>CM071873.1:28387033-28412090 GCA_036759665.1 Gynandropsis gynandra
AAGGCATCAAGGGGGCATATCCTTCAACTCAAGGAACAACTCAAGCGGAGTTCAAAAGGATCTCAAACCATAGACGACTACATGAGGACCATCATCAACAAAGCGGATGAATTAACGCTTCTCGGAAAGCCACTTGATGCCGAAGATTTACTCCAATACATCCTCGATGGACTCCCGGAAGACTACAAACCAATTGTTGATGCGGTGAATGCTCGAGACAGCATCATTCCGATTGAGGAGCTTCATGAAAAACTCCTAAGTCATGAAGCCAAACTCCTCCAATCCATGTCGCTGCAATTCACGCCGCCGGTCATTGCACTTGCTACCAACACCCGCCCGAAGCACTACAATCGGCAGAACGGTTCCTCCAATTAGCGAAGGCAAGACAATCGACCATCTTCAGGGTATCAAGGGCGCTGCCAATTGTGTGGAGTTCATGGACACAGCGCCCGTCGTTGCCCACAGCTGCCGCCTTCTCACGGGAGTACACATTCCCCGTCCGCTCCCTCGCCGAGTTGGAGTTCTTCGCCGCGTCCGTGGCAGCCGCGGGCTCACAACACCACCGTCACGCCATATGCACCGTACCAATGGCTCCTTGACAGCAGAGCCTCTCATCATATCACGTCCGATCTCCACAATTTGGTGCTCCATTCTCCGTACAAGGGTGGTGAAGAAGTGGTAATCGGTGATGGCTCCTCGTTGCCCATCACCCGTATTGATTCTTTCTCTATCCCTAACTCATCGCATGATTCATATCTTCATCTTGATCATGTGTTATGTGTGCCTACGATGAACAAGAATCTTATCTCCATTCAACAATTATGTCAGACTAATGGAGTTTCCGTGGAATTTTTTGATGATCATTTTTAGGTGAAGGATCTAAAAACGGGGGAGCGTCTACTTCACGGAAAATCTAGAGATGGTGTCTATGAGTGGCCGATTCCCGTAGCTCCCAAACCTCCTATTGTGGCTCTTCATAGTGTCAAGACCACTTTGTTCGAGTGGTACTCTCGATTAGGTCATCCTTCGGTCTCCATTTTAAAGCATGTCGTTTCTAAGAATTCTTTACCATTGTCTAAGTCGTGTTCGTCTTTGTTATGCAACTCTTGTTCAACCAATAAAAGCCACAAATTACCATTTCATGAATCCACTGTTACAACATCTCATCCTCTTGAAATCATCTTCTCCGATGTTTGGACATCTCCAATCATCTCGGTTGATGGTTTCAAATATTATGTCATCTTCGTTGATCATTACACTCGCTATACATGGCTGTACCCTCTCAAACAAAAATCCCAAGTTCGGGACATTTTCATCACGTTTAAAACCCTAGTTGAAAACCAGTTCCAAACCGTCATACGCCTCACTTCCCACGTCTTTTTGGACATATGCTCTCCCCACCGCGGTCTATCTCATTAACCGCTTACCGACCCCAATTCTCTCCTATGACAGCCCATACACTAAACTTCTAATACTCCCACTTTTTCGGCTCAACTTCCTCGGTCACCACTCCACCCTCCACCCCATGGTCACCACCGGTCTCTATCGTCCCTTCGGGTCCTCGGCTGCCCTTGACACCGTCTTCTCCTGCTCCTCCGCCAACGGATCCTTCACCGGACATGCTCACATCGCGTGCGTCCCCGGACATGGTCTCTGTTTCAGCTAGCTCACCTTCGGACATTCCGTCCATCGTGGGGCATGATCTCACTGTTCGCAGCAACATTCACCCCATGCAAACACGGTCTAAGGCAAAATTGTCCAAGGTGAATCAAAATTGCTCTTATTCCGCTGTACTCTCTGATCACGACGTTGAACCGACGATGGTCCCTCAAGCTCTTAAGGATCCTCGGTGGAGAAAGGCAATGAGCGAGGAATTTGATGCACTTATCCGCAATGGAACCTGGGATCTCGTGCCGGCGGACAAAGCCTCGAACATTGTTGGTTGCAAGTGGATCTTTCGCATCAAACGTCAGCCTGATGGTTCTGTGGAATGCTACAAGGCTCGACATGTGGCCAAGGGTTTTACTCAATGACCCGGGGTGGACTTCACTGAAACATTCAGTCCTGTTGTCAAACCAGCCACCATCCGATTGATTCTAAGCCTCTCGATCTCAAATGGGTGGATTCTTCGTCAACTCGATGTCAACAATGCCTTTCTCCAAGGCATTCTCACGGATGAGGTGTATATGACCCAACCTCAAGGCTTTGTTGATCCCGATCGTCCGCACCATATTTGCAAACTTCACAAAGCCCTCTATGGACTAAAACAAGCTTCCCGGGCGTGGTATTCCGAACTACGCGAGTTCCTACTTGGCCAAGGCTTTGTTAGCTCTCTCGCGGATGCATCATTGTTCATTCTCTGCAACACTGAGGTAACCATATATGTTCTTCTTTATGTGGATGATCTTGTGGTCACAGGAAGCAACCCCACGGTTGTCCAACACTTCACCACCGCCCTCGGCAGTCGGTTCTCCATCAAAGACTTGGATGATCTCTCTTATTTTCTTGGAATTGAAGCCACCCGGACTGCCTCGGGTTTGCGCCTCACTCAACGCAAATACGTCAACGACATCCTTGCCAAAGCAAAATTTTCAGACGCCAAATCCGTTACAACACCGATGGCTCCAAGCTTACGTCTCTCCTTGACGGCGGGTGACGAATTAGACGATCCCATGGGCTATCGGACTCTTGTGGGTAGCCTCCAATACCTCACGCTTACACGACCGGACATCAGCTTTGTTGTCAATCGTCTATCCCAATACATGCATGCACCGACAACGGAACATCTTCAAGCTCTCAAACGGGTACTTCGGTATTTGGTTGGTACAAGGGATCGTGGCATCTTCTTCTCCACGGGTAATACCTCATCTCTCCATGCCATCAGTGATGCAGATTGGGCAGGGGATCGGGATGAATATATCTCTACCGGGGCATACATTGTCTACCTTGGTAGCCATCCAATTTCATGGTCTTCGAGGAAGCAGAAGTTCACAGCTCGCTCATCCACATAAGCGGAATATCGCTCTATAGCGGATACCGCCGCCGAACTTCGCTGGATCATGTCTCTCTTGACGGAACTTGGTATGCCTATGTCTGAACCACCGGTAATATACTGTAACAATATTGGTGCCACGTATCTGAGTGCAAATCCCGTCTTCCATTCTCGCATGAAGCATCTAGCCTTGGATTATCACTTTGTTCGGCAACAAGTCCAAGGCGGCCTCCTCCGAGTATCTCATGTTAGCTCGGCTGATAAGCTTGCGGATTTGCTTACAAAACCCCTATCTCGTCAACTGTTCGTGTCGCTTTGTCACAAGATTGGAATCACCGATGGCTGATCAGCTTGCGGATTTGCTCACAAAACCCCTATCTCATCAACCGTTCGTGTCGCTTTGTCACAAGATTGGCATCACCGATGGTGCTCCATCTTGAGGGGGCATATAAAAAGTAGGGTCATTTATGTAATTTTTCACCTTATTAGGGTTTTCTACTCTTTCTACCTCTTGTATCTATATATACACATTGTACATGTTTTGATTATTGAATAAGACAAATCATACCATTCATACATTGTACAAAACCAAAGTTATTTGAAGAAGATGAACATGGTTCACCAAATGAGGGGAAAATTTATACACATTTAAAAGTAGGTTGGACAAATAATAAATATTTACGAATATTCGACTATTTGTATTTGTATTTGACGAATATCCAGATTTTTTATTCGTATTTGTATTTGTAAATTTGGATAATTATAAATACAAATATTTGTCGGATAGAATATCCGTATCTGAACCTAAATTTTTAACGTAAATATATATAAAATTAATTTTTAATAAAACCTAATAATCATCAAATATAATCTAAAACTAGAATTCAAATCGCAAAAAGAAATAAAGATACATAATATAAATAAAAAAAAATACCAAATTTTCATATTTATCTCTATATCAGTCATTTAAATATAGTTTCGTCGATGATTCTACGAATATCGCCAATTCACCTAAAACAACAAAATAAATTGTTAACTTATCAAATTAATACACTAAAATAAAACTCGCATAAAAATTATATATTTAGTGGCTTATTGTCTTTCATATTTTGTAATATCTCTATAACATTATCTAACCCGTTTCGATTAGAACCAATCTTGAGTACAAATTAAATCTTCAACAAGATTAATTATTTTAAAGTATTTGATATTTTAGTTGCCCAATCATAAATATATTGTATATTTGTCCATATATTTATATAATGATTGTTTAAATAAGATTAATAATGTTTTTATTTCCAACTTAATCATTAAAATCAATTTTATTATATATGTATCTTTATATTAACTAAATTTTTTATTTACTACTTATAGATAGGAATAGTTCAAAAAATTGAGTCTACTATTTGTATTTGTATTTGTATTTGTATTTGTTGAATATCTAATTTCTAATATTTGTATTTATATTTGTGTAAATGAATATTCAAATTTTCGATTCGAATACGAATCAGATACGAATACTTCGAATATTTTGTCTCATCCTATTTAAAAAGTACTTTTTTCTTTCAATTTATTATTCAATAAAATTAAAAGTAAAAGTTCGTGGACCAGTCACGACTCGAGTCTTTATAATATTTAAATACAATCCAAAATTTCAATTTTGAGGACTCAATCCTCATCCATTTTTACATGTCTCAGTTTTAACTTTGATCAAACCGAAATGAACTCTTGAGATTTTTTATTTTGAAATGGATTGGATAATACTGGTTATAAATATACATATGTCCATAACTATAATTCCTCTAATTATGTTGTAATCCCTTTAATTATGCCTTCAGTTGTTAGGTTAAAACCTATGCACACATGTATATATATCATTGTAATATCATTCTAATAAGACAACCACCTTACTTTGGCATATGGTATCAAAGCCAATTAAGACTTACGTCTGAAACCTAGCCGCCGGTCCTCAGTCTCTCACCGAAAAATCCTCGACAAACGCTGATAACCTATTTCTCCCTCTTATCTCTTTCATCACTTCCTTTTCAACGACAAACATGTCCTCTGCCACCGATCCAAACTCCTCCAACAATGCAGCAGTCGTCGTCTTCAATCCCCACCGATCCAACCTCCTCCAACAATGCAGCAGCCGCCGTCTTCAATCCTGTTGAACCCCAAAGGGTACTCCTCACAATTAACATGTCCAATGTGACAAAGTTAACCTCCCAAAACTACCTAACCTGGAGTATTCAAGTCAGTGCATTGCTAGAAGGCCATGGCCTTCTCTGCTTCATCGAAGACAATTCTGATGTTCCCTCCACCACCGTTCTTGTCGACGGTTTAATTTAGGTGAATCCGGTATTCTTCCCCTTCAAACAGTAAGACAAACTCTTGTTCAGTGCTCTCCTAGGCGCAATTTCATCCCCTCTACAATTTATGATTGCTCGTGCCCCTTCAACCCGTGATGCATGGAAGATCCTCGCCAATACATACGGGAAAGCATCACGTGGACATCTGAAACAGATCCGAGAACAACTCAAAAGATCCGTCAAAGGTACGCAATCACTTGATGAATATATGCAGTCCATGAAATCAAAGGCAGATGAACTTGCTCTCCTTGGGAAACCTCTTGATCATGAGGATATTCTCAGTTACATACTCGAAGGACTTTTTGAAGATTTTAAACCAATTATTGATGTTGTTAATGCTCGTGAAACGCCAATTTTGTTGGATGAATTGCACAAGAAATTGCTGAATCATGAAGCCAAATTGGTTACAAATCGGCCTTCTGAAACCAAACACTCCCTGCCGCGACTTTCAACGCCAATACCCGCTACCGTCTGCCTCCCCATCGTGGTCAACAAAACTCCAGGAACGACAATGAAAGTCACCAGTCTCCTCATTAGAATCGCACTGGCATATCACAGTCGCAGCCTTACCGCGGTCGCTGCCAAGTTTGCGGCGTTCAAGGGCATAGCGTCAAACGTTGTCTTTCATATTGCCTTATCTCCGCTCCTGGACCTGTCTCCCGTTCTGCCCCAGCATCTCTACAATGGTCATCGCAAACTCATCATTATGCTATAACTACGTATGATTCTGCACTGTGGCTATTGGATAGTGGAGCTAGTCATCACATTAATTCAGATCTTCAGAATCTTTTCCTTCATGACACCTACAATGGAGGTGAAGAGGTCATGGTTGGCAATGGAGCAGGACTCCCTATTACACACACGGGTTCTTCTTCGCTCTCACTCTGTACTCGACCTTTGAAACTTGATCATGTTTTATGTGTAGCAGCCATGAGAAAGAATCTATTATATGTCCAGCAGCTTTGCAAGTCTAACGGAGTCTCAGTTGAATTCTATTCTGATGCTTTTTAGGTGAAGGATCTCAGCACGGGGGCAAAACTAATGACCAGAGGAACTAAAAGTGGCATTTATGAGTGGCTGATGACTCCCTTACCTGATTCCTCTATTTCATCTTCCATTCATGCCTTCTGATCTATTAGGTCTACTTTGTACGAGTCGTATTCTCGTCTAGGTCATCCCTCTTTACCAGTTCTAAAAAAATGGTGTCTCACTTTTCTTTACCATTGTCTCAGGTGTCTAAACATTTGTTATGCAATGCTTGTACCAGCAATAAAAGTCGTAAACTATCGCTTTCTACTTCCTCGGTTCTTTCCTTTAGACCTCTTAACATTATTTACACCGATGTTTGGACCTCTCCTACACTATCTATCGACAACTACAAATACTATGTCATCTTTGTTGACCACTTTACACACTAAAATTGGTTATTTCCCTTGAAACACAAATCCGATGTTTTACCCACCTTCAAGTGTTTCAAGGAACTGGTTGAACGCAAGTTTAATCAGAAAATCATCACTCTTGATAGTGATAACAGAGGTGAATTCCTTGCACTTCGCCCTTTTCTCCAATCTTATGGCATCTCTCACCTCAAAACACCTCCTCATACGCCTGAACACAACGGCATTTCCGAACGTCATCATCGTCATATCGTAGAAACCGGTCTATCCCTTCTTATGCATGTATTCCTTCCTATGACCTATTGGACATACGCCTTTTCCACTGTGGTGTATCTCATCAACCGCATGTCCACACCAATTCTTTCCCCTTCCTCACCGTTTGAAGCTCTCTTCGGTACCATTCCTAATTACCATAAACTTAGGATCTTCGGTTGTCTATGCTATCCATGGCTACAACCATACGCCGCAATAAAACTCGACACCCGCTCCACCCCTGGCATCTTTCTTGGCTACTCAAACACCCAAACTGCCTATCTTTGTTATTATCACATTCATTCTCGACTCCCCTCATGTCTCCTTTCATGAGTCCCACTTTCCTCATGCCAATCTTCCTCTCTATTTTCCCTCACTCCCCCATACTGCCCATTCTCCTCCTCTGTCCCCTATGTCGTCTCCCGTCACACCTGTCCATCTGACCACGTCACCACTCATCTCGCCATCATAGCCTCAAGCCCCTAGCTCAGATTCTTCACTGCTCTTCTCTACGGAGCCAGTTTTGCCTTCACCAGATTCTGCTTCCCCTGCTTCAAAAACATACCAAATCACGGCACTGCCAGATGCGTCTATGGTTCCTTCAATGGAATCGGACATCTTACCAGACCAGTCCATGATCATGCATACACAGAATCAACATGCCATGATACCCTGTCGAAGAACAATATCACGAAACTAGTTCAGAAACTCTCCCTAACTACTCAGGCCGCTGATCTTGAACCGTTGACAACAGGACATGCTCTTAAGGATCCAAATTGGAGAAAAACTATGCGTGAGGAGTTTGATGCTCTTGTGCAAAATGGCACATGGGAACTTGTACCGCCCAATGCTGCTCAGAACATCGTTGGATGCAAGTGGGTCTTCCGTCTCAAACACCAACCCGATGGTTTCATCGATCAATACAAAGCACGCCTTGTTGCTAAGAGATTTCACCAAAGACTCAGTATTGACTTTCATGAGATATTCAGTCCAGTGGTTAAGCCTACAATAATCCAACTTGTACTCAGTATTGCGGTCTCTCATGGTTGGGAACTTCGATGATGAAGTCTACATGGGGCAACCTCCGGGGTTTGTTGTTAAGGATCGACCTACATTTGTTTGAAAACTCCACAAAGCAATTATGGTTTAAAACAAGCACCTCGGGCATGGTACTCGGAGCTTCAGTCGTTCCTCCTGTCTCGCGGCTTCACCAACTCCCTTGCTGATGCTTCTCTCTTCATCTTCCGAGTCAAAGGAATCACCATCTACATTCTTGTCTATGTGGATGATCTCATTATCACTGGGAACAACACTACCATTGTCCATGATGTGATCACCTCTCTTGGCACACGGTTCTCCATCAAAGACCTTAGGGCCTTATCATATTTCCTCGGCATTGAAGCCCATCGTACATCGTGGGGTATCCATCTCTCATAACACATGTACATTGGGGATATTCTTCGGAAAGCTAACATGCATGAAGCAAAACCCATCCCAACTTTGATGGCCTCGACTACTCGTCTCATGCTTCAGTCGGGTGTCCACTGTCGGATCCAACGGAATACAGAACCATAGTGGGCAGCTTACAGTATCTTACCCTCACTCGGCCTAACATTAGCTTAACAGTTAATCGACTCTCGCAATTTATGCATTCTCCCACAACGGATCATTTCCAAGCTGCGAAATGGGTGGTCTGATACCTTCAAGGCAGTTCCAACAAGGGCATCTTTTTTTTGTCCGTCAATGAACACCGGCTTCATGCTTTCAGTGATGCGGACTGGGCTGGGGATCGTGATGACTGGTCTTCAATGGGAGCACATATTGTTTACTTTGGCAAGCATCAAATCTCATCGTCGTCTAAGAAGATTAAGTTTCCAGCTCGCTCATCGACTGAAGTCGAGTATCGCTCCGTGGCTTTAACGTCGGCGGAGATTCGTTGGGTTACATCTTTACTTCATGAGCTTGGCATTCCATATCCAGAGCCGCCTGTGATCTTTTGTGACAATGTTGGTGCCACCTACCTTAGCGCAAATCCCGTCTTTCATTCTAGAATGAAACATTTGGCATTGGACTATCACTTCATTCGACATGAAGTTCAGGACGGTGCTCTTCGTGTCTCTCACGTGCGCTCAGCGGATCAGCTCGTAGACCTACTTACCAAACCACTTTCGAGATCCGTCTTCACTCATCTTTGTTCTAAGATTGGAGTCACCGAGGGTACTCCATCTTGCGGGGCATATAAATATACATTTGTCCATAACTATAATTCCTCTAATTATGTTGTAATCCCTTTAATTATGCCTTCAATTGCTAGGTTAAAACCTATGCATATATATATATATATATATATATATCAGTGTAATATCATTCTAATAAGACAACCACCTTACTTTGGCATACTGGTTATCCATAATCTAGTTTGGTTTCTTTTGGTCGGTTCAAGTTTAATTGTATTCCGATGCCCAAAATGTTTCACTCTTATTTGTACTTTGCAGTAATTTTCAGAATTTCAATTAAAGTTGTTAAATGTAAGACTGAGACATTTTGATGCAAGACGGTCTCAATAATGTAAGACAGAGACATTGTACTCAACAACAGCATTTCCTGTGTTCAAATCCAAACTATGAGTCTTCGCTTGAGCATACCCTCTCGCAAACCGAAACGCACCGCTTCCTCCAACGATAGGCATTTCCCTTACACCCGAAAACACGGCGTTGCGGCCGAGGATGCTAAGGGTGCTCCCGTTGAAATCCTTTCCTTTAAACACAAAGTTCAAAACCATCAATAGTCCAAGCTCGGTTTGGGAGGCGGACGCGTATAAACCTTGTGCATAACCTATGGTTTCGGACGTTGGGTCGGGAAGGAGCGTCAGAGGGTCGTCCATAATGAAAGTGCCACCGAATAAAGTGCGTGACGAGTTGGTCACTGTGGCTCCGGCCACTCTCACAGCGGTTGGGTTTTGGCTACTAACTATGTCATGGAAGTAGAAGTGGAGCTTGGTTAGTTTCGGGTTGCTTAGTTCCAAAGACGATGGAGAAATGGTTCTTGAGAATTTGTGGGTTTCTGTAGTGCTTAAAGCCAAGCACAACGTGATAGTAAATAGAATGAAAGAGGCTGGTTTTGACTTTGGTAGAGAGACTTTGGCCATTACGAGAGAAAGAGAAGAACAAAGTAGAGACAAATAAGAATAGTCGAATGCGTGTGTATATATATAAAAAATCAAATATATTCTCTTTTGGTAACACTGTAATTGGTATATTAAACGTAATCTACACCGTATTTAATGAGTGATATTTAGTCAATCATTGCCAAATAAAAACATTGTTTATAGTAATAATTACCATCGATTTGAATAAATTGAATTTGGAAAGTATATAAAAGAAAAAAGAACCCATCTTTGCTTGCCTTGAATCATGGAGAGGTCGGTTACATAAATAAACCCTTTGTTTGCCTTCGAAAACTTCGAAGTGGTCGAGCGTATTAGGTTTTCCACCATGGTTAGACAAAGACAACGCATGGCTTACGAACTGACTCTGCGTCTGCGTCTGCGTCTGCGGGTAAATCGAGATTCCGGGAAAGGAGCCCTGAACGCGATCGAACTGATGGGAGAGGATCAACGCATGTGAGAGAGGAAGCGTCCAAGTCTGGCGACCCGGGCAGAAGAGGATCTAGACCAACGGTAAGCCTTTCCTCTGTCCAAAGACGTTGAAAGCAGACAAAGTTGCTATAAGAGTGACACTAGAAAAGAGTGTTATCTTGTCCCACACCCGTTTACACATGCATCATATATAATATTGGTGACATATTTTGTGTAAACGTTCTCTGTATATTGTATTATCCGATGTATAACTTTTACATATATATTACAACGTTTATAGTATATTCTAAGATTTTTATTATGACAGTGAATATTATATTACATCAGAGCTTCTCAAAGGAGAATACAAATCATAAATATAAATATCCAATGTACTGAAAAAATATGTGATCGGAGGGCCTTGATAAAAATATTTACTAGTTGTTCGTAAGAGCATACGTAGGATGTTGAAGAATTCCATTTTGTATTTCATCTTGAACAAAATAACAATCAATATCGATATATATTTTTTTTCGTTCATATAATATGTATTCATCGCGGTGATGTTTACAGTCATCTACTAGTCATAATATATATATATATATATATATATAAACAAAAGAGATGTAATTTTAACTGCAAAACACAACAATGATTGAGTAATCACTTCATTTCATAAGTTAAAGTTAAAAATTGTTATTCACGTGCTACGGTTGATTGTTTCTTTGTTTTCTAAGAAATTGGTGAGTTTCGGAGCAAAACAATTTGGTCACTAATTGATAGCCTTGTCCATTGACATGATGCCCAGTCGGAGTTGCTATATTCATACAAATGTAAGTCATTAGCCGAACTCAACAAGATGTCTTTTCCAGGTGTACCTCACAACAAATAGTGCATCAACCCAGTGATCAAATTGTTGTTCCTATATAAACTTTGCAGGACAATGAACATCATAACTTAACTTGGATAGAGTAATCGTCAAATAGATTAGCTATCCAAAAAGTCTCATATATTATTCTAGTAGGTCGTCATAAAGTTTTGATAAGAACAAAACCTTGGATCACAAAGAAATCACGCAAAGATCAATCACGGGGGTTAGAGAAAAGAAGATTCAGAACGTGTTTGGTCACATAATCGCCGAAGAATGTGCAGGCTTCACGAGTGCATAAAGACACGCTAAATCAATCACATGTGCTTGTCTACATTTAGAGGATTCCATTATCATCATCATGGAGTAGACCGAGCATAAACCACTCAGCCCAAGTGATCGGAAAAAGCGAATTCTTTGTCCTAATGTGCACCTGAGCATATGCTCGATCCGAGTGATTCTTTGCTCAAATGTGTACTAGAGGGCATGGACCATTCAAACCGAATAAATTTTATAACCATCCTAGATTTTGTCAGAGGAAGAGAGAAGTTCAACCAAGCATATTGTTAGACAAACTTTGAATCTAATCCTTTATGCGGTCCTCAATCGAGTGGTCTCCCAAATTTAAAGGGTTCTATTTTATTTTTCTATTTTTTATCAATTTTTGTTTTGGCTTAGTAAATAAGTCACTTCTTATAGAACTAATAAACCAGGTTTATTAGAGATACACTTTTTCTTGATATTTTTTTGAGATCTAGCTATAAAATCTAGGATTCGAGATCCTAGTGTTTATCGACTTATCAATACTAGACTATAAGTGTTGTGCTATTAACGTTTTGTTTGGAGCATTCATCTATCAGTGAACAAGTTACATTTTATTTTTATTAGAGGGTTCTTTTATTCCATCGTCTTGCTAACGATAGAACGCCCATATAAACTCATATAAAGTGGATCAAAGCTCCGTTCTTGAGTTAGAACTATCTATCCTTATTTAGTTTTTCTAGTTTCTATGATTCTTTGATCTATCATCATTGTGGAATCAACAAAAAAAAGTGCATTCAAACAAAAGAAATACAAATAAAAAACGAAAAAAGAAAAAGGAATGCTTTGAAAAGATAAAGATTGAATACGAGTTGTGAGAATTAGGTGTTGGAACCACAACGCAATATGTTACATCATATAGCTGTAGCATCAAGGATTAATTTTATTTTTGAAAAACTTATTCGTGAGTTTGAATCCTTCAAGTTCTCATCTAGATCGAACGAGAAAAAGCTAGAAACATATTCTTGAATGAATATGAAATACATTCATATTTTCTTTGATTATTTTCTATTTTTTCTAACATGTTTTTTATTTTTGTAGCATCTTCGTATTCCAAAATCAGGAAGACATTGCACGAACCACCACAAGGTGAATGAGTGGCACCGTTGCAAATTCAGATGCAACTGATGATGGAATTTTGTTGGATGGTACATGATGAACTCACGATTGTACACCAACAAACATGATCGAGTGGAAGACACGACTCACTAAATACAAATGAGGAGAGCACCACATGCAACTCAAAATAAACTACCCATGGATATGGAAAGGATGGGTACGAAAATTTATAGAGGAATAATCGAGCACTGATACATAATCATCAAGTACGAAACCATATTGATAGTGATATCAGAATATCAAAATGGAAATTATTATGTTCGTTGGTCATAGTGATACAAAGGCATATTTGAAATGGAAATGGAAGATGGAGATAGTCTTCCATCATTACTGTGAGATGAAGAATGTGAAGTTAGCATTGGTGAAATTCAATAACTACGCACTTGTGTGGTGGGATCAACTCTAACTTTCTTATAGATTGAATGAGGAGCATGTTGTTGCTACAAGGGATGACATGTGTATTGTGATGAGATGGAAATTTTGTATCTAATCACTATCATTGAGTCATCAATTAACATATGATAAGATTGGTACATGGTAGTAAAAGCATTAAGGACTACTACAAATAGATGAATTTTTTTGTTATTTGGCGATCATTGAGGAAAATCAAAGAAAAAATGGATTGTTTTCTAGGTGATCTTAACATCGACATACAAGACCATGTAAAAACTCATCTCTACGTGGATATGGATGATGTGTTATTTGTGGCCATCAAGATTGAGAAACATTTGAAGAGAAAAGGAAAGTCATTTCAGAAGTATGTGAATCCTTCTTCCAACTATAGGTCACAATTTTATCGGTTTGAAAAATCACATGCAAACACAAGGCTAAGAAAAATTGGAGACACCCATGACCAAAATGGTCAGGTACTAGCGACACTATTGCAAAACCGAGAAGTGGAATGTTTCACGTGTGAGGGTCGATGTCACTTTGTGAAGGACTGCCCGAACAAAAGGGTCGGGATAATCTGAATGAATGGAGAGTATTAAACTACATTAAAGAAGGACGATGGGTTACAAAATCCGATGAACATGTGTGATTCCTAAGAGGATTGTGAAGAGTACAAGGCTATGAAAGGAGAATCTTTAGTAGCACGTAACATACTGAATCTACAAGCTAAAGAATAGGCTATTATACACAGGTAGAATATTTTCTACACTTGTGAACTCATCAAGGATAATGTGTGAAATATTATCATTGATGGTGGCAGTTGCACGAGTGTAGCCAACACATCACTTGTTGAGAAATTGAAATTATTTATTACAAAGCACCCAAAGCCGTACAAGTCTCAATGGTCGAACACTAAAGTTGAAAGTTTGGTGGATTGTCAGGTGAAGATCATGTTTATGATTGGAAGATATGAAGATGAGGTTATCTGTGATGCCGTATCGATGTAAGAAGTTTATGTATTATTGGGATGACTTTGGCAGTTTGATACACATTAAAAACCCGACAAAATCAGTAATAAGAATACCTTGGACTCAAAAGAAGGAAAGTTCGGCTAGCCACTCAAGCTGAAGGAAGTTTTCAAAAATCAGGTCAAAATGATAAACAATGAGAAGAAACAATCTTCTATGAGTGACTATGAGGTAGTTAACAAAAATAATTATGTCTTTAGAGAAACAAAAAAAAGGTTTGTGAACGACAACCCCTGAGCAACACTTTTTTTTAGAGTGAGCAAGGTTATGAAATCTTGGATTTTACACCATTTGATTATTTTGATAACATTCTCATCTACAATAAGAGTCTAGAAATGCACATCTCTAGATGTCTTGAGGAATGAGAAATTATATGCCAACTTAAATAAATGCACATTTTTTAAACTCATTGTCTCGTATTTTTAGGATTTTTTGTAAGTATTGATGTGTCATCCAAGTGTGATCTATTCATATCAAGTTTTATTATTTATACGTATACTACACATTCTCCAAGGATACAGATCGTGTAGTACCACAATCAAACATATGGAGTAAAAGGAATTTAAACTATCAATTTTAGAAAAAACTACACCTATGAACATAAAAAGGTATAGGTATATTTTATATAAACAAGCAAAATAAATTACAATTTTTAAAATATATACAGGTGAGATGATGCTTCTAGGTTCTAGAATTGTTTTTAAATCTATGAACTCGTTAAAGATTTGCAAAGTGTAACATTATATCTGATTTGCAAAATCTCTCCCTTCATAATCTTATGTCAGTGGAGAGACAATGTTTATTAAAGACGACACCAATCTTCCCTTAACGCATGCCTGCTCATTTTCTCAAACTCTCCCTATAGGAGGTATTACTTTTTCAGATGTGCTACTTGTGCCAAATATTAAAAAAAAAAATCTTGTGACCATTCAAAAGCTTTATGCTACTAATGATGTCTCTGTTGAGTTTTGTTGGGACGCATTTCAGGTGATGGATCGTCACATGGGGACATAACTCCTAATAGGCGTTGCTAAGGATATTGTATATGAGCGGTCACTTAAACCCCTAAATGAACCTGATCCTATTTCTGTTTTTTTATATGTTTAAGTCCACTTAGTCCGAGTCGTATTCTCGTTTAGGTCATCCCGTTATTCCAATTCTCAAACCAATAATTATGAAATTTGCCTTACGTAATTCGAAAAATCTTTCATTGTTGGCTTGTAATGATTGCTCTATAAATAAAAGTCATAAACTTTCGTTTTACATCTCATCTATAACATGTCTCAAACATTACAAGTTATCTTTTCTGATGTTTGGACATCCCCTCCTTTATCATTAGATGGTTTCAAATACTATGTCATATTTGCAGAACATTTCTTGATATACTCGGTTTTATCCGCTCATATACAAATCCGATGTTCAACCCATTTTCATACGTTTTAAACCCTTTGTAGAAATATAATTCCAAACCAAAATCAAAACACTTTATAATGTAGGAGAACATATTTCCTTAGCCTCATTCCATTCTATTCATGATATTTCTCATCTCATCACACCACCTCACACTCCCGAATATAATGGTTTATCCAAATGTCATCATCATCATATTGTTGAAACTAGTTTCTCTTTTCTTTCCCATGCATCCATACTCAACACTTTTGGTCTTTCGTCTTCACTGCAACATGCTATTTAATGAATTGAATTCCAACTCCAATCATATCCAATTAATCCCCTTATGAAAGTCAATTCCAAAGACCATCAAATTACATCAAACTTTCAACGTACGGATGCCTATGTTATCCTTGGATTAAACCATATACATCTCACAAACTTAACTCTCATCCCAAACCATGCGTTTTCCGTAAACATTCATTTTTTTATTTTTTAAAATTTGAAAAGTAAATAAATTTTATACCCAATTGAAAAAAATAACCAACACAAATATACTTCACACATCCACTAGGTACACCTAAAGTATATAAAAAAAATTGTACTTGATTCAGAAGAAACACTCGGAACTTCTAGATCATCGAAATTAACAAATTTTTCCACCACTTAGACTCGGGCTACCTTGCAAGTATACTCTTATGATCAAATCACAACGGAGTATGTAGGTTTTGTTTTTTATCATCATTTTTTGCGTTTATTCTTGCATATGTATGCTTGAATCACCTTTTTGTTTTCTTTTTTTCCTTTTTTTATATTTTTTATAAGACTAATATTTTTCCTTTAAGACGTCGAAATTGGATATCCGCCTCACCACTTAGACTCGAGCCAAATCTATTGCACTCTTACCAAGTATTGTATATTTCAAGTACTTCATTGGTAGGAAAGTGTAAGGGTGTTATGCTAATCTATACACTAAAAGATTTTTTCATATACCAGGTGTACCTCAATATCAACGTAAACATACTCCTACTAACATATTTCTCAAACAATCACATACATTATTTACCCCTTTTTTTTTTAAATTAAAGCTCACAATCACCAAATAATTTTCTCAAATTCACAAAGCGGTTCATATCCAGTGGTTTGGTAAAAATATCAGTCAATTGTCGTTCCGTAGGCACATATTCAAATAGTAATTACTTTTTTCCAACAAACTCTCTAAACAAATGATGTCTAATTTCAACTTTTTAGTTCTAGAATGTTGTACAAGATTTTTCAAAATATTTATGACACTTATATTATCACAATGAGCAATGAAAGATTGAGTGTCCATACCATAGTTTGACAGCATTTGTTTCATCCAAATGAGTTGTGTGCTACAACTCCTCAATGCAATATACTCCGTTTCTACCGTAGATAAGGATATAGAGTTTTGTTTCTTAGTGTGCCACGAAATTAGATTATTTCCAAGAAAGAAACAACCTCCAAAAGTGTTTTTCGATCATCGGCATTTCAACCCCGATCTGCATCACAATAACCAACTAACCCATTATTAGTATATTTAGTGTACTAAATAACAAATTCAATAGTTCCCTTCATATATTTAATTATTCATTGTACGACTTGAACGTGGGAACGTTTCGGTTTGGCTTGATATCGTGCACAAATTCTTACACTTGTTGCTAGATCAGGTCTACTTGTTGTTAAGTAAAGTAGACTTTCTATCATTCTTTAGTGCACCTTGTGTTCTACATCCTCTCCATTGGAGTCTTTTGTCAATTTGATAGTAGTAAACATAGGCATGTGAGCAGTTTTACTTTTTTCCATTTTAAATTTCTTTACTAAATCATGAGCATACTGGCTTTGCAATATGAAAATTTTGTCATCCTATTTTTTCACCTGCAAACGAAGAAAGAATTTTAGTTTTCCAAACATACTCATCTCAAATTTGTTTCATTTTTTTCACAAACCAATCAACTTTCTTTTGAGATGTTGAACCGAGTACAATGTCATCAAAACAAATTTGGACAACCAGTAAGTGATTTTTATATTTATGAATAAATAAAGTTCGATCAACTCCCCCTCGCTTGTATCTTTTGTTGATGAAAAACGTGGCTAGCCTGTCATACCATGCCCTTGGCGCTTGTTTCAATCCATATAATGCCTTCTTAAGTCGAAATACATGATTTGGATGTTTGTGATCCCTCAAAATAAGAGGTTGTTTAACGTATACTTCCTCTTGAATGATTCCATTCAAAAATGCACTCTTCACATACATTTGATATAACCTAAAACCAAGGACACAAGAAACTCCAAGTAGCAACCGTATAGATTCTAGCCTTGTAACTTTTGCGAAGGTTTCATCAAAGTCTATCCCTTCACCTTATGTGTATCCCTGAGTTACAAATCGTGCTTTGTTTCTTGTAATCTAACCATCTTCGTTAGTTTTGCTTTTAAAGATCCATTTGGTTCTGATTATATCGGTTTCAGTGGGTCGAGGAACTAGATGCCAAAGATCATTACACTCAAATTATTCTAATTCCTCATGCATGGCCTTAATCCAAAAATAATCATTCAATGCCTCTTTAACATTTTTGGTTCATGTTGAGATTAAAAACAAATGAATCTCATTAAGTCATTGTAGTTGATATGTGGTTTGTTCCTCATTCTTCTTGTTTCTTGAACATTTCCAATGACATCTGCTACAGAATGACTTTTGTGTACTTCAACTAAATGATTTCCTCTTTCTGACCCATCACCACTTGTCGAGTCCTCTGTAGTGTGTTCTACTTCTAGGTTGTCAGTTTCTTCCTGAGGTGGACCTTCGGCTTCGACAGGTATGTTTGACAATTTTGCTTGTATCTAAGGTATAAAAAAATTTGTAACAAGAGATGTTTCTAAATTTTGATCGTCTTCATCAAATACAATGTTAGTAGACTCAATAACAATTTTGGTACGAAACTTATAAACTCGAAAAGATACAGAATTTGTATCATAACCCATAAGCATTATCTCACCACTCTTTGAATCAAACTTACCAAGATACTCACAATCATTGAGTATGTAGCACTTACACCGAAACACATGGAAATAATTGTTTGGTGTCTTTCATTTCTATATTTCATAAGGTGTTTTTTTAGTACTGGTTCAAGCATAAAATTTGTTGATGATGTGCAAGTTTTTTATTGTGTAGCGTTTCTCTAGCCATTCCATGTATAGTTCAATTTTTTATTTTCACAACTCCATTTTGTTTTGGTGTTTCGGAGCAGAATATTCATGCAAAATACCAAGTTTCTTACATAATTTTTCAAATGACTCCTTTTCAAATTCACGACCATGATCATTCCTCCTTTTTATGTTTCCTTTTATATTTATCAAGTTTAAGCACAAATAATGAATGACATCAAAAGTTTCACCTTTCTCTCGCAAAAATCTAACCCACGTATATCTTGAAAAATCATCAACACATACGAAAACATATATTTCTCCATTTATGCTTTCAGTCTGTATAGGTCCCATCAAATCCATGTGAAGCAATTCAATTATGTGGTTAGTCTTGATTTGTGGTATCTTCTTGTGATTAATTCAGACTTGTTTGCCTTGTTGACACGGTTTGTAGACAACATCCTATGTCTTTGTCATTTTCGGCGTACCTCGAATCAACTTAGAATTAGACAATTTAACTATAGTTTGATAATTAACATGTCCTAATTGATGATTCCAAAGATGAAAAGGATCTCATGTAACATGGTAGCACTTTACTTCTTCTAACCAAATGTATCAGTTTTTGGATACTCTTTTTCCTACAAGAAAATTCTCTCCATCTTCATTAGTGACAACACATTTCTCATGTGAGAAAGAAACATGCAAACCTTGATCATACAACTGATTAATACTTACTAAATTTGCTTGAAGTCCTTGTACAAAATGTACATTAGTTAACTCTGGTTATCCAATGACTATAATTTCACATTTTCCTTGTATTCTTTCTTTACGTATGTCCTCCGAAGTCACACTTCCACCTTTGGTACTTTCTTTAAAATTAGATAACAAGTTAAGATTACATGTCATAAGTCTTGAATAATCGCTATCAAAGTACCAGATAGAATCTTGCTCATCTTGTATCAAAGTGAATGCAACATTACAATTAAAATGAGATTTCTTCACCCAGGTATGTTTAATTGTATGTTCCCTTAGTGTCATATATCTTTCAGCCTTTCTAACCCGTATTTGTCAAACTTTAGGCGTTGACCAAAAAAAATTAACTTGCTGTCATCGTGACTTACCTTGATGTCGTCGTGGTCGATATTGGATCCATCCTCTCCTTGTTGTCCTTTTGTTAAATGCCCTTCATGGTATCCAATCAGAGTAATTCATTTGATAACAATTGATTCAACTCTGACCCTTTTTCTCGCAATGGTAACATCTTCTCTGCTTTCTTTGTTGATATTTATGTTTCATATCCACATGCGCTCGAGGAGTACTTCGTGACTTCAGAGGTGTTACTATCTTTGGTAGTTCTTCACTTTTAACAAATTTATATTGATTACTCAAGCTTTATCCTTTATAACCAAGGCCAAAATGGTTTGAGTCCTTTTTTCCTAATGTTAGAAGATAGTCTAACTTCTATTCTGTTTGATAACATCTTCAAGTTCTTCTTTGTTTTTTCAAGTTGACTTGAGATTTGTTTTGTTTCATCTTATTTTTTATGAGTTATTGCACAAAAACTTTTAATTATGACTCAATAACATCCTTCTATTTCAAAATCTTAATGTTGAGTTGACTCATTTTATCACATTTATCATATAATTTTCCCATGATCTGCTCATCATCACTTTTTTCATTGGAATGTTCATCATCACTTGTATTGACATCAAAGAATGTTACATAGCTAGTCATATCCTCATCTTCACTTTTTTTTCTCCGATTTAGTTGAATCTTCTTGAGTAAGAAAAGACTTATTTGTCTTTTTCACATCATGACACACATTCTCCAAAACCTTGACAATTGAAGCATTTGACTGCATTCAAAGTTTTCAAGGTAGCTTCTCGTTTATTAACACTCGGACAATCTCTTTATATGTGACCATATCCCTTACACTCATGGCATTGAACTTTTTATTTTCCTTCTTCTTTGGGTATGTCTTGCATGTCTTGGGTATCCTTCTGGTCATTTTTCCAGAAATTTGTTAGACTTTTTTTGCTAACAAGGATAACTCTTCTGCAATTCCATTAATCTCCATTGTGTTCTCTTCTACTTTAAGTGATATTCCTTGAGAGGATTCTTTGCTAGTTGATTCTTGTTCCAGCTATAACTCCATTTCATAGGCTGATAATATTTCTACGATTTCTTTAAAGCTCATTATGTCAGTATTCAGTGATATTCATAGCTGTTTTTTGTGCTGAGAACTTCTTAGGTAAACATCGAAAACGTTTCTTGACAAGTTTATTGTCTTCATAAGATTGACCTAGAACATGTGCTTCGTTGGCCAATGCATTTAATCTTCCACTAAAATCTTTCACGTTTTCATTCTCTCCTATTTAAGTTTTCCAACCTTTGTTATCTTCACTCGTGGAGTTCCTTCATGGATTGTTTCAAACGTGTCCCAAGCATCTTTTGCAAATTTTTACCCTTTTATTTGTTTGAATTCTTCCATGTACACATAAGCAAAAATTGCGGCTAACGCCTTTGCATTATATATTGATGATCTCTTCTCGGCTGGTGTCCATTGATTGAGTGGTTTCTCCTTTTTTTGTTTCCTTTATCACCAATCACCATTGGAGGATTCCATCCATACTTCAAAGCCCCCATGCATCTTGTTTTATGCCGCAAATGTTTGCTCTCATCTTGACCTTCTAAGATTTGTGTAACAAAACTCTCACAAGTTAATTCAAACATTCTTATTTCTCGATTTAAGCCCACACTTCTCTCTTGAATATTTTTCTTCAATCTTTGATGATGGAGAAATTAATTTTGATCCATGTATCGGCCTTCTTTATATAGTGGTCCTCATGTGTTTGTTGAGAGATATTATTCATATTTGTAGCTTCCTTGATATTCTCCATCATATCCTCCAATTTGTTAATCATTGATTTGTTCAACTTTTACCTATTCAAATATAAGACTCAATAAAAAACTTAAGATCAAAATAATACATTAAAACTCGCAATTCATTCACATCATCCCGAATCTCATATCATTGATTCATCCGCCTTCCGATTCATAGTCAGAACAATAAGCCTCTTCTCAATCTCACTTTTAACGTCCTCTTCATCAGTATCATTGATGCTTACGAATACGAGACAACTTTGATAAGAGATATGATAAAACCTTCCTAGTTTATTGCTAAGGTTTTTGCATGATCTGAGTTCCTCAATAAGTACCAGGGGGCATACAATTCGAAACTTTACCACACGTTATGCCCATTTTACTTTGATTTTAACAGATATCAATGTTTGGTGTTCTGAATTTAATAGATGATATGGGTTGTCCATGTTCATCACCTTCGTCTGGTGGTCTATGAGCCTTGCTGCAGAAGGTGAAATCATCGAGCATTCATGGGGTGGGGGTTGTGACTTGCAAGATCCGAGCAAGCATACCCCGATAAGCAAGAGGTGCCTAATGAAATCTAGAGTTGACAACAATTCGGGTATCAGGTCAAGCATTAGTGGAAATAACATGAAAGGGAAAGGTATCATTTGCGATGCTGGGAAAATGGGTTGGAGAGAAATGGTTGAGACATGGTTGAATGCGATTCCACACGTTTTATTTTGCCATAAATTTACGTTTTGCTCAATGTAAAGAAAACATTAATCCAAATGGATGAAAATGCAATAAAAAAGATTAGGAAATGCAAAGAAAACATTGTAAAAAACCTAAATGATACCCCAGAATCGCGTTAAATATGTCAACAAAAGTATATGTGAAAACAAAATAATGTAATCAACTGCAAAATAGCCAGTGAACCTGTAATATAGAACTTATTGGAAAAAAATAATCACATTAGCATAAGATGACACCAAAAAATTTAAAGGAAGGGAGAAAACAACGCGAACCAAAGATAAAATACGAACACGATAAATAAGCTCAAAACACGGACAAATGAAAAATACAAAAACTATAACAACATTGTTGAGGAATCGTTGATTACATGGAGGATGCATCGATTATACACCCAGTTTAGCACAACAGAAAGAAAATGCAATAAATTAAGGAGAATGAAAGTTTTCCAATTACGATTTTGGAAACTATTTGTATATATATATATATATGGATTAATTGAATAAAAAATCAAGGAGAATTAAAAACTTTATCATGGTATCAACATTGTTTTTCAATAATTGTTTGCTCGAAGTTCTCGGTTCTCTTTCACTTTGATTTTCTTTTTTTTCATCTCTCTTCCATTAAAAAGTTTCTTTTTCTCTGGAAAGTAATTTTTTTCTCCTTTCTTTGGCATCTGCAACTCGACGTCGTCGATGTGTTCTTTGTCATTGTACTCATTTTGCGATGAATTCACGAATGAATTTGAATCAGTTGTAAACCACTGAGTTATTGAACCAGAGATCTCGCCCGTGAAGCCAAGCTAGCGGCCCAATTCAAACGATATTAAGACTATAATCAAACAAAGAAATAAAATGTAATAGTTGTGAACCATCACGTGACAAAAGCTATGATAATTGTCATTCGTTGAAACAATCCAATGCAATCCAGTTGCTATCAATACATAACTGAAAAAATATGCATTCTTAAATGGAAACAGAAAACGAAATAGTGCGAAAAAACAACATGATGAAGAGGAAACAAGATCTGACGGCTCACATTTCATGCCCTAAAACGCAAGACATGTTAGAAGAACCAATATTGATAAATTCTCCAACAAGTTTAGAAAAAATTTGGATGAACAAAAACACAATGTGTGATAAGTGATTAACCATTTTTAATTGGTGTCTTAGTAGAATAGTAGATAAGTGAAGGAAATATGGAATTAACAAAATGTTTCACCGTAGCAATCAATCAACCAATTACCGAAATTTTATATATTAAGAAAAAGGTTCTAAAAAATGGCCTAGGCGGCCGTCTAGGCGTTGGGTGCCGTCTAGGCATCCCGACTAACCCCTAATCAGGGGTTCTAGGTGGATCGATCCTCTAGACAGTTTGAGCGGCTGATTAGTCGCGTCGTCCACCTAGGTGGTTCCTTTTTAAGTCAAATAAAAAAATGATGTCGTTGTGGTGTTCAAAGAAAAAAAAACCTAATCGTCCAGTGGCCATCTTTTCCTTCATCCTCACATTCGTCTTTTGTCATCATCTTGTGTCCTCTCTCGTTTGTCGTTTATTTCTTGTCCTTACCTTCGTCTCTTGTCTTTGTCTTCATTTCTTATCATTTTCCTCGCCTCCACCCTCACCTTCACCCTTTCCTTTGCCTTCATCCTCGCGTTCTCAGCTATTGTCATCTCACGTTGTCTCTCATTTGTCATCTCTCTTCTTCACCTTCATCTCTCATATTCGTCCTCGTATCTTACCTACACCCTCGGCTTCATCTCTCACCTTATGCATCTCCTTTCTCTCTTTTGAGTTTGTATTGTGAATTTAGTCTTCCATATGTGTTTCATTATGATTTTAGTCCATTGTAACTTATAAATTTCTTTATCGATAATCTATGATTATTTGAAATTTTTATTATTATGTAATAGAATCTTCTTCACTTATAAATTCTACCTTTAAAAATTCAACTCAATCGTCAAATTTGTAGAGAAAATCAAATGATGTTGGATGGAAATTCGGTATGTTAGTCAATCCGGATAATTTAGAAAAAATTCAGTGCAAGTCATGTAAAAAGATTGTTTCTGGTGGAGTTTAAAGTTTGAAACAACATGTAGCAAAATTGCAAGGAAATGTTTATGCATGTCATAAAGCGGGGGATTATCAAAAATGCCCCTGTAGGGCTAAAGTGCTTCAAAAATACCCTTGGCTGAAAAAAAAAGTTTCAACGTCAAATCTACCCTTAATATATTGATAATCCCATATTACCCTTAACGACAATTTTTCTCTCTCCTCTAGAGCACCTCTAATTCTCCAGATTTGTCAAAGGTGACAAAGTGGGTCACAGAGTCGTATGGTCGCACTGGGTCACAGAGTCTCATCGAGGGGTCAAAGGGATCAAAGGTCGTCGCAGGGGTCCAAGGGTAAATGGGTCGAAAAGGGTCAAAGGGTCGCAGGGGTCCAAGGGTAAATGGGTCGCAAAGGGTCAAAGGGTCGCAGGGGTCCAAGGGTCGCAGGTGTCCAAGGGTCGCACGGGTCCAAGGGTCGCACAGTCGCTGTGGGTCACGGAATTTACCCCTCTTTTTATGTTTTTGTT
>CM071873.1:28421801-28456725 GCA_036759665.1 Gynandropsis gynandra
CATGTCAATGAGATCATGGCTGATAGAGTTGTCTGATGAAGGCTTGTGAGCAATAACTTGCGTTAACAACAAGTTGCCAACCTCTTTCGGTCCTCGTCATTCTTCGCCTTCACAAGCTTTCCAATGATTTGTACGGGGGTCACCTTTCCACGGTCGAAATACTTCCGCCTGAATGCATCACCCCTTTTGGACTCTCATCCTTTGGGATATGGTCCGCAGTTCAATCCGGAAATTAGTGCGTACTCCACTATAGAGTACCGGATGGGAACACCGTTTAAGACGAACCACAACTCTTTCTTGTCCCGTACAATCATGGAGTGATTTAGGAGGATAGACATTTGAACCTTAGTCAATGTGGAATCACATTGGAAATGGAATAAATGCTTAAATTGCGATTCCTTCTCGAAGTAATGCAAGTCGTATTCATTTAAGATTCCTCTCAGCTTCGTTATTGTCTCGTGAGTATAACACTTGGTTGTGATCTTTGGCATTCTGTCCATGTGTGTTTGAATTGATACACAAACTTCGGCTTTGGGGCCACCTGCAAGACCAATTAATTAAAGAATACATTATACTTCTACCGACTCAAGCGACTCAAGCGACCCCTTTGGCTCAACTGACCTATTCGACCCATGCGACCCAACCGACCCTTTGGCTCAACCGACCCATGCGACTCGACTGAACCGTGCGACCCAAACCGACTCACTAAGACAACTGACTCAAACGACCCTTAGACCCCCTGCGACGCTCAAGTGACGATTGCGACCCAAACCGACTCACTGAGACAACCGACTCAAACGACCCTTAGACTCCCTGCGACGCTCAAGCGACCATTGCGACCCAAATCGACTCACTCAGACTCAACAGACTCACTGACACTCACACCCATTTCAAATCAATAAACCATTCTGGGACTCGATAGCCTGCAAACCCTAGAAATCGACGCTCAACCGACCATCGCGACCCAAACCGACCCACTGAGACAACCGACTCTTGCGACTCAACCGACTCACTGAGACTCAACCGACTCATTGACACTCACACCATTTCAAATCAATAAGCCATTTTGGGACTCGACATCCTCCAAAATCCTAGAAATCGATCTACTTACACTTATTGACGCCATTGAAGATTGACTCGTGCTCTCTTCTCCACCGCTGCTGATTCTAGCCATTTCCTTCTTGCCAACTTCGAATTTCCTTCTTGCCAACTTCGAATCGATCCCTCTCAAGTTCTAAATCACTTGTTCTTTCTTGGCTTTTACTCTCCCAGAATGCGGGTTTGGCTTTTACTCTCCCAGAATGCGGTTTTTCTCACGTTCGAAAATTAAGGGTAAATTTGTCTTTTCTCCAGTTTTTTTTTTCCGATTAAATAATTATTTTAGGGAAGGATATTTTTGAAGTGTTTTAGCCCTATGAGGGTATATATGATATTCCGTCTCATAAAGCAACAAGTGAGCAATAGGGAAAATGTAGGCATTTATATTCTTGTGCAGGCTTAAACAAAAAACATCGACTTGATACCAAAAGATTGAACAATCTTGTTTATGTTCAATTTAATGCGAGGTTGATGGTTCAAAGGAAAACAAAGATTTGAACATAGTTCTATCTAATGATTCATATCATGTTCAAGATTTGATTGTTGATAGAAGAAAAATGAGAGACGAATCAAAAAAGAATGTGAAGGATCAAACCAAGATGTGGTAACGTGTGAGAGTTCAAGAAATGAAGTGGATGACTTGTTAGAGAGCTTGATGAATATGATTTTTAATCCGATGAAAAATATTTCAAAAAGAATATAGAAACATGAAATTAGATAATTAGAGAATTAATTATTTATATTTGTTATTTATTGCAATTTTACTTATTTGTGTCTTTTACAAAATTAAATATTATAAATATTTCAAATTAAATATTTGCATTATAATTATAAATATATATCCGCCTAGGAACAGGCGTTAGGTATCTGCCCGTTTAACGCCTAACGTTTTCTTGAACTTGATTAATAGATACTTATTTATATATAAAACAAACATACATATAACACGTAGAAATGTTAATTTAACTCTCAAATTGCATAGGAACACCAATCTTAGCTCCAACTTCACGAACACATTGGTTCCAAACATCCTTACTTCTTGGAACACCAACAAAAGCATATTTCTTGAACTCAAATGTCTTGAAGATCATACCTGAGAGACCCTGATACACGTCTTGGGATGGGAACTCGGGACGCATACGGAAAATCCGTTAACCTCGATCGCTCGACTAGGATTCATGATATCAAGGTTGATTTTTTTATTGGTCTAGGGGCACTCTTCAAGGATTCGTCTGTTGACGGTGGATGATGGTGGAGGATGATGGAGGATCTCTTGACTGTCCTAAGGGCTCTCTTCAAGATTCGTCCAGCGAAGTTGGAGGATGGAGGTTAATGGTTGAAGTTGAGGTGTTTGGGATGGAGTGATGGATACCACAAGAGGTGTAAAAGGCTCTTGATACAGTCGGATAATAACTTCAGTTGTTCTCGGAATAATATGCACTCATTGTGTTCTTAACACTATTCAACAATACGAAAAGAGTTAATTTTTTTCAAATTTTCAATGTCTCTAACAAATGAAAATGAAGTCCTTCATATAGTGGAGACTCCATGTTACAATAAGAAAAATGTGTAAATGCTAGATAACAAATTTATCTACTAGCCGTTAGGAAGATTTTATGACCGTTGGAAATATTCGGAACGGGAAAGAAGTTGATCCATTGGGATAAAATCGGCTTGAAAATTTCCTAGCTATTGGAGAGAATTTTCTAGTCGTTGGAAAGGATAAGGAAAGATCTTTATCTTCCACATTTTCTTATCTGTATCGCCCGAACCCATCTGTTCTTAGATAGGCATATCGAGACACGCTTCAATGTAAAAGACTGATGTGACGTTTGTTTGGATTAGACCCGAATCCTCCTTCTAGTTAAAAGTCTCTCATGCCTCCATTACAATCTCCACTGCCTTGTTACACAAGCTCCTTGCTCGTCCACGTATGAGTAGACCGTGGGAAGATTAGGTCTGCTCGTTTCCTTGCGGTAGCTCCTCGTTCGTGTGACTCTCTTTTGGTTCCGCTTCGAGTCCGATATCCTAATCAGACCCTCATGACAATCTATTCCCATCTTGATGACACTAACACAACATTATTTCGTCATAGGCTTGCCATCATATATATCGACAAATGCTTCTTTTGTGCACTCCCGATTCATTTTAACCGAGCAACATCCAAATATATCAAGTATTCGGCCGAATACTTGTGGAGAAGTTTATTATCAAAGTCATAAACTGAGGGAGTCACCCCATAACCCTCATCGGGAAGTAATGAGAGGCGAAATTTCTTCGGCCGCGAAAATGCACATTTGGCCATGAGTGTGGCTACAAGCATTGCCATGACAAAATGCATCTTCATCATTTTTATTTTATAGAAAAAAGGAATATGAGAAGTATGTGATGAATATACTAATCAAGGTGATTTTATAGTGTTGCAAGGCAAAATTTTTACAGTTTGGTTTCATTACATGAGATCAAAAGAGGAAAAAATGCTTCGTGTTCTGTTTTTCAGCGGTCGGTGTTCTTTATTACACTACTTTGGAAACTGAAATTTTTCGTTTAACTCATAACTAGTAATGATATGTTTTAATTACTTTTATGGGTATGTTTTAATTACTTTTATGTTATGCCCCAAATTTTTATAGGAGATAATAGGTGGATTTATATATTGTTTAGATATGTATTAGATTTTCTAAAAGTGTGTTTATATTTTTAAAGAAGATATATAGAATTTATGATCTGTTAAATAGGGGAAATTATGTACGATATGAAAATTTTGGGTTTTATAAAACAGTTTTATATGTTATAAGTGTATTATAAAGTTTCTATTTCGTATAACTATCTATTTCATATAACTATCGAACTTCATTTGATACATATATATATATATATATATATTTTAGCGAGTGACTATCATCATTCGAATTTTCAATATAAGATGATAATCGCATTTTTTTCTAAAAAAAACAGAACAATATATGAAAATGGATATACTTTTTACAAAAAAGTTAGGATCGAACCTGAATAAAAAACTATTAGATACAAAAATAGAGACGAAAAAAATATATAAATATAACACGGTGTTTTACGTGGTTCAACAAAGTACCTACGTCCACCACTACAAAAAACAGGTCATTCCCAACAGATTTCAATGGATTATGAGCCATTAGAAATCGATCGTTGAAAATCTGTATCCGTTGCGATTTACAACCGAAGTGCAATGGAAAAAATCCATTGAGAGTTTTCCCAATGGGCTTGTAACGGATAATTCCGTTAGGATGTAGCAACGGATGACCATTATAAGCTATCAACGGATGGTCGTTCAGCCCGTTGAAAAGAAAAATGGCGAGAATTAAATGTTTTCAACGGATGCTCGTTGGTAACGTGGCGAGAAATCACAACGGATATCCGTTGTTAAAAAGGTGAGAAGTTTTCCTTTTGCAACGGATGTCCGTTGATATTTAAAAAAAATCAACGGGCATCTCTTGAAAATGTGACGAAAAAAATAAAAAAAAATTTAAAAATTAAAACGAAATTAATTAGAAAAGTTTATACAAATTAAAAACATAAACTACAAATTATCTAAGTTAGTAGCGGCTTCTTCATCCCCGTGATCGCCAACAACTCTTGAAGGAGTTGCATCAGAGTCCATTATCGAGTCTTGTCGCGCATTTTTTTTGCCTAGTCGGTTTTAGTTGTTGATACGTTCGACTGGTTAGCAATTCGAGAATGTTCTCCATGTGACTCATCTTTAATCGAGTTTCCTGAAGAGCATCTTGTGTTGTCCGAAGTGTGGTTTGCAATTGCTTGATACACCGTTCTTGCGTGTAACTCTCTTGAACCACGGGGGTTCCGTCGTAGTATCCTCGACGATATTCTTTTGGAGCGAACCGAAACCATATAGACGCCCTTTTACAGTCTAATAGACTACAAAATATAAAACATGTTAAAGTTAGAATCGTTAGAAAATATTTTATTAAAGCAAAAAAATTTAATCAATAATCTTATTATTTACCTCCAAATAAATTTTGTCCTTTTGTAAAAGACTGAGATCGTCGGGAGTTGAACCGCAGGCTTGTGATTGTTGTGTGAACTTTCTCCGTCACAGCTTTCAAGGTCCATTATGCCTGAGGGTTAACGAGTTTGGGTTCATCTCTCTCTTCCCCGACGACAGACTTCTTCTTGATGTGGGTTTCTACAACCACCTCAAGAAGAGTCGGTTCTCTTTCCATTATTTGCATCTGTAACGTTATAGTTATATAATTAGATAAAAAAATTATATAATAATAACATTTAAATAATGCATTAAAACAAATTTTACCAATTCCTTTTTCGTTTCGGAAATAATTTTGATCCCGAAATATGGCAATACGGACCATTTCCGGAACTTTCTCGTCTTACCGATATTTCTTGGCCTTCTCACTCTTGGCCTTGAATTCCTCGGACTCCCAATGTTGGACGAGTTGGTTGAATATCCCGTCTGTTGCCTAGACCAGTTTGGCATTCTTCTTGTAATAGTTGCACTAGGCGTTGTTCATCATCAAGCGCAATCGGGCTTGCATATCTTGCATCCAAGCTGTGTAGATGTGTGACTTATCTTTCTTCCGCCATCTATATGTGCGCTGCAAAATTAAATTGCAATAAATTATTAGTTTATAGATAAAATTAAATAACAATTTAAAAGCTAAATTTTATATTAAAATTTTACTTACAATAATTGTACACCACCACCGGCGGCGTATAACTTATGGCGTCACCTGTCATGAATAGTACAACCGATCTTGTAACGATCCTTGGATGGTATTGTTGTTCGTATGTTTTAGAACATCTTCCACATCAACCCTGCACATGAAATCAAATTATTAGATAATATTTATAATTAAATACAATATAAATTATGTAACTAAAGTCTTATCATAATGTCTTGTCACAACATTCATGATCAATAATCGGGACGGAAGGACGATCGTCGAAACTATCGATTAAAGTGTCTATGTCCACCATACCATCTTCTTCATCAAATATCGGCGATGTCGATATAGGTGAAGGAGGCCGATATGGTGGCGGGGCTCATGCTGAATCCGCTAACATACCACCGTAACCGATGAACCGTCGAGCTTTCATTGTGTATTGTTTTTAAGTGTTTAAGTGTTTTAGAGATTTTGTGTTTGAGAGGATATTTGTTTTGAGATTCTGTTGAAGAATGAAATATTCAACGGATGATATATAGAAATTTCCAAAGGGCATCCTATTTCCAACGGATTCCAGTTGGAAATTACGTCAACTCAATGAGCGCAATTAATTGACGCGATTGTTGGGTTCTCAACAAGCATCCTTTGGAAATTGCAACGGATGCCTGTTATGAACGCTTGTTCCTGGGGCAACAATACCGAAACGACGGTACATCTCCCTTTGCAACGGACATCCGTTGCACGTTCCAACGGATGCCCATTGAGAACCATAACCGATGTTGCAGGCGTAGGTTAGTCATGTTGACATCCTTCAATGGACATCTGTTGAAACTTGCAGCAGATACCCGTTGGAAGCATTTTAACGGGTATCTCTTGCAAATCAGCAAAGGGTATCCGTTGGAGTCGACCAACTGTCATTCGTTGGCGGCGTGAACAATCGTAATGGGCATCCATTGGTGACATGGAAACGAATATTTGTTGCCAGTTTCCAACGGATGCCCGTTAATATGTTATAAACTTTGGAAATTTTCTAAGTGTCAATCAGAATTTAACGTTTCAACGGTTTTTTTTACATTAGCAACGGATACCCGTTGAAATATGAATATATTAAGTTAAAAAAAATTTAACAAGTTAGAAAAATTTATATATTACAATTACTTCATTCATATTTCGTCTTCCGTAGATTCTTCGATTGGCGAGTCTTCCTTCAGTTGTTCATTGAATTCATCGTCATTTTCATCTTCTGCATTTTCTGGTTCAACGTCTTCATAATCACGTGTGTATTCTCCATCTATATCAGTTCTTGCGAGAATCTCCTCCCGATTTTGTCTGTATCAATTAATCGTATCGACTTCGGGTTATCGGTTTGCAATGGATCTTCTTTTTCATATGTGCTTATAACTCCTCACAACTTGATCTTTACAACGGCCCACTACTCCTCTATTCGACATTTCAATGTTGTTGGATATTGCACGTAACATACTTGATCTACTTGATCTATTGTGATGAATGGATCATACTTACCATATTGTCGTGCCAGATTGATATCAATTCCTCTCCATCGATTTTTTCGTGTACCACGTCCAATCAGTGTAAATATCTCAGGAATTGTGCCAAATTGCGGATTACATTAATATAGATAGTTTGTGTGATCTTTCGCGAGCGTCTTTGTTTCATCAGAATATGCGACTCGAAATAAAATATGATGAAATACGTGATTTCTTCCAACAAGTATTGTTTAACTATAGATCATTCAACCGCTGCTTTGTTTTTTGCTTTTTTTTTTAGATGAAAGAAAAACCTTTCGAAAGGATACATCCATCCATGACATCGAAGAAGGAAGGCGAAAAAATATTTTCCAATGAGCATAATACTTCGAAGACGACATTTTTTTTAAAATATATTTGTTGTTGATAGCTTGATGGTAGAAGCCTTGATTTCGATCATTAAATAGTTTTTTTTTTCAACGGACATTCGTTAGAACCCTCAACGGATGCCCATTGAAAATTCACGTTGAAATATTCCAACGGAAACCTTGAAAGTTACCATTTCAACGGGCATCTGTTGCAATTTTCAATGGAAATCGGTTACGTTGTGCAACGGACATCCGTAGGCCGGTTTTGGCGGGTTTCTAAAGGCCGTTCAACGGATGGGTGCAATGGATTTTGTTCGTTGCTCGTCCATTTCCAATTCCAACGGATTGCAATAGATAGTTACCCATTGAAAATTCGAGGGCATCCGTTGAAAAGTGTCATCAGCGGAAGGATCCGTTAACCCGTTCGTTGAAAATCCCGTATTTTTTGTAGAGCACGGGCGAATAATAGAAGGTTATACTGACTCTCGAATAATTACAACACTTCTCTCAAATTGTAAGTAGAAAACAACAACATCTTTCTTACACAGAGGAAAAAACTCTCTCAGAACACCCAAAAAAAAAACCTTAAAAATTAGAAAAGACAAGTCTCTCTATTTTTTTTTTTTTCTTACTTTTCTTGTTTTTGTTTTACTTTTCTTGTTTTTGTTTTTGGATGGAACGATGAAATGAGCTTCCAATACCTCATATTTACATTCTAAAATTAGTGTAAAAAAATAACAAATGGAGAACATAATTTCTAAAATTGTGCCATCATCTCTTATTTTTTTATTTTCCTCTACTTCTCCACAATTTTTGTTTCTTTTCAACCACCTCCTCCACTGATTTCATTATTTAGAATAAAAGTGATTTTAACAGTTTGAAAATAAAAAGGACAAAAAACTTGATCAATTTAAAAAATTGCAAATTTCACCTCTGAGTTAATCGTAACATATATTGTGTGATTCCATAGCATGCTGAAAGAATCTGATCGTAATTTCATATGCAAACACTAGTTCTGGCGAATCTGAAAAATTAACATTTCTTTTTGGCTTCAAGTTATTACAAATGAGTGAAAGAACGCACCTACGAAGATACATATATAATAGAGAGAGAGAGAGAGAGAGAGAGAGGTGATTTGGGTAAAGTTAGACTCTTCCCTTCAAGACATGCCTTCTCAAACCGGGAATGTGAACGTTTGTGATGTAATCTCTCCAGTTTATGCTCTCAACATCGAACCTGAACTCTCTCTTCTCTTCCTCTGACATGCTCTCCGTTAATCTCTGCATGTTACTGTTATCAAACCTGCAAAAACATTCCCCGAGTGAGTGACTTCTTCATTTTATGAATCCATCCATGCCCTCGAACCCCCTTTTCGAAAGCCTCTTTCGAATTCTCGAGCTGCTAATTCAAGAGATGATTGACTAACAGACTTTTACCTTCCTCCATAGAATGTGTAGGGCTCATATATATTAGCAAGATGCTTGGCTTGCTCCACAGATTTTCTGCAGATGAACTCAAGTTTCTGCATCATCTTCATGTCTGAAGAGTTCATAGCCGTCAACCCAGTTCGTTCTTGAGCGTCTTTCCAAAGATGATCCGAGAAATCATTATAGGAGTCAAAGAGTTTCATCAGCCGCACTGCGATGGGCGCACCTTTTGAATCCACACAAGGAAAAGATTTATAGTGTTGGTACAGAAGTACAGCTAAGTCTTCAAAAACCAGTGGGTTTATCAGAGAAGATGCGATCTGATACACGTTTATTTCAGGTTCTGGTGCCACTCCATGCTTTGCTATGGCTGCTAGAGTTGCATTGACGACCATGTCAGCAGGCACCTGCAAGGTATACATGTTACATGCACACATACACACACACACACATATATATATATATATATATATATTAAGTTTAAATGAACATACCACATCAAGAATTCCCTTTGGATCCACGAGGAATCCTGTGAGCTGTCCCTTCCCATAACATAGAATTATAGGATCCATCATCCTGTTAGATATACAAGCATATACATAAGGATAGTTTTGTTATGTAATCTGTGTATCTGTATGCATATATATGGAATGTATATGTGCATGTATGTAAATGTTATATGATAACCTGTTTCCTTCCATCCATCCTGGAAATGGCTCTTTATAAGTGCTCTCAATGACACTAGGCCTTATTATAACCACAGGGATATCTCCTCTAATGCTATTGATCATCATCTCTCCCATTGCTTTAGTGAATACATAAGTGTCCTGCCATCCATATGTTCTTGCCCTGTTCTCAAGATCGAATTTATCTGAGGATTACGTTCCGTGATTCATAAAAATGAATTGAAAGGCATGCAAAGTCTATACAATTACCTTTCCAGGCCTAAGTCCTTCATCTTCTGCGTCTCATCGTGGTCATGAAGCCCTATTCTCGCATTTGAAGCTAACTCTATTTCTTTCCCAACATCTAATAAAGCCCTCCCGTTTCGCAGGGTAAAATTCTCTGTTGCTATGCAATCGCCCATCGAGAAAGGCTTCTCCATGATCCTTCCTTGCCTTTGTCCATTGACATAGGCTGCACAAAGAGAGACGTATATATCACTATTTTTTTCTCTCTTGATCCTATAAGATAACATTCTATGTTGATTTGTCTACTGTTTTCTCCTATATGAAGGACTAACCGGTGGATACTTGCAAGAAAAGGTTGAGTTTCTTGCACTTCTTGGCAAATTTCATAAGATTACATGGTCCTCTTGTGTTTATGTCCAAAGCAATATCATATCTGACATCGCCCCGTCAAAGCATGAAAGTTAGAGTACAATAAACATAGATTCATTAGAAACACCCGTAATCATTACAGTATTTCCAATCTTAACCTTTCATTAAAGGTCGTGTTAGCAGCAGAGTTGATAATCACGTCGACGTCCTTGGCGATTTCCTCAGCGGATTCTGCTTGCAACCCTAATTCCGAATCGCAAATGTTACCCATTACGGGCACAAGTTTGCTCAACATGAAAGCCGTGTAGGATGTTCCATGAGTTTCCCTTAGAATCTTGAAAAGCTCTGCTTCTAATACCTAAAATGGATACACATACCATAGTTTAAACACAAAAATAGAAAGTGAAATCAGATTACATTATGAGAAAGATCTGACCTCAATCTTTAACCTTTCAACTGCGGCTTCTTTGCTTTCTGCTTTAATCAAGAGATATATTTTCCCGACATCAGGAGCCATTCTCAAAATCTTCTCAATAAGCACTGAAGATTTCAAAAAGGGAAGAGGATATACTGAAACATGTTACATATACAGCAACGAAGAGACGATTGTGCATGAGCTTAACAGAGACATAAAGTTTACCTTTTGCCAAAAACCCAGTTGCACCAGTGATTAAAAACCTTTTCCCTTGGAGAAAATTGACGATGCCCAGCCCTTGTTTCACCCCCAACAAAGTAGCACTTCCATTGAAAGGCACCAAATTCTTCTTTCCATTGATCTCTATCGTTGTTCTTCCGTTTCCATTTGGAGACAGAACCAACATGTCAGCATCCATTGACGCCGTTGATGAACTCTCTTCCCTAATCAGTACATTTGCCCTCTCCTTTGCAGCTGAAGAAACCCGAAGAGGCCTCTCCACGTTACGGTTGCTGCTCTTCTTGCTATTATTAGTAAGGCTTCCGCGGCACCTCGTGAGGTTAAGTCTTTTCTTATCCCAGACCAGTGTGCACCAGTCGCGACGATTGTATAGTCTAGTGGAGGAAGAAGATCGAAAGAAGAGAGCCTCCATAACTGATAAGAAACAAGAAATAGACACAAAGAGTCATTGCGGGTGAAACTATGGAAGAAAATCTTCTAAACTTCACCAAAACTAAAACTAAACTAAACAAGAATGACATCTTTACTTTAAGAAACTTGTTGGTTAAGAAACCGGTGACTAGCAATAAACTTAACCTACACGGCGTTACCCTTCGGTATGACGAACAAGATTTTTTTATTAGAAACTGATTAAGTAAACGAACTGAAACCTTTTTGTTTAGTTTTTTCTTTTAAATTGTGAGATAAATAAGAGGCTTTTGGAGTTTGTTTTATAAGAGAAACGAAAGATGGTTGGTTCTACGGACCAAAGATGATGAAAACTTCTTGTTATGTCTTTTCTTTACAGAACAAAAGATTGCGTGTCAATCTTTTCGCAAAACAATTAATTAACCAAATAATAAATGTGATTTTAATTTCAACATTCTTAAGAAAAAATAATTAATAATAAGAATAATTGGAAAACCCCATAAAAACGTGTTTTAAACAATTAAAAATAAATATAAACTGTTTTATTCATTTTTAAACATAAATAATCAATTTACTGAATAATAACATACGGAATATGATGGTTATTTCCAAATTAATCTATATATATCGAACACAATTAAACAATTAGTTTCTATATATTTATAAGATTTTAAAACAAGTTCACACAGTTTTATAAAATGTAAAACGGTCGTAAGCCCAAGAATTCTTGTGATGGCTGACTTTGAGATATATAAATACATTTTCTTCAGGAAGTTACATTAACTAATCCCACAAACATAAATTTTGAATTTGGATGGAATATTTCTCTTCAAATATTACGTCATCAAATCCATACGCAGCACAAACAACACTCTTTAAGAGATGAAATCCAAGACCCTCAAAATAACACAAAACTTCAGCTACAAGATTGTACAAGCTTCTTTGTCCCGGAGCTCTGCAGATGAAGACCAAGGAAACGGCCCTCCTCAGTCGCGGGACTGACAGCGCAAGCAGTTGCAGAGGAAACCAAACCCTTCAGACAGTAGCCTCTGTCGAGCTTCATATCCCATACTTGCATCTATGTAACATATCCGAAGCTCTTCCCCTACAAATGGTGTTACAGTTGAAGTTAAAATGGCCAAGACGAGGGATTTATGTTTGGAGAATAAGACAAACCTTCCTCGACATCACGAAGAGCCGTCAGTCTTGCATCTGCACTTTCAATCCATAAAATGTGTGCGTTGGGATCTGCACCATTCAAACAAGTCATCTCAGAATGTGATGCTGATGCATGAAAGCATTTTCATCTGGATAATGAGCGGGAAAGAAAAGAGAAAATTACCACAGTCATGATTGTAGAACGATGGAAGCAAATAGACAGCATGCCCAACAGCAGCTTCGCCTTCGACAGAGGCTGAAGCAAGCGAAAGAATATCTTCCCATGAGCCTCCAACGGGTTCAACACGAAATGCATTGATACGAATCCGTGCAAGGACACCAGTGTACCATTGTTTGGTTAGAACTTCGAACGTTAAGCACCACTTATAGCAATGAACAGAAGGCAACCAACATATTGGAAATACAAGGGACAGGATGTAAATATACTGCACAAACTGTGGATACATGCAACATCTTCATCCTTGAAATTTGCCTTCCTGAAGGAATTCCACAACAAGCCAAAACCTTCTTCCGTCTGAAAAAGTAGTTTCCACTTATAAGTTTATAAACATCCAGGTAATCAAAACCGAAATGTGGTGTCACAATTCATGTTGGTCATCATGTATAAAATCGATCATTGTAATAAATAACATCAAGAGGCTAGATTTTCACATCACTAAACAAATGGGAATGAACAACCAAATTCCATATAAGAAATTCCTGGGAAGTGATTCAAAAATTGCCTGTATAACTCACCATATGTGGAATAAGCCGCGTCAACTTCTTGAAGATTCAAATGCTACAATTTGTTTACTGTTTCGGTATTCAGTGTCTCACCTTTAATATCATCTCGTGAGATAAAGCAGCAGGCTGGAGTACATCAAGAGAATCAGCAGAGACACCACCTGATATGATCATACAAGCCAACCTCTTCACCATTAGCGGGTACTTGAAGTTGTTTAACCTTTACAATAAGATAGTGGAGTATAGTAAGACACCAAACTAAAGGATCTTAAGAGAACCCAGTTACTATAAATAGCAGAGGAGAGATACGAAAAAAACAGATTATAGTCTTATGTCTTGACAGGACAAAAGATAAAAAGGGTATGACTTTAATAGTAATACTATTGAATAGACTAAACAAACCGAATAAGGAAAATAAAGTAAGGCACGCTTAATGAGCAAAGCAAAAATGGCAGTGGCATTAAACGACATAACCATGAAACCACAGTTCAAGAGAAAAAGACTTCAATAAGAGATGTGAACCAACTCCACAAGAACACGATATTTGTAGAAAGGAGAAGATATTCCGAATACGTATAACAGGTGAAAATATGTTCAAACATCCAAACCAAATAACCCAAAGTATAAGGCTTGATAATCATACCTACAATAATCAAGAAAACTTGACCAATCTGCTCTTGTTTCCACGTCGTAGAAACCCTGTAAAGCGTCATGAAAACAGGTCACATGAAATCAGAATACACAGAGTAGGAAATGACTCATTAATGCATCAACAAATGAAGCTGTTTTACTCCATAAAAAAAAAGTAATTTTCCTAGCTGCTGTACAGAAAAAACGCATTAGACTGTTGTAATGAAGCTCCTCGATTATTTTGTTGTCAACATAGATCAAACAAGTTTCTAAGAAGAAACCTAATAAACTAAAGATTCTGAATAAGGAAACATGTATAGAATATCGTATTGTTTCATTTTTATCTGAAAAGAAATGGGAATCGAATACTAGTCGGGAGCAAGATCATTTCTTCAAACATCTGGTGGGCATAACCTCATTAGCACGGTTTAGTAAGAAAACATCCAAAATGTGCAAAAAATAAGAACAAGAACAAGAACTGGAATCATAATGAAACAGATAACGTTACATAAGATCGTAAACCTTTGCGTGATCTTTGCACTCTTCGCTGCAAAATGAAACATCACCATCTTGATATTTAGCGGAGCCCTTGAATTTCTTCAGGCAAAGATAACAAACAGATTCATGAGAAGAGATAGAAGGGTATGCTACAACCGGCTTTGCGGTATGAATGAGATCGCCAGCTTCGATTCTACGCGTTGCGAACACGCCCCGACCCGCCGACTCTGTGAGTCCGACTCGGATCGGCGGCGGACCCGTTTGACAACCACCCTCGCGATTCTCCGCTGCCGTGGAGGTTGAGAAAAACAGAGGAGCGAATCGATTGTTCGAACATGATAGAGATTTCAAGCGGGCAATGCAACGGCTATAAGAACTTAAAGCAAATGGCGGCATCTTTGATCTCTTTTTGCTTCCGGTGTCTGAACACAACAGTTACGAGGAAAAATAATGTTGCGTGCTTTTAAATTATTATTTGTTCAAAATATATATATAGGATTGGGCAAAATATTTGAAGTTCGTAAACTGTTTGTATTTGAACCGAAAATTCGAATATCCGCGAACACAAATACAAATATTAGAAATTAACAATTTGACAAATACAAATATAAATAGTAGATTCAATTATCCGCAGAGATAAGTTAAATATTTCGAGTAATCCGAGCGGCTGCAATTCTCATAAACGACCCGAGCTTGAATATTTCGAGTAATCCGAGCGGCTGCAATTCTCATAAACGAAACTCACCCGAGCTTGCTTCACACTAGAAACCTCAGACGCCGCCGAATACTACTCAGGTTGCCGCCGCCGTTTCTCATCACCGTCGACCCCCGCGTCGACGAACCCTCGGTCGGTTACTCGAAATACCTTTCTCCCCCTTTTCTCTCTCTCGAACCCACTCAAATCCTTCAATCTCTTCGCTCCATCCAGGTATTTTCGAGAAACCCTCTATGTTTTCGACTGATTTGGACTAAATTTAGGCCTGTTTGGAAGGATTTAGGGTGATATTTATGATTTGAAGCACGAAATCAAATTCCAGATCGCGATCTCGCGACCAGCCCGCTCGGGTAAGGGTTAGAACACGGGCGAGTAACCAGGTTCAAGCCCCGATTGGGCACGGATTGGACTCGGGTCGGGCGAAAATTTCTAGAACCACGGCAATTTTTTTCTGGAAATGCAGCCCGAGCGGGTCACACCTTCTACCCGCGCGGGCTTCCTGCAAACAGTGATTAATTGTTCATTTTTTCTTTGATTTTTTTCAGATGGCTCCAAAATTCTTCCAAAGCTCAAAGAAACGATGAGCAGACACCTACGACCCGAAGCAGGGATGGCCAGCAAAGCTGGACGCTATCACAGAGTTAACCCCATATATGCCCATCACGACGTCCCACCAACAGTACAACTATCGGATAACAACCTTTTTGTCCGGTCACAAGTCAAGGTTCAACGAACTGTTGCCGTGCATTCAGCCATCCCGTTTCCTATCCACGGAATCCGTGAGTGCTCTCCGCATCGAAGAGCACATCGACACCATTTTCAATACATTGGAGTGGAACGGATTGCGGGTGGCACGGGAGTACACATACCGCAACCTCACTGTGGAGTTCTTTGCATCATCACAGCCTTCTTCCCCGAGTCAGGAGACTGGGACAAGGTATTTATGGAGTTCGTCTGCTGGGACAGAACTACCGGTTCAGCGCGCGGCAGTTCGCTATTGTGCTAGACGTCCCACACCGCGCCTTCACCAAACTGCCCGAAATTAACAAGAATCTTCAAGCGCATTTCTAGAATCGGATAGCGTATGGAGATTATTCAATGAAGTCCAAGGTCAGCCACATATGTCATCCTGCCATCAGGTACTTCCACTATTTCTTAGTCTCCTCGATCTTTGGTAAAGGAGTACAAGGTGGAGTAAACCAGACAGAACTGGGGTACCTAAGGCATGCGGTCCACATAGACGTAGATGGTGACGAATGGGATATGCTCGATGTCGACTTGGCATCATTGATTATGCGACACTTTCATGACATTGCCACAAAGAAGTGCAGCACAGATACGAAGATCATTTGTGGTGGAGTAGTTACGATGATAGCGCGGAGAGTTGGTATCAACCTTGGCATCCTGACGGAGGACAAGATTGATATGGTGCCCGAGCTCAACCTCCAAAACCTTCGTAACCGACGGGCAATATCAAACGATCGACATAGGATCATTTGGAGCTACAAGGATAAGCAAGGTCGAACATTGGAGGTCGACCTCGACGAGATTCAGATGTCTGGACTAGACGAAGAGGTCATATGCTTTAGGATCGAGCTTGCCATCGGGCACCCTGGTCCGCGATTAGATGAGGCAGATCCAGCTCCAACAGCTGCACCAAGACCATTGATGTCTCGACAGCGCAGCCGATGCGCCCCTCATCCTCGTACCCGCCCCGACTACATGGACACCGTTCTGACTTCCCTTCTATGGAAGGTGTTTCTGATGTTCTCAGGTACGTTACGGAGGAGAGCCGATATCAGTCATTCATGGTGAAGTAGCGATACGACCTCGAGGCGATGAGGTATGACATCGAGGCAGCGAGGTATGCGGAACAGCAGTAATTCCACGAGCAGTCCATCCAGCATACCTACTATATCACGGAGTCTGTTCGACGATTTCAGCAGTTGAGTGTGTAGCATTACCTTGAGCCGTACGTGCTGATTCCACAGGACTACCACACATGCACCATTCCCTATCGTCCACACATCCCGTACGAGCTACAACATTCTATTTACCACCTGGGGAAGGGACCTCCGCGGAGCCAACAGACCCTCACACCACCTTCGGTGGAGAGGAAGAGGATTAGGCCATTATTTTCCTTTTTCATTTTCTTCTTTTTTTTTTGCTTTATGGACCTATTTTCTTTATTTTATTTCTTTTTCGTTTTCGCGTTTATGTACGCTCTATCGGACATAATAATGTATTACTCTCTTCTCTATTTTGCGTTGTATGATTCCTATCACAGGCTCTTCACGATAATACCCGCAATAGAGTAGGAGAGTATAACATCCGGATGTATCACCAACTCGAGAAACCAAAATACGCCAGGTGTACCCGTTCTCATTTTTTTATCTTCTCTCAAGTTTTGGCATGCAGGTACATCTCATAGATTTCGAACACCGGGACTGTGTTTCGTTCAGGTCTTGGAGGGTACTCTTTTCAGTGATATGATTTCTTTGAGTGATATAATTGCGATTAGGATTAGGATTAGGAATAAGCAGATAGATACCTAGTACGAATTTTCGAGCTTAAGTCATTATTGTGCGACTTTGTCGAATCGTGAACAATAGTCTAAGTTTGCTAATAAGTCTTTTGGATACCGATTAGTCGAGTAGTTGTGCTTGAAACCATGATCTATAGTTGCATTCACCTCCTAGGTTTCAGTACCAAGTATCCATATCTCTGTGTATACCGTTTATGTCTTGTTTTGTTTGATATATTTTACCGTTCATTGATCATTAGATTCCACGCGCTTATACTCCGCTGTCACCTTGGACAAGTTTCTAACTATTTCAGGTTTACATTGACATGAGTACATCGAGAGCGATGGTTCGGGTTTAAGTGGTGAGTTTAGACGTTATTCTACGTCCGAAGGGTTAGAGTTTATGCGTAATCTTTGAAAAAAAAATGTTCTTCAATTACGAACCTCTTCACTCCGCTGAGGTTACACGACCTTATGAGTGTGCCATAGGCAGCCTGGGTCTAAGTAGAAAGCCATCCCTCTTCGACTTCGACGTCCTAGAAACCAAGCGCGGATCTATATCGAGAAAAAAAAAAGAATATGAACGAGAATAGGAGTCTAATGATATCTCAAGCTTAGAGGAATTGGTATGGAGATCAATTGGATATTGTCTAGGGGTGTGAAATAGACTTAGATTATTAGTAGGATTGCATGACTCGTGACTTTTGGTTGATATAAGTCTGAACTCGGTACGCTTAGGCTTACGTTCATGTGACGCGTTGTTTTGCATAATGACTAATCCTTCGAATTTTTCGTGCTAGTATCCATTGTTATTGAACTCTTTTTGTGCTTGGCTCTAGTTTTGTTTGAGGACAAACAAAGGTTCAGGTCTGGGGGAGTTTGATAACACGTAGTGTGTATCAGTTTTAGGCTAGACATTTGCATCATTTTCTCATAGATTATATAGTACAAGTTACGAATCCGACACGAACATTCTTTATATACTCCCTTTTTTTGTTGATTTTTAGGTTTTAAGACGACAAGGCCTAACCGAGCTTTAGAATGCAAATTCTTGGATTCAACCGCACATATTGGAAGCTACAAATCACTCGGAGCAATTTCAGGCCATGGAATCAAAGGAAACACCGATCATAAGCCTCAACAGAAGTTTTAGCCCATTCGGGCTTAATGTTTATCCGCTCGTACTGTGTGAAAATACGAACCCGGGCGCACTCTAATCTTAGCCCGCTCAGGCTGAAGTTTTAGAAAAATTCCAAAAAAAATTCACACGATTCGAGCCGGAAGAGAACCCGATTGGGTAGGTCAATCACATTGACCCCGCTCGGGCGGATACCTTAACCCGCTCGGGTTGCCTGATACCCGATCGGGTAGTGCACATAGCCCGCGCGGGCCGACTTTCTCACAACAAGCTGTTTTAAGTGTTTGAACGGGCAAAAGAGAGAGGGGAGATCGATTCCAGCAACAGAGGGCGACAGCTAGGGCCAGGAAAGGACTGAAATAAATTAGGAAAAACTCAGGAGAAGCTGGAGAAGGAGAGAAACATCAATCCGGACTTCGGTAACAAGATAGGGAAGATCGAGGAATCGTATTTCTTATTCTTTATCATGTCTAGGGTTAATTTCGCTTGTTTCACAGTAGAAACCATGAGTGAGTAGATTTCCAACTATGGGTTAGGGACATCGGATTTGTAATGGATGTTTTGATTATGCGTTAATGCTAAGATTTATCAAAACTTTCTTGATATTCAGTTTTACAATCAACATCGTAAACCTTTTATACTAGTGTTGCTCGCTCAGTAATCTAGGAAATCGTGTTTAGCTGGAAGGTTAAATTATGAATCTGGAACAATTGATTGTAGATTAAGTTTGATTAATGAGAATCTGACTGGTCGGTTAATCGACTTAGGAATTAGGATTGCGCGCTTAATACTACCATAATCACGAGTTAATCGCTGCTGGAAGGTAGGATTGCGCGTAATTATGGTTAGGAGGTTTAGGTTCGGCAGAATCATTCCTTATTTCAGAGCATGTATTCCCTGTTGTCAAGATAGTTCGATAGGTTTATGATCCTTTGTTTGTTACATCCTTGCAAATCCCAATAACCCGAAACCCATAGTGCTCTTAATTATCAAGCCTTCCACGTTTCCTCCATCTTTGTCATCATTCCATTTAGTGTCTTAGAAATTAATATCACACCATCTTCAATTCAACCCATCTTAGTTTAGTCGTATTCTTAGCTTAGGTTGCATTATCCCTCAGAGTTCGACCCTTTTATTACACCGATCCATACTCTTGCGGTAAGTGGATATTAGGCATTTGTATAGCTTGATATTTCCCACATCAGCCACAAAACCCAGCTTGTAGCAAAAGGCTATTCACAAACTTACGGAGAGGAATACACCGAGAAATTTGCTCCAATAGCTAAACTCCATATGGTACGTATCTTATTATCAGTGGTTGTTAACCTTAGCTGGAACCTATAGCAGATGGATGTCAAGAATACGTTCCTCCAAAGAGATCTTGAGAAGGAGATTTACATGCACTATCCATCGAGGTATGCCAAAGGTACCAACTGAGTTTGCAAGCTCAAGAAAGCCATATACGACCTAAAAAAGTCCCCAAGAGCATGGTACACTAAGCTGCATGATGCACTCACCTGTCACGAGTTCGTTAAAAATGAAACGGATAATTCTCTATTTTCAATTCGAGGGAAATCAGGTATCGTTCTTCTCGTGTACGTTGATGATATTATATCTGGAAATGATCGTATCAAAAAACATAAAAGAGTTCTTAAAACGAACTTTTGACATAAAAGATTTAGGAAAATTGAAATATTTCCTTCAGATTGAAGTTACTCGTTCTACTAACGGTTTGTTCTAGTCCCAAAGGAAATACATTCTTGATCTACTAATTAATACAAGGAAGCTCGGTGCTAAACTGATTAGGATGCCCATTGAAGAGAAGAATAGAGATCATAAAGAGGGGGAACTTATATCAAATGTGTCTCAATACCAACAAATTGTGGAAAAACTAATCTATCTCACCCTCACTCCGCAAGATATTTGTTTTGTTATGGGCCAAGCTAGCTAACACATGCATGCTCCAAGGAAGCAGCATTGGTTCCTTGTGGAGAGAATTCTCGGATCTAAAGGGGTCACTGGGAAATGGAATTTATATGGAGCGCAATGTTCATTCAATGATCATGGGGTATTGTGATGTTGATTAGGCTAGAGAAAGAACTGATCGAAAGTTTACAATTGGGTATTGCAGTTTTGTTGGGGGGAACCTAATCACCTAGAGGAGTAAGATATAGAGTGTGGTCGCTCATTCGAGTGCTAAAACCGAATACCAAAGCATGACTAACACTAGATGCAAGCCCATTCGGGTTAGAGCTATTCTTCGAGATCTCGGCAGCGCTAAAGAGGATGCAACTACCCTGCATTGCAATAATCAAGTTGTCATCCACATAGCCAATAATGCAGTCTTTCATGATAGAACGAAACACATTGAGGTCGACTGTCATTTCATCCATGAGAAAATAATAAGGGAATCCTCTCAACTACGTACACAAGGAGTTTGGACCAGCTAGCGAATCTATTTACCAAAGCCTTCTTCCTTCACAAAGCCTGATCAATATCCTAAAGTCGCTAAGAAGACCAAGTTTGAATTATGCAAACACAAGTATTTCTTCGTGATAGTACTCTTTTTCCTTCACAAAGTTTTGTCTCACTGGGTTTCCTTGGTTAAGGTTTTAACAAGGCTACACTTCTCAGTCGTTGGTCATCACGAACTTACGAGGGAATGTTAATATAAGATATCATAATTTAATCCAGATGATTACAATTAGTCATATCCTTGGCAAGTAGATCTCGTGATTCAATTATGATGATTACAATCAGTCATATCTTTGGCAAGAAGATCTCGATGATTACGATCGATACTATTTTTTGCAAGAAGATTCTCAGTATATATAACTCATGAAAACTCGTTAATCATTTATAATCATTCCTTATTCTCTCTCTTCCTTTTTGTGTGCATATATTCTTCTCTTTCCACATAATTGTAAAGTTTTCCTTTTCTTCTATCTTTTGAACGTTGTAATCTTCTCTATATAATATTTTCATATGTATTGTGAATAATAAGACAAAAAAAACTTTATTCTCTTTGTGTCTTTTTCTGATAATCTCCACCAAAATTTTCAAAGACAAAGTGAAAGTTGTTTCTTTGGTTGTATGCAATGGGAAGACAAAGTGAAAGTTGTTTCTTTGGTTATAGACCCTTGTAAACTTTGAGCTTCCATAATGAATTCTCGAACATAAATATACAGTTGGTTGTATTGCATTTAGTTCTTTTTTGAGCTGTTGATATTGCGAATATTTTACTTGACCTCTAAACTTCCACATTCAAAAGCAAGTTTTCGAAGGTCCTTGTGCTTTTTCATCTGAGATCTTCTATTTTGATCCTTCTTAGAGAAATATCATAATTTTTAGTCTTACCGAGAGTCAAAATCTACCAAGTCAAGAAAATTAGTGTGCATCTTGTTACGGGGAATTTTATTTATTTCTTTGACTAGTCATTCTCTGTATATATAAGTGGTTGTAAAGCTTTTGAAAGAAATAAGAAAGACTGAAAATTAATGCTCTCTCTCACATGGTATCAGAACATTACCCCTAAACTAGAAATACTTTTTCTTCCTTCTGTTTTCTCAGTCGATTGATTCGTCTTGCTTCTCATTCTCGGTCGATTGATTCTTCTCGGTCGATTGATTCTTCTTCTCCTTCTCGATCGATTGATTCTTCTTCTTCCTCCTCGACCGGTTGCTAGATCTTGAACCTTCTCTTTTCCTCCTTTGTTTCTCTTTCGAACTCGAGTGTTTTTCCTACAAACATGGCTGTGACAACTCAAACTTCCGACTCAACCCAGAACACGCTAACCCAGAAGGACCGATTGTGCAACGAAAGAAAATCTCTCCTTATGACTTGACATCGAGCGATAATCCTAGACTCATTGTCTCTCAGTCTCTATTGTGTGGTCGTAACTATGATGAATGGGCAGTTAATATCCGACATGCCCTCAAATCCCAAAAGAAATTCAGCTTTGTGGATGGGAAAATTCCACAACCTCCCACTGAATCTCTTGATTTTGAAGATTTGGAAATTAACAACTCTTTAGTTGTCTCATTGATCAAGAACACCATTGAACAAAGCTTCGTTCTGATGTTATCCATTGTGATGAGGATTGGGATCTCTGGGAACACTTGCAAGGTCGTTACCCTATCAAGTGCGGACCTCGAATTCATCAGCTTTGTTCTGAACTGGCTCATTGCACACAACGTGAGATTACCATTGATGCATATTACGGAAAGCTTACAAGAATTTGGCGTGATCTGGTTAACTCTCATCTTCTCCGAGTTTGCACTTGTGGAAAGTGCACATGCAATCTTACAACGCAAATTGAGAAAGATCAAAATGAAGACAAAGTCCACGATTTTTTAATGGGGCTTGATGACTCTGTCTATGGGATTGTTTGATCGAATCTCCTTTCGTGGGAATCGCTGCCTGACCTCGATACTGTTTATAATGTTGTTATCTAGGATGAGAGTTCACATGTTTTTCCGAAATTTTTCTGACGAACGATACTGTGTTATGGATTTTGCTGTGAAAATAGGGCAGTTTTCTCGACTCTCGGCTGAAAATAAAAAATAAAAGCTTATTTGTTCCCATTGTGGACAGTGGGGGCACTCCTCGACGGGTTGTTTTCAATTGTTGGGGTATCTGAAATGGCGAAGCGATCGCCCTAAAACTCGCATCAGTCGAGGACGTGTTATTCTTCCTTCCCCCATTTCTGGACGAGGTAGAGGCGCATCTCTCTCAACGTGGGTCAACATGGCACAAGTTGGGATAGTTCCTCCTCAAGAATCTGATCAATCTGTAATTAGTGGTATTAGCGACGAACAGTGGAGGACCATAGTTGTTATCCTGAATGCAACCAAAATCGAGGCAACAGAGACGCAATCCGGTAAGTTGTCTCATCTTGATTGGATACTCGATTCTGGTTGTTCTAATCATATGATAGGCCAATCTTGTTTGATGTCAGTGGAAGCTGAATATTATGACATGGCATTGACGACTTGTGAACTCATTTGGTTGAAGGGCTTGCTCGATAGTTTTAATGATGTGTTTAATGTCGAGGGGCTGAATTTCAATCTTATATCCATATCACAATTACTCAAACAACATGATTGTTTGGTGCAATTTTCTAACAAGTTTTGCATCATTCAGGACCAACCTACCAAGACACTAGTTAGAGCGAGTGAGAAACGAGATGGACTATACTATTTTCGGAATGTGGAAATCACTATGGTTGCTTTCTGATTTACATTCTTCTACGAGTTCTACGCATTTGAATAAGCGTGTGAGATTTGCATCAAACATCCTGGGTGGGAACACCTAAACAAAACGGAAAGGTCGAGCGAAAACATTGGCATATACTCAATATCGCCTGATCTCTTCTTTTTCAAGCAAACTTACCACTAGAATTTTAGGGTGATAGTGTTCTCACTGATGCTCATCTTATTAACCAGACTCTTTCTCCTGTCATTGGCGGACATCACCATTTGAGATACTTCACAGCTCCAAACCGGTATACACCCATTTACGTGTATTTGGATCTCTTTGTTATCCCCATAACCAAGATAATCACGGAGACAAATTTGCGAGTCGAATCCATCATTGTATTTTGGTTGGATATCCTATAGGGAAGAAGGGGTGGCGAGTATATGATCTTGATCGGGAAGTATTCTTTGTGTCGCGCGACGTGATATTCTGTGAGGATTTGTCTCTTTATACTTCTCCTTTTACATCCTCTCCTGTTGAAACTACTTTGCCTTTGATTTTAGACTGGACTTGGCCGGATCATGATGAATCAAACGTCAGGGGGGCTTGTCCTCCACTCTGCCAAACATGAATGTCAGGGAGGACTCTATCTCTTACAACCAAATGAGGACACTACGGTTGCGGTTCCATCTTTATAGTCGACAGAGTTACCTCCTTCGACTCAACTTACACATACAGACTCTGCGATAAATGCTATCGAACAGCCTTTAGCTTTGGAAATGGGAAAAGTCAGTGGCTGAAATATCCTTCAACACGACTGTGGGATTTTGTAACCAATACAATGCAAATTTCACGTTCATCTGCTCCAGTTTCACCATCTCTATATCTGATCAGTCAATAGGTTGATTGTGAACGATTTGCTCCTAAACATCGTGTATTTCTGGTTGTTGTAACAGCTGGACGTGAACCACGCTCATATCACGAAGCACTAGCAAATGAAAATTGGAGAAAAGGCGATGCATGAAGAGATTCAAGCTCTCAAAGATAATGAGACCTAGACACTTGAAATCCCTCCCATCAGGCAAGAAAGCCACTGGGAATAAATGGGTCTTCAAGATCAAGTATTGCTCGCATGGAAGCATTGAAAGATATAAGGCTCGGCTCATAATTCTTGAAAATAATCAAGTGAAGGGAATCAACTATGAGGAAACTTTTGCTCTCGTCGCCAAGATGGTCACGGTTCATTTGTTTCTCGTTATAGCCTCTACTTGCAACTGAAAAGTACATCAAACGATTTCCACAATGCATTCCTCCACGGTGATCTACATAGGAGGTCTACATGAAACCTCCTCCCGGATTTTAGTCTTCCGACCCTCTAAAGTGTCGACTTTGGAAATCACTCTATAGGCCCAAAACAAGCACCTCGATGTTGGTTCGCCAAATTTGATACATCATTGAAGTCTTATAGTTTTAAGCAGTCTCCGTCGGACCACTCCTTGTTCATTTTTGTTGTTGATGGGATACGTCTTCACATTTTGGTCTATGTCGACAATTTGATTGTTACGGGTAATTCTCTTGTTGCGATCACGACTTTCAAAGAAATACTTGGGATCTTGTTTTCATATGAAGGACCTAGACCACCTAAAATATTTTTTGGTAATTGAGGTTATGCGTAATCCGATGGGCATCTGGCTATGTCAAAGAAAATATGCATTAGATATTATATCTGAAACCAGTCTTCTTGGTGCTAAGCCTGCTAGTTTTCCGATGGAGCAGAATCATCAGTTACTTTCGACCAATGGTGAGCTCTTTGATGATCCCATCACTTACCATTGTCTTGTTAGTCGCCTTATTTATTTTGGTGTCACGTGTCCGGAACTTTCCTACTCGGTTCAGATATTGTCACAGTTCATGCATTTTCCACGCCAAGTATATTGGGAAGCCGTCCTATGCGTGGTTCGTTATCTTAAAGGAAATCCAACACAATGTATATTTTTGAGGTTAGATTCCGATTTGTAGATCTATGGTTGGATAGATTCTGACTAGGCAACATGCCCTTTAAGCCGACGATGGCTGACATGTTAGTTTGTTCAATTGGACTCCTCTCCTATCTCATGGAAGACAAAGAAGCAACTCGTCGTCTCTCAATCCTCAGTGGAAGCTGAATATTATGACATGGCATTGACGACTTGTGAACTCATTTGGTTGAAGGGCTTGCTCGATAGTTTTGGAGTGTAACACTCGCGTCCTATGTGACTCTTTTGTGATACTCAAGCAATTCTCCAAATTAGTGAGAATCTAGTATTTCACAAACGAACCAAACACATCGAGGTCAATTATCATTTCATTCGAGATGTCATTCTCGTAGGTACAATCATTACACGACATGTTTTTACACGGATACAACTGGCATATATCTTTACGATGGCATTAGGATGCGAGGAGTTTGACGATTTTCTCGACAAATTTGATTTTCGAGATCTTTACGGACCAACTTGAGGATGTTACGGAGAGTCAAAATATATAAGTCAAGAAAACTAATGTGCATCTTAGGAAATTTGTTTTATTTCTTTGACTAGTTGTGTATATATATATAAAAGTGGTTGTAAAGCTTTTGAAAGAAATAAGAAAGACAAAAAAATTAATGCTCTATGTCACGTTTAGTTTCTTATTTTTTATGTATTTATGGAAATTAAACCAAGACTTTCAATTAAACTATGAATTAAATATGTTTGATTATTGATTTGGTTTTTTTATGATGGTTGCTTGAGTTTCATTTAGCATTCTATTTTATGTTTTATGAACTTTTTGAATTTATTAGCAACAATATGAATCTAATTTAATCTAAAAAATCTATATATGATATAAATCCGAGCAATAAAATGAATTTGGAATTATTTCCGATTTATTGATCTTGAATCCAAATAATACAAAGCCGAATAACCCTAACCTAAATACAACGATTCCAATTTTGTCCCAATGTTCTAAAACCTTAAAAATTCGAACCATACCAAAATCCAAAAACTTAATCCGAAATCTGATGTGCACTCTAATTATAAGATGAATATCAACAATGATTCGTCCTTGGCTGATTATATTTACGTATAAAAAATGTATACATGCATGTATATATATAGAGAGAGAGTGATATATGATCCACTTTTTAAAAAATCAAGATTATTAACACAATTATATAGCCAATTTTGTTATATATATTTTTGCTGCTTATACTTTTAAAATATATGGCTAAATGGAACAGTGTTCAAAATAACGATAAACAATCTCATCCATTTGATTAATGTATTTGCTATGTGAATTGATTTTAGCCTATGAATTTTAGAAATTGACAGAATTTGTTCTCGAAGTATAACATTATTTTTTTACGACGTGAGTTTTTAACTTTCTAAAAATCATCCATTATTCTTTCACTTTTAAAATCTTAACTATGTAAAACAATTTATATTAATGAATTTTTTATTCTACAAAGTTGCATGCCTAGGGCAGGTATCATTTAGACTAAAACCAAATACAATTCGACTCCGTAAGCATAAAGCAGTGCCGTAATAGCCTCAATATTCTTCTCATATGGGCATCGAATCCCAATACAATGGCTACTGAATGGCATCAAAACGTGGTCGTTTTGTCTTGTAAATTTTAGAGCACAGATTGAGGGGTCGGGTGTTTTTGGGTCGAAACTCGCTGTCGCCGTCAGAGCTCCGGTGGTCAGAGTTTGTATCGCCGGCGAGATGGGAGAAAGCGAAGCGAAGATGAAAAAAGCAGGAGGACCACGTCTCTGCTGCATCTGCAACCAGAGACGAGCCGTCCTCAAGAGACCTAAAACCCTGCAACAGGTAACTTTGAGTCTCATTCATGTTTCGGCTGTTGTTTTCCCGGGAATATGCTGTGTTTGGTCGCCAGAAGAATTGAGGAAATGGTATATAAGACCAGAGGTATTGGTTTCTCATGTAATAAAGATGGCTGAAAAGACTTCGTTGAAGCCCTTTTGGAAATCTGTATATGAATTCGGTATTTAATCTATTTGTTTCGATTGGGGTCTGATTTCAAAATCGGAACAAAAGAGCTTCCAGAGTTTTTCAAGATGGTTTTCATGGTTGTGTAACGTTTCGTTCGTTAGGTGTTTAGAGTAGAGACAGGGTCGATGTTATAATACACAATTGTATTTGGTTGAAGCTTACATCAGAGAAGAATCAGTCTCCGAAATCTTTGATTGGGGTCTTTTACATTTTCCGTTTTCTGGTCGAGCAAACACTGACGGAAAGGTTATGTTTAAAGATATGCAGGGAATGCTTCTATGAGGTTTTTGAGGAGGAAATCCACCAAGTGATTGTGGGGAACCAGTTATTCAAGCCTGGTGAAAGAGTTGGGATAGGGGCGTCTGGTGGAAAAGGTGATGTTTGTGTATTAGAATTGCTTCTGATTCAAAGTTCAAATGTATTTTTCCCCGTTTCAAGTCGGGTTTATATATCGGCTATGTATTTCTTGCTTGATTTTTGTTGTTTATTTCCTCTCATAGACTATAAGTGTTGTACTATATTTCTGCATATTGAGATTTCTCTGATTGTTATTTTGACTGATGGAAGTGTATGGATTTTGCTTGGTTTACCAATGACCCGAGACCTCTTGAAAATGCAGATTCAACGGTGCTTGCATATGTCATGTCAGAGCTGAACAAACGTCACAAGTATGGGCTGGACCTATTTCTGTTGTCAATAGATGAAGGAATTACAGGTTATAGGGATGATTCTCTAGAAACGGTCAAAAGAAATGAAGTTCAAGTAAGATTTTTCACCTGTCTTTATTTTTCTTTCTCGAGTTTGTCTTCTTATAATGAAAATGATGGAGACAATGCCTTGCGATGCAAAACAGTGTTTAGGTGGTTCATATGGTGTTTGTATTTTTTTAGTTTTCCAGTCTTCACGGCCAGAATGACTGATTTTCTGTTTTTTTTTCAAGTATGGTTTGCCTCTTCAGATTGTTTCATACAAAGATCTGTATGGATGGACTATGGATGAAATAGTGAAGATGATTGGTTTGAAGAACAATTGCACCTTTTGTGGTGTATTCCGCCGTCAGGTGTGGGGACAAATCACTTCAGAGTCTTGTTTTATTAATTTACAGCGCCTCTGATAACTTTGCATAACAGTGTTAGGCAGGGACAATAACCTGCTCTGAAGAGCAAATTATAAATTAGAACTTCTGTTTGATTATTTCCTTGTTGTCTTGGTTTCAAAGATGAGCTTTTGCCATTATCATGGTGCCATTCAGTTTACGTTTCTACCAGTATAATTGCAAAGTTTCTGCGGCTGGATTATGGTATTCAGTTGTGATTGAAACCTTGAACTTGCAAAGAAAGGGGAATGCACATGATTATTTTGTTTTGTTTAGGATTCTGTGCTGAATCAGAAACTGCAGTTTCTGTTTAAACCAAACATACACAAATCTATGTCTGTTTGTTTACAAGTCTTTAGAGTGCTCCTGCCTGTTGATCTGATGTCTTGTTGATTCTCGAAGGCACTTGACCGAGGAGCTGCTTTATTAAAAGTAGATAAGCTGGTCACGGGACACAATGCTGATGATATTGCAGAAACAGTTCTCTTGAACATATTGCGAGGAGATATTGCTAGGTAAAATATATTTCTGAGGATATTCCCTTTTTAAAATAATTTTCTTTTTCGTTAGCTAATTGATTCTAAATTCTTGCTGTTGTAGATTGGGTAGATGCACATCTATCACTACTGGTGAAGATGGTCCAATCCCTAGATGCAAACCCTTCAAGTATACGTATGAGAAGGAGATTGTCATATATCCTTGTCTATTATATGACCTTATATATATATGTATATATATTTATATTATAGGTAGTTGACAGTTATCAGTGTGTTGCCTTAACGATGTTATACGTATGCTTATTTCAAGAAGCTGGACTACTTCTCTACCGAATGTAAGTATGCATTTTCAAAGTTACTAACCTCGTTTGTATTCTTCAATTTCATATGAGCAGAGAGCTCTGATCTTTGTCTTATAATCTAACCCTTTTCTCTACTTTGGATGCGTCATTGGTAAAACTATTGAGACTGTGTTTTCATTGAGATTGTAGGCATCTATTCTCCTAATGCTTATCGTGGATTCGCCCGAGAGTTCATCAAAGATTTGGAGAGACTCAGGTTCTTCTTTGACTCTTCCTCCCTAGAACATCACAACTTATTTTGCTATAACCTCAGTAATCATCAATAGATTTTACATCGCTATCATATGGTCATACAGACCGAGGGCTATTCTGGACATTATCAAATCTGGTGAAGATTTCAGAATTGCGACGTCCACAAAGATGCCAGAGCAGGGAACTTGCGAGCGATGCGGGTACATATCTAGCCAGGTGAGTTTGCAAAACAAAATCTCTCTTTGATATATGGTTCTCATATGATACGCTGTTCGACATCCTTCAAGGACGCTAAAGTTTCAGATGTCTCATCTTCTTATACGTTCTTCCATGGACATTACGGTAATGCTTGCAGAAATGGTGCAAAGCTTGTGTTTTGTTGGAGGGACTGAACCGAGGTTTGCCTAAGCTGGGAATCGGAAGAACACGAGGCATAAATGATGATCACAAGAAGGAAACTACGACCCATTCTGTCGTGAAATCTATTGAGAGCAAACAATGTGGATCTCTGGATTTCTAAATCAACAGCAAATCTATGCCATCTCTTTGGAAGTGTGTAAAGGCGACAGAGGTTAAGGTACACTTTGGATTTCGTATCTGAATCTGAAGGGATGTCATAGCAATATATAGTGAAAAATATATTAATGGGAAGTTTTGGTTCTCTTTTGTTAGGATCGGTTTTTTTTACTGAACAATTGTATTATTTAAGGCATATTTATAGCTTTTCTTAGGACAATTAAATCAATGTAATGTGATTTTTATGCACACCCTTCCCGAATAATATCTTCGAAATCTTTCTTTTATCGCTTGATAAGTCTTTATGGTAATTCAATAATATGTTTTCCCCTCTTTCTAGGTTTTCCATACTTTTTTTAAAGAATTAACAAATCAATTTTTTAATACGATCAAAATTTATGTATTCTCGTTTTTCTTTTTAGATTTTATTTTAAAATAAAAAATTATCAGACAAAAATTTAGTTATCCTCGTTTTTCTTTTTAGATTTCATAATTCAAAAATTATCTTACTATTCTAAAATCTAAACGGATGTTGGAATCGAATACACAATTTTTTGTTTTGTCAGACAAATATTGTTCTTTTCCTTCATTAACCTAAAACTATTCCGTGCGAGTGATTTACGATTAGAGAAACACGCAAATACAAAACGAAAAATATTATTTTCCTTCAATAGGTTTGCTTGTGTTCATAATAGATATCAGTGTTGTAAATGATTTTATGAATTTTTCAAAAAATCCAAAATATTTAAGTAAATATGGCATGTCTACTTATACTTTTAGTGAATCAGCTGGAATTTCCTTTTATGTCTCGTGTAGAATTCGGATGTGTGCATTAGTTAGTTTTAGAATATCTGAACCGAATTGAATCAATTCAAATTATTGGTTTAGATACAGGTAATTGAAATTATCTATTCGGTTCTATATTATAAGATTTGAATGGATTCGATATGAATGAAAAATTCCGAATAACAAAACATGTTATTATCTTTTTTTATAACTGCACGTTTTTTATTTTAATAAAAATCTAAAAAATTACACGCAATTCTTTAACCTAAAACCAAAATTATGTGTTGACGGTTCTCTCTTTTCGTGGTCGATCCTTCTTTTTCTTTAGGGTGTTTGTAGGCGCGTGTGGCGCTGTGGTGTTCTATTCACCGATACTTCTCTTTCCTTCACATATCTTGATTCGTCCTCTTTTTCTTCGTCAAATTATACCACATACATAGAACCAAACTCTCATGTAAAGTAGCTTCAAAACTTTTTATTATTTCTCTGTATTTATCATTTTTTTTTGGTGGGAGATACGAAAAGTTTAATGTTTTTGAAGAAGCAGTAATCTACTTTGATTTTCGGCTCGTTTCAACTTAACTTATCCTCCTTCGTTGATCCGATGTCTCTGTTCGGAACTATATTTTCAATAAAAAATAGTCGTTTTATAAGTTGTGAATTTTGCATAGAAGTTTACCTGAATTAGTATTATTGAGCGAATGGGCATTGCCTTAGTTGGCAACGATGAATTAGTGAAACTCGTAAATAAATATTTAAATCGGCAGATTTGGATTTGGATTAGAAACTGATGAAATACACAGGTTCAGAATCCGAACAAATTTTAATTATACAGAAACAAATACCACATGTACCTGAAATTTTGACAAATTTACGATTTTACCCATATATCCCTAAACCTAATATATTTATATTTACCGCCCACCCCCTCATTCTCTCTCTCCCCTCATTCTCATCTCCATCAATTTCCCTCTTATTCCTCTTACATCTCCTTTCTCACCGCCGCATCATCATCGTCATCTCCGCATCGCCGTCTCCGCATCGCCGCCGCCGCATCGTTTGTTTTCATGTAGTTTGATATAGTTGTTTTTTTTTCATGGAGTTTCAGTTTCAATTTAAGTTTCATTTGGTATTTCATGGAGTGGCGGATGTCTAATTTAGATATTTTGCGGAGTTCCATTTAACATTTCATCTTATGTTTTATGGATTTCTCGCACTCTTATTGTTTATATTATACTAGTAGTAACCGGAAGATAATAACCTGAATTAAATTGGTTAATACATTTTGGTTCACTTTGATTCAATTTTCTCAAACCGAAAAAAAAAACCCAAACCGAATGAGAACCTGAAAAACCTAGACCTATACCCAAAATGCTCACCCTAAGATGAATATCAACACTAATTCCTATTTTTCAGCTATTTCTGAGGATCAATTCAGTAGATTTTGAGAAACAATAAATTAGTTTGTGGTATGTGATAGTCACAGAATGTTTCTTGTGGTAAAAAGCTTCTTAGTTGTAAGGGATTAATCGGTCTGTGATGCGGTTTGACTCAACAAAACAATGTTTTTTTTCGTAGCATTTTCCTGGTAAGGGATTTGTTATGTGCCTGCTGTTGTCGCCCTTTTTCTCTTCTTTTGTTATTCTCTATGTAAGGTGTTAGATCTCATTAGAATACGGTGATAGTTGGTTGTTTGCAAGTGATGTTCTTGCTGCTGTATATTCCGAATGTGTTTGGTGAATATCAACAGGTTAGTCATTGGTTGATTTCCTTCATGTAATTTACAAAGTGTCTATATCGGTTTAAATATATATTGATGTGTTTAATTGACATTTTGATGCGTCAGCTCTTGATTAGTCTGCAACTCTGAATTGCATTTTACACTATTCAAATGCAGAATTGACCTCAAGAACCCAAATAGCTTTGAGTCACACACGATGGCTTCGTCAGAGCCACGTAACTCTGTAGACGCACCCATCCCTGGTTCTAGGAAAGATCCTGGGAAGGCATTAATTTCAGTGGCGAATGGGTTTGTAGAGAACGCGAAGAAGAACAAACAAAGTTTCTTCCAGTTCTTCCTCATGACAGGAATCATGCTTCTGAGTTGTCGATCGCTGAGTCAGAAGTACAGAATCCACGCCCTGGAGGAGGACACGGCAGATCTCAGGAAGGAACGAGACTCTCTGACAGAGCGTATTAAGCAAATCAAGAGCAACCTCCTTCGTGAAGCGTCGCTTGATTCTACCGGTGTTTTTGCTGCTCGCCTCCGAGTACTATTCGGTGACGATGATCTGTAATTGGTTATTTGATTCAGTCAACGAGGTTAGGGTTTTTATCCTTTTTGTCTGCCTTAATGTTTGATTGAAATAATAGATCCTTGATGTCTGTTTTGCAGTTTTTATGACATGGATTGTTGTAGTAGCCATTTTGATAGATTCATGCCTTTCGCTTTTGGATGAACCTTTTCCGTTTTGGGTTCTACCTAGTAATTAGGTGTTGTGAAATGGAGAATCTTTGATCTATTTGATCGTTTTACTTGCAATTTTGGAGTTTCATTTGATATTCCATTTATGTTGCATTTGGCATTTCAGAGAGTGGAGAATATTTAATTTAAATATTTTGTGTAGTTTCATTTGATATTTTTATATTTTATGAAAATTCTTATTCAAGAATGAATTGTTGTGTGTACAATACAAAAGAAAATGCTTCTATTTATAGGTTTATATAATAAGATCAAAGGATCTTAATAAGAAGATAAGAGTGTATTTGTCATTGACATTAATGTAATACATGAATGTAAATTTATTGGTCAAAATATACATTCAATAGAGAGTATTATAAATGAATTGTACACAATGAATGTGTATTTTGACCAATAAATTTACATTCATGTATTGCATTAATGTCAATGTTAAATACATTCTTATCTTCTTATTCATTTTTCTTTGTATTGTAGACACAACAATTCATTCTTAAATAAGAATTATTTTCCTACACACAACAATTCACTCATGAATAAGAATTATTTTCCCTTTCATCTCTTCTCTTTACTCCATTGTCTATTTATCTTATTTGTCATTTACTTTTACAACAAGTTATCAACACGACGTATTAATCGAAGAATCAAGGTAATTTTTTTCTCTTATCATGTCAATCATATATAAGTGTATATAATATATATATATTGATTTATAATATTAAGATCTTTATAACTAAATATGTTTTACACTTGCCATTTATATAGATCTTGTGTATCACAAACATTATAGTTTGATATAATTGTATCTAATTATTAGTTTTTATTTGGAAAAACAGCCTATTCCCCCATGATTTTCATGCTTTAGTCCTATTCCCCCTCGATTTTGACCCTCGTCCTATTCCCCCCTCGATTTTCAGTTTCAGCCTATTTCCCCCTCGATTATCATGTTTTAGTCCT
>CM071873.1:28457801-28474562 GCA_036759665.1 Gynandropsis gynandra
ATTTAATTCGAATTAAGTTAAATTGAGTCTAAAATTGAGTCAAAACTATGTCAAAATTGATTTTAATTTTGACCAAATTTTAATTTTAGTTTTGATTCAAATATAACTCAATTTTGACCTAGTTTTGACTCAATTTTGACTCGATTTAATCCCAATTTAATCTTAATTTTGACAAAATTGGATTTGATTTTGGGTTTAGGGTTTAGGATTTTGCCAATTAGTTATTTGTCATGAGATATTAATTCCATGCCACATGTTGTCATCTTAAATATCGGTTCCATCACCTCGGAGTTTTGTATAAGATTTTATTGGATATTTTTACTTAATTTATAATAATAAAATAATTATAAACTTATCGTTGTTATACCGTTTATCATAATTTAAATGGTCGAATTCCAATTTAATTAATCAAATTTCGATATTAAAATCAATATAAAAAATATATGTGTAAAAATATTTATTAATATTATTTACTGATAGATCAAAATAAATGATATAATTGAAAATTAAATAATTAGTCGATTATAATTATTGATTCAAATATATAATTATTGATTCGATTTTAGGATGTCTTGGGATAATATTAAATAAAAAAACTTATGATTTGATGGTTAAAGATATGATGTTACGAATACGAATAACTTGATTTATTAAAATTAAAATCAAAATTAAAACCAAAATTAAAATTAAAATCAAAATCAAAATTAAAATCAAAATTGGGTCAAAATTGGGTCAAAATTGAAATCAAAATTTGGTCAAAATTGGGTCAAAATCGGAGGGGGTTTTAGGCAGATTTTTGATAATTGAGGGGGGAATAGGATGAGGTCAAAATCGAGGGGGGAATAGGACTAAAACATGATAATCGAGGGGGAAATAGGCTGAAACTGAAAATCGATGGGGGAATAGGACGAGGGTCAAAATCGAGGGGGGAATAGGATTAAAGCATGAAAATCAAGGGGGGAATATACTGTTTTTCCTTTTTATTTTTATATAGTTTACGATGTCAATCCTCATCAAACTTTAGTTTGAGGCACTTGACTTATCCGACAAAAACTATTTTTCGTGGGTGCTGGATGCGGAAATTCAATTGGATTTAAGAATCACTAAGAGACAATTGACGTTCCAAACAGTTCATCGAATCAAGATAAGGCGAAAGCCATGATTTTTCTTCTCCATCATCTTCATAATGGATTGAAAAGAGAGTACCTCACAATCAAAGATACTAAAAGAAATGTACGATCATCAAACAAACTGCGATTCTTCCAAAAGCATGGTATGAATGGATGAATCTTCGCTTCCAAGACTTTAAAACAGTTAATGAGTATAACTCGGCAATTTTTTGCATTAGCTCGAAAATGAGATTATGCGGTGAAACTGTTACCGTTCGTGATATGATAAAGAAAAAGTTATCTATGTTTCATGCATCTAATGTGCTCTTACATCAACAATATCATGAGAAAGGATTCATTAAATATAAAGATCTAATCTCGTGATTTTTCATTAGTAGCTCATTGTTTTGTTCAGCAACAAAAAGACAAGAGATTAGATCTCTATATTTAGTAAATCCTTTCTCACGATATTGTTGTTGTACGAGCACATTAGATGCATGAAACGTAGATAACGTTTTCTCCATCATATCATGATCGGTAACAGTTTCACCAAATAATTTCATTTGCGAGCTAATGCGAAAAATTGCTGAGTTATTCATTAACTGTTTTAAAGTCTTGGAAGCAAAGATTCATCCATTCATAGCGTGCTTTTGGAAGAATCCCAGTTTTTTTTATGATCGTACATTTCTTTTAAAGATCTCCAAAGATATCTCTTTTTCAGTCCATCATGAAGATGATTGCAAAGAAAAATCATGGCTTTTGCCTTATCTTGATTCGATAAATTGTTTGGAACGCCAATTGTCTCTTAGAGATATTTAACATCCAAGTGAATTTCTGCATCCAACACCCACGACAAATAGTTTTTGTCGGATAAGTTAAGAGCCTCAAACTAAAGTTTGATGAGAATTGACATCGTAAACTATATAAAAACTAATAATTATTATCAAACTATAACGTTTCTGATACACAAGATCCATATAAATGGCGAGTGTAGAACATACTTGGTTATAAAGATCTTATTATTATAAATCAATATATACACTTATATATGATTGACATGATAAGAGAAAAAAATACATTGATTCTTCAGTTAGACTGCAAATTGTTTGACAGTGTAAAGGAAGAAACAAGAGAAGTAAAAAAGAAAAGATGAAAGGAAGAGTAATTCTTACTCAAGAGTGAATTGTTGTGTATAATACAAAGGAAAACGCCTCTATTTCTAAGCTTACATAGAAAGATCAAATGACATGAATAAGAATGTATTTGTCATTAACATTAATGTAATACATGAATGTAAATTTAGTGGTCAAAATACACATTCATTGTGTATAATTCATTTATAATACTCCCCCTTGAATGTGTTTTCTTAGTAGAGATCATATGCAACAAAATACAGCCTCGTTAAAAACCTTTACCAATAAAACTTAGTAAATAAAAAAAGAGTGCAACGACATATTTTTCTCCTCCTTAGAATATCATTGCTTGAGATCTTTCAAACAACTTGCCTCATAAATTGCAAGTATCTCTGCGTGATTTGATGAAGTTGCTACCGAAGATTGTTTCGTAGAACCCCATGAGATTGCAGTTCCACCACAAGTGAAAACATATCCAGATTGAGATTGGGCTTTATGTGGATCTGATAAATATCCCACATCGACATAACCAACTAAATCTTCCTTTGACGAATTATTATAATATAAACCCATGTCGACGGTAACTCGAAGATATCGAAATATAATTTCACACCGTTCCAATGTCTTTGAGTTGGCGAGGAACTATATCTTGACAATAATTTACAGCGAAAGATATATCCAGACGTGTATTATTAGCAAGATACATTAGTGCTCCAATAGCACTAAGATATGGTACTTCAGGACCAAGTGTTTTCTCGCTTTCTTCATGTGGTCTAAATACATTTTATGAGTATCTAATGATCACACAACCATTGGTGTACTTAAAGGGTGTGATTTATCCATGTAAAACATTTTAAGTATTTTTTCTGTATAAGAGGTTTGATGCAAAAATATCCTGTACAATTTCATTTTGTTAAATTTCTCTTTCGTGCAAAGACTCATTTATTATCCACAGGTTTATTTTCTTTCGGTGTTTGGACTGCTGGTCCGAAAACTCCTTGTTTTGCAAACGATTCTAATTCAGACTTGATTGCCTCTCTCCATTTTGGCCAATCAGTTCTACTTTTACACTTTTCGAAAGAGGTAGGTTCATGATCCTCATTTTCTTTTGTTATATCGTACGCTATGTTATAAACAAAAATATCGTCGACGATTATATTGTCTCGGTTCCAAAATTTTCTCGTATTAATATAATTAATCAAGATCACTTCATTCTCATTAGGTACTTGTTTCTCTTCATTATTACTTATATCTACGGTCTCTTCAGGAGAGACATCCTTGTTTTGACCATCATGACAATTTGCTCCTTTTCTTTTTCGAGGATGTTTATCTTTGGAACCAAGTGATCTACCACGTTTCAAGCGTGTCTTAGACTCACTAGCAATTTTTTATTTTCCTTCTGGGATTTTAATTCTTATAGGAGCATTTACAGCTGGAATATGAGATTTTGTAACTCTATCATGGTTAGCAAATGCGTCGGGCAATTGATTTGCTATACCTTGTAAATGTATTATCTTTTTAACTTCTAGTTCATTTTCTTTTGTTCGAGGATCTAAACCTTTTAATGATAATACATTCCATGATATTTCCTTTTCCAACTGTTTGTTTCTCCCCCTAATGTAGGGAATAATGATTCATCAAAATGATAATCTGCAAATCTTGTAGTAAATATGTCTCCTGCCATTGGTTCAATATATTAAATTATCGAAGGAGATTCATACCCAACATAGATTCTCATCCTCCTTTGAGATCCCATTTTTGTTCGTTGTGATGGATTAATAGGGACATATACTGCGCATCCAAAAATACGCAAATGGAAAATATTTGGCTCATAGCCATGAACCAATTGTAAAGGGGAATGTTCATTATAACTAGGTTTTCGGATGCGTATTAGTTGTGCTGCATGCAAAACTGCATGTCCCTATGCTCAAACGGGAAGATTAGATTTCATAAGAAATGGTCTTGCAATCCATTGGATTCGTTTTATGAAAGATTCTGCAAGACCATTCTGAGTATGAACATATGGTACATGATGTTCTACCTTTATCCCAATAGACATACAATAAGTTACAAAAGATTGTGATATAAATTCACCAGCATTATCCAAGCGAATTGTTTTTATTGGACAATCAGAGAAATGTGCCCGTAATCGTATTATTTGTGCAAGCAATCTCGCAAAAGCTAAATTACGAGATGATAATAAGCACACATGTGACATCTAGTTGATGCATCAATTATTACCATGAAATATCTAAATGGGCCACACGGTGGGTGAATCGGACCACAAATATCACCATGTATTCATTCAAGAAATGATAATGATTCATTCTTTATTTTAGCTGGTGAGTGACTTATTATCAGTGTCCCTTTTGAACATGCAACACAAGAAAATTCATAAGTCTGAAAAATCTTCTCGTTTTTTAACAAGTGACCACATGAATTCTCAATAATTTTTTGCATCATTGTTGAACCGGGATGGCCTAACCAGTCATGCCAAATCTTAAAATAATCTGTAAACTTCTGGTTTACATCAGTAAACTTCTGGTTTATTGTATTATATGATATGACCATTCTTATATATGTATAATATAATCCCGATGAGAAAGTGGATAATTTTCCAACACACACTTTTTTTCCATCTCAACTGAAGTAATATAAAGATATTCAACACCTTTTTCAGTTATTGTTTCAATATGATACCCATTCATACAGATATCCTTAAAACTTAACAAATTTCTTGAGGACTTGGGCGAAAATAAGGAATTTTCAATAACTATTTTTGTGCCTTTAGGCATAATAAAACTTGCTCTTCTAGAGTCTTCAATAATATGTGCACAACCTGATATAGTGTGGACATGTGTTTGATCATTTATCAAATTCGAAAAATATTTATTTTCTTTAATAATTGTGTGTGTTGTAGCATTGTCTGCAAGACATATATCCTCATCTTGGATCTTGTATTGATATATAAGTTTCCTTTGTAAAAAAATATAAATATAAAAGTAGAAGGACTTGCAGTAGCATGAGATCATAAGAGAAAAAAGACATAATGTATAAATTTTAATAAACTAAATACAAAAACATAATTCAAACTAAAAATTAAAGAAAAATATAGTTCATAAAAAAAGACATCATTCATTATTCATCATTCATCATTCATCATTATTCATTATTGATAGATGAAAATGAAAAACATAGATTTCTTGTCTCTTGATCACTTCTTCTCACTTCCATCTTCTGGATGGATAAGAAAATCGGCAACATCGAGGTGCATTAGGTTATCAAGGCCTTCAGTAAAATTGTTGGAGTCATCAGCAACAAAGTTGAACTCAACATTTTTTCCTTTATTCTTCAACGATTCCTGATAAAGATCGACAAGATGCTTGAGAATACGACAAACACATGACCAATGTCCATTCATACTACATCGGGGGCACATACTTTCTTTCATTTTCTTATTCATACCACCACCATTGTGGTTGCTTCGACCACCATGGAAAAAACCTCTTCCTTTTCCTCGTCCACGTCCACATCCATGTTCGCGTCCGCGACCTCGACCGTGACCGCGGCCGCGATAATTTTTATTTTCATCATATTCACTTCAGGGAATGGAGCAGAGCCTGTGGAACGAGACTCGTGATTTTTCATTACTAGCTCATTGTTTTACAAAGCAACAAGAAGACAAGAGATTAGATCTCCATATTTAGTAAATCCTTTCTCACGATATTGCTGCTGCAAGAGCACATTAGATGCATGAAACGTAGATAATGTTTTCTCCATCATATCATGATCGGTAACGGTTTCACCGCATAATTTCATTTGCGAGCTAATGCGAAAAACTGCTGAGTTATATTCACTACTATTTTATAGTCTTGGAAGTGAAGATTCATCCATTCATAGCGTGCTTTTGGAAGAATCACAGTTTTTTTTATGATCGTACCTTTCTTTTAAACATCTCCAAAGATCTGCAGGATCTTTGATTGTGAGGTACTCTCTTTTCAGTCCATCATGAAGATAATGGCGAAGCAAAATCATGGCTTCCGCCTTATCTTGATTCGATGAACTGTTTGGAATGTCAATTGTCTCTTTGATATTCTTAGCATCCAAATGAATTTCCGCATCCAGCACCCATGACAAATAGTTTTTTGCCGGATAAGTCAAGAGCCTCAAACTTCATAAGGTTTTAACAAAATAGTGGAGTGAGAAAAGAAATGATGTTGTAAAAGTAAAAACAAAACAAGAGAAGTACATAATAGAGTAAAGAGAAGAGATGAAAGGGAGAGTAATTCTTATTAAAGCGTGAATTGTTGTGTGTACAATACAAAGAAAAATATCTCTATGTATAAGCTTACATAGGATGATCAAAGGACATAAATAAGAAGATAAGAATATATTTTTCATTGGTACTAATGTAATACATGAATGTAAATTTATTTACACATTCATTGTGTACAAATAATATATAATATATTTTATAATTTGTGAATTTTGCATTAAATTTTACTTGAATTAGTATTCTTGAGCAAATGGGCATTGCTGACAATTTTGGAGTTTCATTTGATATTCCATTTTATGTTGCATTTGGCATTTCAGAGAGTGGAGAATATTTAATTTAAATGTTTTGTGGAGTTTCATTTGATATTTTTATATTTTATGGATTTCTTTGAGTTATTGTTTATACTATATATTAGCAACTAGTTGGTAAACCCCGCCAATATGTAATTACGAATTATTATATTTATTATGTTTGTCAATATATATTATAAATTATTATATCTCTCGAAATATAACCTTTGTTGTTTTAATATAAACATTTTGTTTATTGTCAGGAATTAATATATTTTAAAACAAATTTATCGTAATTCTAGAAATTGTAACATATAACTGTCTGTGATTAAACTTCATCTTTTTTAGGTTTCGGTTTTGTCATTGCGAAATATGATATAAAGAGAATTTGTCTATGTTTCAAATAAAAGTCAATGTTGTGTTGTTTGGTATAAGGGTGATTCTTGATATGAAAATTGTCATCGACATTCGATCCAGTCATAATATATCTTCGATAACATTAGTTCTTAATTGCAAAATTTGTAACCGTGTGCAGTTCCATAGACTAAGTGATTGATCATTCTTTCTAATAAGAATAACAAGAATTTCGATTTTTAGTTGCAGAATATAGTTGGTTATCTTTGAGCATTTGATATTGTTCAAAAATTTCATGCTATATAATTCGATGTGGTCTTCTTTAAGGCTTTAGAGTTACACAATGTATTGGAATTGTAGTATTATTTAGATAATCTACAACATTTTCATTTGTAGGACATTGACTGGCACATTGTTTGAAAAAATCAAAGTCAGTATATTGGTTTGCCAAATCTCTATATACATGGTTAATAATTGCATCGATGTGATTACTGCACACCGTTATTAATAGTTCAGGTGGGATTCTACAGTGCATTTATCATCGTTGAGTTCACCCAATGTACCATCAATATTTTGTAAAATCCAATCTGCAAATTGTTTGACAGTGTTGTCGTTTATTAAATTAGGGTGAGTGAGTCGCATAGTTTGAGTACTTACAATGATTCCATAAGTAAGATAAGTTTACACAGGATATGACGTTGTCGTGTCTATTTCCTTTTGCAATTACTAAAAGTTTTTTTTGTCAAAAATCACCTTCAAACACTATTATCTTGCCTCCAAATGGTTCATTTTTCAATCTAATATTAGTTGAAGCTATTAATTATGTCCGTAATATTTTTCCAAAGCCTTGAAACAATGTTTATGAATCATAGGGGTTCATACCTGATAATAAACCTTGTTTCTTTAATTGCATTAGCGAGGTTTATGCCTAGTTATATACAACATACTGAGATTTATCAGATATTGATTGGAATTGCAAATCTCGAGTGTGTAGTACGATCATCCTCCAGAAGAGATGATGCAATACCATTCAATGCAATGTTAAGTACAATATGGCCATTGCCTCGTATCTTATTGCATTTGATAATGCACTCCATATAATGCTTTTCCTTATTCCTCCATGGACAAAAAAGAAAAATATTTCCAATTGGCTCGTAAATCGTTCGTATTATTAAGTCAAATATGTTTTGTTGTTCACTCGTGAGTTTAGAGATTAGGACGGTGGTTATTACTTGAGCCATTTCTTTGTCGTATGCCAATTTCAAGTATATAAAAATCGTTGTGCTTGAACCGATATTTGGCATAGGAATTTAAGGGAAATTCTTCAACGATTGCCCATTCATATGTAGAAGTTTATCGAAATCTACTAACGCCAATTCTTATATTTGTTGTTCGGACATTAAAATCTCTGCAAAATGATATACACATGAACAATTTAATAAAGGAGCACCATTTTTCTGTATGTAGATGGAACAATATAAAACTTGGTAAATTCAAAATTTTTCGATGCTTGTGCAAAATATCATCAGCAAGATTTTTTTTTCAAACAATAGTCCAAACATTTAATGGTGACGACATGCATTGGCTGTTAACAGCATGAAAAACATTGTTCTGGAATACGTTGCAGAAGCCTGGTGACTTGCTTTTTCGATTGTTTTGATATATTCCTTATCATCGTCTAGAAGGCCCAAAACGCGATATGTATCCTTGAGCGTTGGATATGTACTGCTATTCTATTTAGAAGTGTTCTTAAATAGTATGTTTCGTCAACAATTGGTGGGATGTGATGTAATCGACCAATTGCAAACCCTACTTTCTCTAGATCCAGATTTTTTGCTGCTTGTTCAAGACGAATTGGATGGGAAAATTCACGTAAGTTAGGTGACTGCTATTTGAGAAAATCGTGTTACACTTGAATCATTCGGTCAACATTGTCGAACTGATATCTGTTCTAGAGACCACCTCTTCCAATGTAATATCAACTTTAAACACAATGCTTTTTTTATAGGGCAAATTATATTGTAGACGCTCAACTGTGATGATTCAGAATTGAATGTCAAATCTAAAAATTTGCCAATACGCCTCGTATCCAGAAACGTATATGCAGTTGTAGTACTCTTTTATTTCGTCTTTAGAGTTATAACAACTGTCATATTGTGCATTGTGATATTGCTAACAACTTTGTTAGTGCCTTTGTTGATACACTTGAAGAGATACTTGATTACTTTCGATTGATTGCACCATTCTACATTAATCTGTGCTTTGTATCACAAAAGTAATGTTGGATTATAAGATACAATGCAACGGTTGTCTAATTTTATACCGTCTTTGGTAACATATCGTTGATCATCACGACGATGATATATTGCATAGCCATCATTGTTAATGAATGTTGAAGCGTTAAATATTTTAGGAAACTTCTTTGAGCATTTACCTTTATGCATATAGGGTGAAAACCGATTTGCGATGCCGCAGGGACCGTAAACCATAACGTCTTGCATCACCGCGTATAAATTTTCATGTGTGTTATATGGTATTTCAGCAGAGATTATCCCATTGATGTCATATGTCATTGGTAGTTGATTATTTTTTTTAAGAGAATAGAAGAATATGCACATGCGGTAGACCTTATTTTTGAAACTCTATCGTGTATATGACTACAACAGACACTACAAGAAAAATTAAATTTCTAGACAACAAAATCCGTCCCTAATTCGTCTGGAAAATGGTTTCCAAACGTTTTCCGGACGGATTTTATCGGTCCGTAAATGAACGTCGCTAATTAATTTCCGTTCGGAATTCGTACGAAATTCCGGACGGATTTAGTAGTCCCTAAACCTCCAAAATTAGAAAAAAAATTTCCGGACGGATATATTTTTCCGTCCGGAATTTTTTTCAAAAAAAAAATAAATAAAAATTAAAAATAATTAAAAATAAAAATATTTATCTTCTATCGCCTCCATCATCACCTCTTCTTTTGTCTTCATTGTCGCCTCCTAATCAACCGTCGTCGTTGTCTCCACCTTCGTCGCCGTCGCCGCCGCCATCGCCACCTCACCTCCACCGTCGCCTCCACCACCGCCATCGTCTCCACCTCCGTCGCCGTCGTCTCACATGCCTTCTTCTCTATTCCTCTTTCTCGTTCTTCATTCTCTTTTTCTTTCTCTTCTTATTCCTTGCGAATGAATTTATAAGATTAAAATTCCGGACGGATTCAAATATTCCCTCCCTAATTCCAAACGGATTAAATAATCCGTCCCTAATCCGTCTCTAATTCCAAACGGATTAAATAATCCATCCCTAATCTGTCCCTAATTCCAAATGGATTAATAATTCGTCCCTAATCCGTCCCTAATTCCAAACGGATTAAAAAATCCGTCCCTAATTCCGAACGGATTAGGGACGGTTTTTTTAATTTTTTGTTTTTAGATTTTTTAATTTTATTTGAAAAAAAAAATTCCGGACGGTTAGATGTCCGTCCGGAAATTTTTCGAAAAAAATAAAAAATTATTTTTTAATAGAATTATATTTTAAAATAAAAATTTAATTTTAATAAAAAATAAATATTTTTTAAAATATTTCCGGACGGACACCACCCCGTCCGGATTTTTTTTTACAAATTTTAAAAAATAAAAAAAAATCAAATTTTATATATTTTTATATAAAAAATTAAATATTATTTTTCAAAAATTTCCGGACGGATATATTTCCGTCCGGAATTTTTTTTCAAAAAAATAAAATTAAAGAAATAAATAGTAAATAAATAATATAAAAATAAAAAAATTCCGGACGAATACAAAAAATCATTCCTTAATTTCCGGACGGATTTTTTAGGTCGTCCGGAATTTTTTTGTAAAAAAGTAAAAAGTGTTAAAAAATGAATAAAAATAAAATAAATAATTTTTTAAAAAAAATAAAAAATCCGTCCCTAATCCGTCCGTATTTTAGGGACTGATTGGTGGTAGTCCTTAATCCGTCCGAAAATAGGGACTAAAAAAATTTCGTTTGTAAATTACGGACGGATTAAAATCCGTCCGGAATTTAAGGACTGACCGAAATTTCCGTCCGTAATTTAGGGACGGATCAAAATCAGTCCTGAAATTCCGTCCCTAAATTTAAAATTTCTAGTAGTGAGAGAACATTGTTAGTGAATTGAATTAGTCAATAGTATATAGTATATCTAGGCTAACTTGCAAGCCATAATGTAAATTAACAAAACATAGTAATTATTATCAAATAAATGTAACATACTCATTGCCATTTTTCTAAATATGCTTGTTGTTTTCCAATGTTTGGTGCATATGTTTTGCCTTTTTCGACGTTTGCTTGTATTTTCTCGTAATACGAACGCAATGTGTTCTAGTTATTGCGTACGTATGCTATTCGCTCAGATTCAATAATACAAAATCCGTTGATAATAAACTATTGGAATAAACAGTCTGAACGCAATAGTAAACATTGTTCCAATGGTCTTTTCTTGCAACCAATACGCCTCCAATTCTCTGAGGCTAGTACGAAATCTAGGTTTCGCATATGTAGATGATTAAGGCCCCAACTCTAGATCTAAAAGTTAACTGTTTTTCTCGGTGGAAACAACAAAGGATACTATAGTGGTAAATACGTTGGGTGTATCTCGTTGATGTGAAGATACTCGTGACTTTGTCTATGTAGGATAAAACCTCTAGGTTGAAGAGAATCGTCAACCTTGTCCACTAACAAAGCAGAAATTTCAGTTGGTGGTACGGAGATAAATCAATAGTGATGTGGGATGAAATGCGTGTAGAGGTTACACCCTCTTATTATTGTAAAGACAAATTCTCTTCCACAATGATTATTGTAAGGGATTCAAATATAGAGAACTCATACAAAGATACATCCAGACCAAGAACACAACATATAAAATAAATCCTTATACGTAGTCGTGATATTATATATCCTGAGTTTCATGGTCGATGACGTTGTACAAGGGGATGACATGTACTTCACGATATGGATGAAAGTTGTGAGAAATATGAGGTAGCAGAGGAAAAATCCCCTGTAGTGCAGCTAGTCTTGGAAGTACATGACACAGAGGAGCAACTACTGAGGGACGAGAGGTGTGAAAAGTTCAACGACCATGAGGTCTTGGGAAAACCAAAAAAGAGGCATATAAGAGCACATTCTTAGGAATAACATTTCATTATTTGACTATGAAAAAAACATGATCTTTATACCTCAATTGATTAATGTGCGTATGCACAAAGAGGTTTCCATTTTTGCTTTTAATTTATTGCGGGGTTTTTTAAACGGTTTCTAAAAGAAGAAACTACTAGATGAAGCGAAAGGGTTAGGTTTTGTGTGGTCAAGAGATGAGGTTTAGTGCGCAAAGAAAAGCTCATACAAAGGCACAAATCATAGTTTCTGATACAATGAGATAGACCTTTTAGAGTTCGTAAACATAACAATTCTAACATTTTCCAAATTGAAGGGCTGGAGGAAAAATCCTTTTAAAGAAAGAAATGATGTGAACAAGATCTTGGATTCTCCACAAGTTGCATGAGGACAAGCAATGAAGGACTTTTCCTTCAAGATGTGTTAATGAGGAGTAAGACAAAGGAGTTAGGAGATGTGTTCGCACAATTAGACATGAAAGGATGGTTAAATACCGCACGAGAACACCCAATAACACTTATAAAAAACTACAAAAATTCCTTACAAGAAGAGTAGGCTGAAAGGAGATATAAACATAAGTATCAGACAACGTTCAGGTAGTGCAGATTTTTTTTCTGGTCCATTTTTCTTTAGTTTATTCGAGTTTTATGGTAAAGACTTATGCAGAGCTCGATTGGGCGATCCGATCGCTCGCCCGAGTGATTTTACCGAGTTTGTTAAGTTAGCTTATTTTATTTTTTTTCCATTATTTTTTAGTCTCTATAAATATAGGACCCATTGTATGACATTGAAACTAAATTATGATGATTTGAGAGTGTCTTTGCTTTGCTAATCCTAGAGATCTAGCTACCGAACTTTTGGAGAGATTCTGAGGTTTTCTTCAACTTATCAACACTAGATCACAAGTGTTGTGGCGCCATTTGCGACATTTGAGGTTTTGAAGTCGGGTTATAGTATAGGTTTAGAACGTCCTTTCTTCGTGAATTCAATCAAGTTCTAGGTTATAGTATCGAGTTGTTAGTGGGTTTCATTCTATTTCCATCATCAGCATAATAGAATGTCAATGTAAGATCATATCAGACTCTCTATAACTCCTATTCACATAAGGTAGCATAGGAAAAAAATATTAGAGAAGCTCGGATAGGAGTTAGGTTGTGCAAAATATCCTTCAATGGTGATAGGGTTGCCAAAGCATCAAAAGTTGCATCGATATATGCCTCATCCTCTGGATATGTTCTTCTGGTCTCCAAGATGCCTTTTTGGATCAAGCCTTGTCGCATCTCCTCTTACTGTGTGTGGAAACAACAATTGAACAAGAGGGAGAATACGATGGAAGTTCATAGAAGAGAGGAAAAAGATAATTGAGCAATTTGGACAATAATGTTTTTAAACGATATTATATTTTTATTTTGTTTTATTTTTTTCTTTTACTGGAGCAAATATTAAATAATTAATTTTAAATTTTCTGATGGCGAGGCTGAATACGTGATGTGGCATCCATGTCATTCGATCGTTACAGAAAATCCATGATATCTCACGATGTTAACTTTCAGATATCAATTTGGAAACCAATAATCAAGTTTATGTATTTTGCTAGGACTTTAACTGAGTGTAGTGATTATAATGTAAAAACGTAGATGTATAGTCCTGATAGAAACGGACAAATAAGATAATTAAAATGAGATTTTCTCTTTAGTTTTTTTTCTCTTTTTTAAAGTGTAATTACTTAATCAAACAAGTCGATTTTTAACTCTTTGCAGGTGATGTATTTGATTCTGTATATTTCGAATATGTTTGGTGAAGGTAATGTTGTCCATATAAGATCATTTTTTTAAATTGCTCATTTCCTCTGTGAGAATATTGTCTTAGTCTTATTCCCAACTTTGACCCTAATCCAATTCCCTCTCGAAATTAAAGCTTAATATTATTTCCCTATCATCTATAAAAAAAATCTGCCTAAAACTCTATCCATTGATTAACTATTAAAATTTCTATTAAATTCATTATTGCAATTCAAAATCCTAAAAATCCACCCTAATTTGACTCGACCCGACCCGATTCTGATCTAATTTTGTATCCGAATTGTACCTGGGTTTTATTACAAACATAAAATATTTGTATTCATATTTTGGATAATTGCATCAAAATTGAGTTAATCCGATTGATTTAATTGTTATTAGTAAAAATTTGGATTTGAGTCAGTTAATTGCATAAAAACCGAATCAAAATCGAGCTAATTGGATCCATTGAAATTTTTTGGCTCAAAAAATTGGTTTTGGGTTAGTTAACCGGATCAAAATCGAGCTAAACAGATCAATGTTAATTAAATTCGAGTCAAATTTAGTCAATTACATCAAAATTAAGTTAATTGAATTAGTTTAATTGAATTCGAATAAAAATTTGGATTTGGATTAGTTAATTGCATTAAAATTGGATCAAAAGTGAGTTACAAGATAAGTTCAATTGATCACACTAGACATATGAAATAATATACAATAATGATGTATATATTTGTCGAATGAAATATCATGGCCTAATAAGAATTGTTTTTATTCGTTAATATTTTTAAGTCAAAAATTGTGTTTGGTTAGTTAATTACGTTAATTAAACCGATCTCATTAACTCAATTTTGACTCGATTAACTAATTGAACCCAATTTTTGACTTAAGGCCAATTAAACTAATTCGATTAGCTCGATTTTGATATGATTTTTACGCAATTAAACGACTCAAACCCAGTTTTTTTTTACTCAAAATCAATTAAAATAGTAAAACCTTCCCGTTTAACTCAATTTTGACAGACCAAAAAATCAACACAAATTCTTTATGTTTGTAACAAATGAGAACTAATTGTCTAAAATTATCATTTTGAAAATATAATCGGGTCAAAACTGAGTCAAAATTGGATCAACACCGGATCAAATTTTTTATAATTACTTCCAAATTGATTTAAGAGCACAAAGTTCATTAAAATTAATTAATTTAGAAATAATTTCAGATAGTCGTATTATACTCTAAAAATAGTATATTAGTTCATGTATCATCACGAAATACTACACAAACTTTTGAACAAATACGTGAAAAGAATAATTCATATACTTTTGTTTATCAATTTTATAAATTATTATAGAATTTTCACTAAAATCAATTAGTATTATCTCTTGTACTTATAAGTTCGAAAATAGAAAGATAAAAATCTTCTTTGTACAAAGTAGCGTTTGACAAAAATATCCAATGTATTCATATCTGATCCGTATTCGATTCATATCAGAACAAAAAAATTGAATATTCGAAAGAATAAATACAAACACAAAATAATAAAAATCGATATTTGCAAAATAAAAATTCAAAAATTATCCAAGCTATTCATGTGTAAATACAAAATAGATAATTTATTAAATATTTATATAAAATATATAATAAATTTAATGTTAAAGAAGACAAATTAAATAAAAATTTATTAACGTAATTCTGACATTCAATATATAGTAAATTTATTATGAATAGACCAAACCTCAAATAATAAATAATTAACCTTAATTCTATAAGGATATTAGGATATTATTGTATTAAGGGTATAATTGTAATTTATTATTCCCTCATTAGGTCATATCATTAACCTCTTGTATATATATAGCCGTTTATGGTCTTTCAGTAATCAATAATTCAGATTCCATTCACATGGTATCAGAGCTAAAATCGTCTCACGACGAAACCCTAACCGCTCACTTTCTCTTTCTCGGCCAACCCTAGCCGCCGCACCATCACCGGTCCGGCCACCGCAGTTAGACCACCCTCCGCCGCTGCTCCAACGCCTAACCCCTCGGCTCAGCTGCTCCTCCGTCGCCCCACCAGCATGGATCTACCTTGTCCGTCACTCTACGCCCCGTCGCTCAACCGCTCGCCCCATCCACGGCCGCGTCCCGCTCAACCGTTCTCCTACTTTCTTGCACCGCCGCCTACATCCTTTTCCGGCGTCTTCCCCTTGGCTCCGTCGTCTCACCACCACGGATCTACTCTCTCCATTAATCTAGATCTCCCTCAAGCCGCGTCGCAACTGAATCCCTTGATTCTCGGACGCGTCTTGCCCAACAACCTCCATAAAACTCGGCCGCGTCCTCCCAACAACTTCTCTAGTCTCTCGCGCCGCGTCTTGCCCTCATGTCGAACATCCCGGAGAGCACCGAGTCTGTGAGCATGTTCGATCCGCAACAGCCACAGAAACTTCTTTTCGCTTGCAACATGTCAAGCGTTATGAAACTCACCCCGACGAACTACCTCACTTGGAGTGTTCAAATCCGCTCTCTCCTCGAAGGTTACAATCTCGAGTGCTTCATCACCGAAGACTCTATTGTACCGTCAGCAATGATCCACGTTGATGGGATCCAGTAACCCAATCCCGCCTTCAGCCCGTGGAAACATCAAGATCGTTTGATCTTCAACTCTTTA
>CM071873.1:28477283-28520414 GCA_036759665.1 Gynandropsis gynandra
ACTCACCGAAGATGTATACATGGAGCAACCACCCGGTTTTGTTGACAAGGATCACCCTCGTCATGTGTGCAAATTTCGGAAAGCTATCTATGGTCTCAAACAAGCTCCCCGTGCGTGGTACTCTAAGTTACGAACGTTTTTGTTTCACATTGGCTTTAAGAACTCTTGCGGACGCCTCACTCTTTCTGCTCAACACGTCAACTACAAAGCTCTATGTTCTCATCTATGTCGATGATATGATCATCACGGGCTCTTCTTCCACTCACATTCAGAACTTCATCAAGTTGTTGGCATCTCGGTTCTCCATTAAAGATCTTGGTGCTCTAACCTTCTTCCTCGGCATTGAAGCCACGCGGACATCACGGGGTCTCCACTTGTCGCAGCGGAAGTATATCACGGATCTTCTCATTCGGACCAATGCCCAAGGTATCTTTCTTGCCGCTCACAATGCTTTAACTCTTCATGCCTTTAGCGATGCGAATTGGGCTGTTGATTCATCCGACTTCAAATCCACGGGGGCATATATTGTGTATCTTGGCAAACATCCCATCTCATGGTCATCCAAGAAACAAAATGGCCACTCACGATCATCCACCGAAGCGGAATATCGGTCCGTAGCCAACACCTCGGCCGGAATTTGCTGGCTTGATAATCTTCTCATGGAACTTGGTGTCACCCTCTCATCGGCTCCTACCATTTATTGTGACAACCTCGGAGCTACTTATCTCAGCGCCAATCCGGTTTTTCACTCTCGTATGAAACACCTTGTCCTTGATTACTTCGTTGTTCGTGGTCAAATTGAAAGTGGAACACTTTGCGTTTCTCACGTGCACTCCAAGGATCAACTCGCCGATCTCCTTACCAAACCTCTTCCGCAGTTACAATTTCACGAGTTGTGTTCCAAGATTGGAATCACCTCCGGTGATTCATCTTGCGGGGGCGTATAAGGATATTAGGATATTATTGTATTAAAGGTATAATTGTAATTTATTTTTCCCTCATTAGGTCATATCATTAACCTCTTGTATATATAGTCGTTTATGGCCTTACAGTAATCAATAATTCAGATTACCATTCACAAATTCTTGTTTTTAAGACTTCTAAAGGTTTTTCGCAGAATTGCATACATGAACAATCTTCCAAATCAATGTTTCCTCCTACCGCAACACTTTGTCGTTCATTCACCAAGTTGAACATCGTAGCCTAATAGATCATCGTAGCACCCTGTCGTTCCTTTACCCTCATCACTTGTTTTAGCCCTTTGAACTGTCGCCAATTTCGCCCATCGTAGCTCCATGTCGCTCCTTCGTCGCTTATAGCAACCCGTTCGACCGTCGCAATGTGTTCGCTCCTCATGGCTCCTTCACCCATCGTAGCGCTTTTGGTAAGATTTCTTCAAGCCCTCTCAATGAATTGACCAAAAGTCGGTAACAATGTTACTCCATATATTTATTCAAACAAATGAAAGTTTCACGAATATAAATAATGAATTCAAATATTTAACGAATACAAACACGAATAATTAAATACTTATATATATTTTCTACTTATCCAATCCTAATACAAAAAGATTATTGTGCATTAGAGGGGTTTAATCATTATAATCTTCTTCGAGGAGTTTTATCATTATACTCTTGTTGTGTTCCTGTCGGTTAAATTTCCAGTTTCATTCTGAAATATAGGAAATATCACACCAAGCGTTCACTATATTATCTCTCTCTTGTTTTTCTTATTGTTCTCATACTCCTTTAGGGAACGTTAACCGCAAGTTTCTTAAGTCAAATTGACATGCGATAATTCAACATTCATGGAATTACTAGAGATAAAACAAAATGAATCAAAGGTACACAAAAACACCATTCCAAGGTAGATGGAACCAAAAATACATTATGTCCTTCAAGCTCAATAGTTCTAGAGACATTCATAGCTAATCATATGATTTTGAACGAAGTAGTAAACATGACCCGACATAACACACAATGTCCCTAATAAAATTCATTGTTGTTCTTCCTCCAGATTGGTCTGTTATCATGGCGACGATAATAATTGTACATAACTAAGTAAGACTCAGGAACCACTCCCACAACAATTCCAAGGATCATCTATAAGCTCTCCTCTGTTGCTCAGTGGGAGTTTCATCATAATTCAGGGAAACGCCGAGTCACCTTGCATACCCAGGGCTCAGGCTCCGGCCCTGGGTTGGACTCTGGCTTCTGCTCCTAGACCCATATGGGGACCTCGAGTATGACCGCCTCCTCTCTCTTGGGGAAATCGATCTGAGCACAAGAGGTAAAGGGGAAATTTAAGGAAAAGAGAAAGGTCGCAAAATAATAAGTCTTGAGTTGAATCTTTTGCTTGGAAAAAAATGGTAAATAGTGTTAAATTACCTTGAATAACCTCTTTCATAGCGTGGTGATCGAGAATAGTGCCGCCTGTATGGGCTCCGAGAATAACTTCTTCTATAATGTGGTGATCGAGAATAACTTCGTCTGTAGCGAGGAGACGGGGAATAACCAGACGGAGACCTCGTATAACCTCGACTCCTGGCAAATAAAGTTAAAGGCTCGTTAGCTGTTTAGCAAAAGCATCACCGAGTAATAATAACAAGAGATAGAATAATGAGTACCAAACGGAATCAACCAACAAATATTATAAAATTAAACTTACCTTTGTCGATCTCGTGCCCTCATTTCAGAAGGCTTCTTTCTGTTCTCCTCAGCATATACGACAGTAATTTCACGGCCCAGAAGAACGTACCCATCCAAATGATATTTTGCATCTGCAGCATCGGCAGGATTGTAGTACTGTACAAAGCCAAAGCCACGTGGCTCCCTGCAAACTAGGGGTGTCATCCATTGGAATATAATGACGAACCTATGTATCTCTCTCATATGGATCAGATATGGCAACCGAAATTCCAGAAGAAACCAAAACCGGATCCCCAAAATCTCGAGATACAACCAATCAGGCCACCCTGAGGCTTTGAATGAATCAATGAAATATATTCATGTGGCTGCTAACCTTTTCAAAGCCACTGTTCTAACACCGACTTCTACTCTTCAACACTTGAAGATCTTCAAAATCAAACCAAAACCAACTTCCTTCCAAATCTTGTCGGACTAATTTGTCCTTTGACAATACTCAATACCCGAAGACATCTCCAACAATGAAATCTTATTACTTCATTGATATCTTATTACTTCATTGATCTCATGCAGATTAATCTTTCTACTTCATTGGCTTCAACACTTCCAAGAAAAACAATCAAACTTTGATGAAACAACAATTCATGATACAGAAACAATGACATGATCATACACTCAAAAAGAGGCCATGCAGAGAAAGAGATGTCAAGATCCCACAAACGGAGATACTGAAAACAAATGCTATCAGTCAATCACAACTTAAGCTTAAAATTTCCAGAATGCTTACCCAGTGTAATAATCTCGAGGCAAATAGATATCCTTAAGACGACCAAACCGTGCAAATGGTCCTCGGAGATCATCCGGCCTGAAATGGATATAAAAAATGGATTATCTTCTCAATGTTCTCACAGATTCAGTCATCAACAGATGAAAGCAGAGAGACTCTTGCTTTCAGTCAAGATCCTTAAAAGAGTATAAAGAGGGCCCATTTATTAAGTGTATGTAACAAAAAAAAAATGCAAGTCACATGAACACACCTGCAGTCATGTCGAAGGTTGCGAACCAGGAGACTTGTTGGGAGATCGCTACTCCGACCCCTATAACGGCCCATGGGACTAGGGCTTCTGCGTCTTCTGCCATAATCCCTCGGCGGTGAAGGGCTGTAGCTATAGCTCCTTCCCATTATCCCTAAAAAACCTGCGAGTATCATGATATGTCATAAGTTCAAAATTGAGACTCGTAGTACAAAATACTTAACCACAGAAAAAAAAAGACGGATCAGAGTAATTCATGGATAATCCATTCTAACGAATATAAAACATCTTATTGCGAAGAAGAAACCCATAACCAAAGCAACTTCATAAAAAACGAGGCTAAGCTTCCAAGTCAGACATTTCTATCATTCTACATGGACAGAATGGATGCTGGTTATATGTAGCTGTAATCACTGAACATCAAAAGAACAGAAGCAATTGCGTCGAGGAGATGGCGAATATCCCGAATCTGATCCACTTAGTTTTCAATTTGCGAATTAAAAACGAACAAACAAATAGATCAATCGGATCTAAACACAAATTTTTTGCAGAAATGAAACTACGAATAAATTCCTGGAACCCGATGAGGCGAAGACAAACCTGAGCCTATGAGACAAAACCCAATCTGTACGCGGAATCTCTCCTCTCCCTCTCTCTCACCCGTAGGTTGTTCTACACACTGCAAGCGATCTTCATATATTCTACAACGTCACGTAAATTCGAGAAAGTTCTACTTGTGGGCTTTTATGGTGGTTAAGTCCAATCTGTCCATTTTTTGTTGACTCACCTTGGCCCATTAGATGTCGGATCTACCCGACCTGGATCAATAACACAACTGACCCGATTACGGCCGAAATTATTGTTGGAGTGTTTGTTTTAAACAATTTAATTGGTTATTTTTCGTCAAATCAATCTAAACTAGTTTTAATCTCGCGCTTCGCGCAAATTACAATTAATATAATTTTGCTACAACTGAATAACAAAACATTTTTTAAATCTAATTTTGTAATATTTTTTAACATTGTTGAATATTTTTTTATATACAACATTTGTGGTTTTTGTTGTACAATTACTAAAATCATCTAAAATAAATAATTTCGATCTTTTTTATTTTTTGTTTGAAACAACAATATACAATTGATAACGGCTAAATAATAGTTTTTATAGATATTTACTCGTTTTATTAATGTTTTATCTTTGACCTTTATTAATTTTCATTGTAAAACATAACATACCAGATAATTTATTTTCATTTTAAATGAAATGACAAAATTATACTGGTTGAGATTAAAGAAAATCGAAATACAAATACTTTGTTGCCTACATCAATTCATGTTTTTATTTTACATTCTATTATATTATTATTTTAGTTGTGTTATTTGAAGCCGTGTTTTATTACATAATCCAAATATCTGATCTACATTTTGTAAAAGCATGATAGATACTCTTTCTTTTAGTTTTAAACAATGCTTTAAAATCAGTGGATATTTTAAAATTTTTAAAAATCTTGTATTATATAATTCATTCCCCTGGGACCTTCTTCTACTAATTGTTTCCATTCTACTAACGAATAATCTATAATAATTCGCAAATCTAAATCGACTAATTGTTCTCCGATAACACCCATCCCAGTTAAAATTTCTCGATTTCGAAATGTATCGAGAGCGAAAGGTACAAAATAAATTTAATCAAATTGATTTTTCGATAAAAAAAAATCATTATGTGAAATCTTCGTTTTTTTTCTTTTTCTCTATTGCTTTCCTATAACTACAACACTTCTTGAATCATAGAGAACCTTTTCTTCTCTACCTATATGAATCCATTATGAATCGATATTATCACATTCCAGTTCCTTACCAACATCGCCTCCGTATTATTTTACAAAAAATATTTTCTAATTTTATATTTAGAATCATTATATTATTTTTTTTAATAATTTTAAATTCAAATCAAATATTTAGTAATTTAATTTTAATTTTTTACAATTTTTTTATATTTACTATTTGAAATAATGTAATATTTTCTAAAACTATTTCATAACTTTTAAAATATTTAAAATTTTCAAATTGTAATTATTAAAAAATTTTGAAGATTATTATCAATTTTTTTTAAAAAGAAAATGTTAAATAAATAGGAAAATGAAATTAAATAACAAATCTATCATTTATTATAGTTTCCTAATTGTTTTTTTAAATAATTACTATCATTATTATTATCATTAAATTACTATCCTAACCCTAATATTTTACTAATCCTAATCTTTTACTCTCCCTCCTGCCGATCACCTTCTTCTCACCCTTCTTCCCCATCTCTTCTTTCTCTCATCTTCTTCTCCTATCTTCTTCTTCCTTTTTCCTCTTCCACCTTCTTCTTCACCCTACAACGCCATTGACTATTCTACGTTCGTCTCTCTCTCCCATCGACGGTCGTCTCTCTCTTTCCCGTCGACTCTTCGATGTTTGGCAAACGATCCAACGGTTTGAGTGCAACGCGGAGATGGTAACCCAAAGTCCAACGGTTCGACCACTGGTGGGAACGAAACGAAGGAGAGAAAAGCAAAGGGAGAAATCTGCACATAAGAGACGATGGAGATGGTAACCCAAAGGCCGAAAAAGAGGCGAAAGAAAACCTCTTGAAACCCTAGAAAAGACGGACGACCACGATTTCCCACCAATGATCGGTGGGGAAATCCGACCATCCAAATTTCAGAGCTAGCAAACGATCCAACGGTTCGAGTGCAACACGGTAAATATGAGCCGTCCACTCCGCTCGGAAACAAAATAGAAGACCAGGATGCGGCCACGTCATGAAAAATTTTTTTGGTTTGCAAGCCTCTTATATAAGATAAGATTCTATTACTAAAAATATATATTAGATTGTGGCGAAGCTTCAGATTTTTCCAATACGGAAGATCCCAAAATATGCTCTTCTTGTACCAATTATGGGTAATTCCATAACCATCAATTCTCGGATGATTGTTTCCTCCGCAATCTATACTCCTAGGAATACCCAAAGCGAGAAGTCGTTCATACAATATCTCTTCGCCGGTCAAAATTGGAGGAGGAGATTTCCGCACAACAATATTCCTTCTGAAATTCCTCTTGTTGCGTCGTAATGTATCATCAGAAGGAAGAAACCGGCGATGACAATCAAACCAACTCGTCTTTCGTCCATACTTCAACTGAAAAGCATCTGTTTCCTCCATGCAATATGGACAAGCCAATCGACCATGCGTTGTCCATCCGGATAGCATACCATAAGCTGGAAAATCACTTATTGTCCACATAAGAGCATCTCGTAATATAAAATTTTGTCGTCTCGAAACGTCGTACGTTGGAACTCCCTTGCATAATTCATTCAATTCTTCAATTAGTGGTTGAAGAAATATATCCAAACTTCTTTTCGGATGATTAGGCCCGGGAATTAATATTGTTAAGAACAAAAACTCACGCTTCATGCACATATCTGGTGGTAAATTATACGGTGTCATAATAACTGGCCACAACGAATAATTTCTCGCAGACATCCCGAATGGATTAAAACCATCAGTGCAAAGGCCTAAATAAACATTTCGACTCTCAGCTGCAAAATCAGGATATACCTTGTTAAAATGTTTCCACGCCTCACCATCTGAGGGATGACATATTTCTCCGTCAGGACTTGAATGCTCGGCATGCCATCTCATGTCGCTTGCAGTATTCTCCGATTGATACAATATTTTTATCCTATCTGTAATTGGCAAATACTACATACGACGAAACGGAACTGATTTTCCATTTCTTGTCAAATAAAATCGATCTTTTCCACTAAATCGACAATTGATCAAGTCCGAAGTTTCTTTCCAGAAAATCATACAGTTTTCTTGGCAAACATCAATCTTTTGATACGACAATTAACCCAATGATCTCATCATCTTCTTTGTTTCATAATATGACTCGACTGCATTATTATCTTCCGGCAAATAATCTCTTACTAATTGCGATATAGAATCCATGCAGTTCTGAGAAAGATTATTTTCTGTCTTCAAATTCATTAACCGTGCAGATAAAGACAACCGTGATAAACCACTTCTACAACCATCGTACAGTGGATGCCTAGCATTTTCTAACATTTCAAAAAATGTTTTTGCTTCTTCATTCGGATCTTCTTCAATATTTTCATATTCGTTTCTTTCCACGAACGCATTTTGCACCATTTCTACATAAGGGTTTTCTACATCTTGAAAAGTCTGAGACACTTCATGATTTACGATACCCCTACTAAAATGTTCCACAACACCCCTCGGTCGTGGTGCAAAATTCTCTCCATGAGATAACCAAATAAAATAATTTGGAGTAAACCCTCTTAAATAGAGATGATTCCAAACGGTTTTCTCAGTAACGAATTTTTCATTTTTGCATTTTATACAGGGACAAACCAACTTACCGTTTTCTCTATAAACTTGTTGATTTGTCGCCACCGTCATAAACTGTGTAAGGCCTGAATCGGGACTAATAAATTTTCAGTAGGGAATTTGCGGACTGCGCAGTCAGCAGTCCGCAATTTCCCTACCGCATTGATTTCGGTCCCTAATCCGTCCCGAATTCCGGACGACTTAGGGACTGAACGACAGTCCCCAAATTTAGGGACGGATTTGGGACTGTTTTCTTAATCCGTCTGTAATTAGTCCCTAATCCGTCCCTAAATTTAGGGACGGATACATCAGTCTGCAAATGCAGTCCCGAAATCCGAATTTTCTTGTAGTGAACGGTTCGAGTGCAACGTGGAGATGGTAACCCAAAGTCCAACGGTTCGACCACTGGTGGAAACGAAACGAAGGAGAGAAAAGCAAAGGGAGAAACCTGCACATAAGAGACGATGGAGATGGTAACCCAAAGGCCGAAAAAGGGGCGAAAGAAAACCCTTTGAGACCCTAGAAAAGACCGACGACCACGATTTTCTACCAATGGTCGGTGGGGAAATCCGGCCATCCAAATTTCACGATCCAACGGTTCGAGTGCAACGCGGAGGGAAGGAGGACAGAGGGCAACATCCTATGCACCGGGTAGCTGGGTCGGGCGCGCGGGAAGTGGGTAACCCAGCGAATATGAGCCGTCCACTCTGCCCGTAAGCAAAATAGAGGACCAGGATGCGGCCACGTCATGACAAAAAAAAATTTGGGTTGCAAGCCTTTTATATAATATAAGATTTTGGCTTGCAAGCCTTTTATATATAGTATAAGATTTGTTATATAATTTTAAAAAACATATATTAAATCAAATATAATTTAGTAAAATAGGCTAAAGTAAAGAAGATATAGTCCAACATATTTTTCTGCTTAATATCTATACATACATGTTAATGTCTTTTAAGAATAAATATAGCTGAATAAAAAAATTTACTGTAAAAAAATTTATCTCGAGGTATTATTATTTTTTATTCATTTCTTAAAAAAAATGGAAAGATATTTGAAAAAGTTTTCCCGGATACATCAATTAATATATAATAAGGTTTTAGCACATATTCAATTAATAGTTTGACGTAAATACTAAAACACAAAAACATTTTTGCCATGCTCAAAATTGACCAGATTAATTTGAAAATGTACATACGAAATAAGTTTTATAATTTTTATTTTTCTAATAGTAAAATAATGATGCTTTTTGTAATCAAACTTACAAATTATTAAACGAATATACAATATGAATTTTATAATTTGTTTCAAGATATTAAATGAATGGGTCAGTAATACTTGAAAGATTCAAAGAATGAACATTATACACAATGAATCCTTTAATTTATATGTTCACAATATTAAAGGAATGAATATCGTTGTTATCAAATAGTTGAAAGATTAAAAAATGTACATTATAAAAAGAAATCTTAGAGTTTGTATTTTTTGAGATATTAATTGAATGTGTTACAATTCTTTTTCTTTTAAAAAATGGGGTGAAATAACATATCAAAGTTTACTTTCATATTTTAGCTATGTGGTATCGTTCCAAAGATGAAGTATCAAGTTTTTTAAAAAAAATACTTTGACTACATATGTTTGTATATAGTTGTTGCACAAACAATGAACTTTCAAATAACTTTTCTACTCCATTTGTGTTTTGATATTGTATTAATCGATAACAGTTTATTTTTAAATTCATTTTGATACGTACAAAACAAGTTTTAAAAATAAAATCTCATCTCAAATCAATTTAAAAGAACAATAATATGAAACATATCATTCAAATGTTAATTTCTCAACACTACATAATGATAAAGCGTTAAAAATTCTTTCAAAAGTTGTTTGGAATGTGAAAAATTATAGGTTCTTCGTACTAAGTTGCATACATCTTGTTTAGACCATTCTTTCAGGGTGAATTTATATACGACATCTTATTTTCGTTTTATCATCATCAAAATAAATTCATCGCATATATTTTATGTAAAAAAAATAAACAAATATCCCTAGACTTTGATAGTTGATACGTGGTTTGTTTTATATATTCATTGAGTTAAAAGTATTTTCAACAGCTAAAGCAAAGCAGTAATTGTTGGGAGTTTGAATGATGTAACTTTCTAATCTGGAACCACTGATTGTTCCTACAAAGATTTTACTTCAATATTTTTTGCTTGCTCTTCAAGTATACTTTGATGGATTTAAGGTAGATCGATTAACAATGTAGATGCATTTTTAAAAGTGCTAGGTAAAGCTTCAGAAGTATTTTGAAACACAACAATAATTGATTCTGGTAAACCCAATATAATATGAATCTGTATCAACGTTCTATTGTTAGTAATACGATGAAAGGAATAAAACACGCCAATAACTTGATAAAAGAACCTGAAGTTTATTTGCTTTATGGATGAACGCTCCAAAGCCTTTTACAACCCAAATAGAGAACTTAAAAATACAGCGACGTCGCCATAACACTTATGGTTTAGTGTTGATAAGTCAATGAACACTCGAATCTTGAATCTAAAAATTATTTAGTTAGATATCAAACAAATAATATGGGAAATTAACAATTATCTTTGATTAAACTTGGTTTTTTATGAGGTACCTTATTTGTAAGGTTCAAACAACACTAAAAACATAGAAAAACAAGAAAAAACACTTAAATTTCGAGAGATTGCTCAGTCGAGCAAAACCCTGCTCGGTCAAGTACCACATAAAATTTTTATTCTAGATCGAAAATAACAAGATGCTCTCGGAATAGAGAGTTCGCTCGAGTCGAGCAAACTCTCTATTCCGAGAGCATCTTGTTATTTTCGTTCAGGTCATATAGAATACTTTTTCATTGATTTAATCACATAAAAGTTTGTCCAAAGAATTCGGTGAGGTGGAGGAATTGATTGCTTGACCGAGCACCCTTCAAATGTGATGTACTCGGGTCATTGCGGGCGCTCGTTCGATCATTTTAGTGAAAATGATTTGTTTGTTCAAGCATAATATATTTTTGCTCGGGTAGAGTAGATGGGTTACTCAGGCAGATTAGTTGGTTGTTCGAGCTGATTAAATGGTTGCTCGGGCTAAACAAATACGTACTCGAATATTGTAGATGGTTGCTCAGCTAGATTTCCCAGGCTGAACACTCTAAAGTTTATTCTCTCTTGTAACATTTGTGGTTTCGTCATCATCATTTCATCCATCTTAAAAAGAATTGACCTTGAATGGTCTATCTCCTTGAGGTATGAGTTTTGTTTTACACCGCTGTTAAAATCGCTCTTTGTGAACGCATTGTTGGGGATTCAACGGTATCGCAACACGCTCGCTGCGAACCGAAAAAAACACAAAACCCTTTACTTGCATGAACTTATGAGGATGACAATATCTAGAATAATAACGAAAAATGAAGGACCCAACCAATTTTAACGTGGAAAACCTCCCCGATGTGAGAAGTAAAACCATAGGACCGTAGTACACCAAAAAAATAACTATAATAATTTATGGGTTACAACATCTACACAAACACCTTAAATAGAACAAGATATACAACATTGAGAGTTACAAACTATTCTACCCAATATTCAAAGCCCAAAACACCCGAGTGAATCCAAACACCAAACTGTAACTTAGGCCATAAGTAACCCTTGTATTTTATGATTTCGACAACCAATGTCTAATTCAACCGTAAAAATCAAAGCAATGGGTTCAGAATACACCTACCAAATATCAACTTGATCGGAGCAAAACTCATCGTCCTATTTTCTAAACAACCGAAACTGTGCGTATGAAACTGCACCATAGAACAGTGACGGTAATCGACTCGTTTCACCAAAACTGACAATTGTATTGATAATCTCAGCAGATAAAATCAAGACCTACAAGTGATGAAAATCGCCTCCAATTGTCACTCCGATCAGACCAAGGAAAGTCGACCGATTGTTGACATTATCACATACACTTAAACTGTTTTCTTCTCATGCACTCTCTTATATCTCTTGTCTTGGATGTTTTTCTCTTGGTTGTACGTTCTTACAAGCTAATAACAATGTGTATTTATAGCAATTCATTTTCCTTCTAATTAGGTATACCTATCAATTAGGAAAATGAAAAATATGCTCACACCAAGCAATAAGTTATACCTACCAATTAGGTAAATAAAACATGTGCTTAACCAATTAGCATTTCCTCACCTCTACATAAGGAGAAAAATCAACAAATATCCCCCTTTTCAACTATGTGGAAGAAATCGCCATTCCAGCGATTGTACGACATATCTCAAGTTTCCCTCTAGGCAAGACTCTTAGTCATCATGCGAGTTCCATTATTATCTTTGTGAACCTTCTCAAGTTCAAGTTCGTTTGAATCCACAACATCTCGTATCCAATGATATCGAACATTTATATGTTTCGACTTTGAATGAAATGTCTGATTCTTTCCAAGATGAATGACATTCTAACTGTCACAAAACAAGAACCTATCTTTCTTGAAACCAAGTTGTTCAAGAAACCTCTTCGCCCACAACAACTCCTTACAAACTTCAGTTGTGGCAATAAAATCTGCCTCAGTTGTGCAAAAGCTTTACACCCGATCATTCTTACTAGTCCATACCAGCTCTGGAATATCACCCTGTAGCAGTGCACTAGGTTACAGGTTATAGACATGAACTATGATCCTCAAAAACTTCACCAATAAAAGAATTCGACAATCGTGACCATGGTTCAGGTTATAGACATGAACCATAGTCCACTGAGAGATTTCGTCTTCAACAGATCACACACATCCGAATGCACCAAATAAAGTATTTTCGGTTTCTCGACGGTTTAGGATACTTGAATAAAACTTTGTTTTGTTTCCATGAAAAACAATGATTACACTTCTTTAAGTGCAACCCAGAGATCCCCTGAAGAACCTCCTTCTTCGACAATACAGACAATCTTTTCTCATTCATGTGACCGATTCTCATGTGCCACAACTGAGTAGCGTTATCACTCTCCAAGGCATTATGACATCCTTAGAAAGCTTATCATGCATTAAATACAGTGATAGAGACTTCACACCTCAAGCTAAAACCATAAAACCTTTAGTAAGTTTCCACTGACCACCACTGAATGTACTGCAAAAGCTTCATCGTCAAATCTCCCCGTAGAGATCAAGTTTAATCACACATCTAGAACGTGCTTAACTCCCTTAAGCACAAGTCTAGTACCAAGACTAGTATCCAAGCAAAAACATATCCAGTGCCAACAAAAGAAGCCAAACCATCATTTCCCATCTTGATGGAGCCAAAGCTATCCGGAGTATAAGTAGCAAAGAAGTCACATCTTGATGTAGCATGAATGGAAGCTCCATTGTCAATAACCCAACTCGTCTCATGGCAAGCGAGATTGATCATGTCATCACCAAGCATGACTAGGAACTCTTCTGCAACTGCAACATGTTCCTCAGTGTTTCCATGTTTCTTTTAGTCATCTTTCTTCAATTTCAAACAATCCTTCTTGGTGTGCCCTTTCATGTGATATTCGTGACAATCCACGTCAAATTTATTCGATTTACTCATGTTCTTGTTCTTGCCTTTCAGATCCCGATTCAAGCTCTTCCTCCTCAATTCATTAACCAGATAATTTTAACTTGAGGAAGCACCTTGCGACTGTCTCTGTGTCTCCTAATTCAGAATACAATTCTTGGCTAATTCCATCGAGATTGCACCATCTAGAGCCGAGCTCGACAGAGACATTGTGAATGTCTCCCACGAATCCAAAAGTGTACTGAGAAGCCATAAACTTTGAATCTCATCTTCAAAGATAACCATCATGTTAGAAAATTGACTCAATAGACCTTGAAACACGTCCAAATGATCTGTCACCGGAGTCCCTTCGACGTACTTCAAATCAACCAACTTCTTGATAAAGTGCAACTTACAATTCCAGTGTTTCGAGCATACAACTGCTCCAGCTTCTCCCACAATGAATGAGTATTCGTCTCACCAGCCACGTGATCCAAGATGTTATCATCCACCCACTATCGTATCAATACACATACGTTTTAATGAAACAATGTCCTCTGCTTGTTGGTTTTACCCTCGGGTTTCCCTTCAACAGTCAACGCTAGATGACAATCCTTCAAGATAGCAAATCCTCCATCTTACCCTTCGACACGTGATAGTTGGCACCATTCAAGCTAACCATCCTACTAGTTTTTGCCTTCATCTTTCAATACAAGTTCACCGGACAACCAATACCATTTGTTGGGGGTTAGATGGTACCAAACAATGCTGAATGGGAACCGAAAAACACAAATCCTTTGTTTGTGTGAACTTATGGGGATGAAAATATCTAGCATGATAACGGAAATTGAAGAACACAACAAATTTTGACGTGGAAAACCTCTCTGATGTGAAGAGTAAAACCCAGAGACCGTAGTTCATCCAAAAATTCACTATAATAATTTCTGGATTACAACATCCACACAAAAATCTCTAATAGAATAAGATATAAAACAATGAGATTTACAGAATATTCTACTCAATATTCCAATCCCAAAACACCCGAGTGAATCCAAACACCAAGTCGTAACTTAGGCCATAAACAACCTTTGTATCCTATGATTTTGGAAACCAATATCTAATCCAACCGTACAAATTAAAGACCAATGGGTTCACAATACACCTACCAAATATCATATTGATCAAAGCAAAATGCACCATCTGATTTGCCAAACCACCGAAACTACGCATCTGAAACCGCAGTAGATGATAGTTACGGTAATCAGCTCATTTCTCCAAAACTAACCGTTCGATTGCTAATCCCACCGGACATCAAGAGCGACAAGTGTTGAAATTCTTCGCCAAATTTCACGCCAATCAGACTAAAGGAAGTCTGTCGATCATAGATGGTATCACATACACTCAAACTGTTTTCTTCTCTTTCACTTTCTTCTATCTCATTTTGGATGTTTTTTTCTTGGTTGTGCGTTCTTGCAAGCTAATATCAATGGGTATTTATAGCAACTCATTAGGCAAATGAAAAATATGCTCACACCAACCAATTAGTTATACCTTCTAATAAGGATATCAAACGGGCTAGCTTGGTCGAAAATCAAACGGGCTAGCTTGGTTCAAAATCAAACGGGCCCAAAATGTTAGGCGTGCGACCCATCCCGACGAGCTTAGGTAAGTCCACGGGGCGATGTTATTATCATTTCTAGAACATCATTTTAAAATCTAATGTTTTTTCGACTGACAATTTGAATCTACAGAGAGCTGGAATCGACGACGACGACGATAGGTATGGTATCGATGGTGACGATGAAGATTGTTGGAGGAAGACCAACACGACACAGAGAATCAATGGAGAAGAAAAGAGAAGATATATCTAGGTTTTTTGTGACGGTGAGAATCGACGACGATAACGGTGAGAATTCAAGGTGATGACGATTCTATGGAATCGAAGGCGACGATGGTAGGTTGTTGGTATCGAAGGCACACGTCGCAGAGAATCAAGGAAAAGAAAAGAGATACGGAGTAGAGAATCAAGGAGAAGAAAAGAGAGACACCTAGGATAAGTTTTTTAGTGTTGTTGATGTTTAAAGCCTTAGGGGCTGACCCGAAGCCCGACGGGTCGAGCCATAATTTTGCAGACTTATTGAAAGCCCGAGTCCAAAGGCTCGTTTGCATTTGAAACTATAAATTTAAAGCCCGAGCCTATTATTTTGGACGGGTTTCGGGTTGACCTCGTGAGTGGGACTATATTTTGACACTCCTACCTACCAATTAGGAAAATAAAACATGTGCTTAACTAATTAGCACTTATTCACCTCCATATAAAGAGGAAAAGCAACACACCGTATCACCAGGTTGGAAAATATCCCTCTCGCATCTTTTTTTTAGTCACTTGGTTTAATGGTCCAATGGTTTCTTTTTTTTCAACTCTTTTCATCATCCAATGGTTTCTCCTTCCAATACCTGACTTTGAAATCGTGCAACAATTTAGGAACAAAGCTAGGCAAAGAATTAGTTAACTCATTAGAAAGCAGACCATCTTGTATACACATTCATTGGTCGAGGTAAAGGCAAAACAATCGTATTTTCTCTCGCTCTAGAACCTCCTATGACTCAATCTGGAACTTGTTTTCAGCTCATTAATGCTCTACAACCTCCTATGACACAACTAGCGAACCTCAAACACAACGACGACGTCATAACACTTATGATCTAGTGTTGATAAACTGGTTAAGACTCGAAATCACTCCAAGTGTTCTTTAGCTATATCTCAAAGAAATAGCGAGAAAAAAGACTAAACTCAAAATATAAAACTTGGTTAATTGTTTTACAAATGGTGCCTTCTTTATAAGGCTCAAAACATAGTTGAAATTAGGTAAAATAAAACAAAAAAATGCGGGAAAGTGCTTGATCGAGCATAGTGACCGTTCGGTCGAGCGCCACGTAAGGGTTTCTATGCAAAAATTCGTCTAAAATAATACGCTCGGTCGCTTCATGCCTCTGCTCAATTGAGTATGGGATAGAAGCTTCGTTGAGCAAGGTGATGCCTCCGTTGAGTGCCTATGTGTGTCATGCATACATTGGTATAAAAGAATTGCTTGGATCGAGCAGTTCCTTGCTTGGGTCAAATGCCTTCGGCTCATCCAGTTCCTTGCTTTTCTTGACCTCCTCTACTTGTAGATAAGTCATGTGAGCATGGCTTAGCACCTCTTGACATCCTCATGGAGTCGTTGCCACTTCTTTAGTGTCCATGCAAGTGAGTATGTTCTAAATCTTCTTTGCCCTCACTCTCGTGTTTGATCTTCAAATACTTTTTTGTGTTATCCAAGTTCTCATCCTCATTGTTCCGCTCTTCTTTAATAGGATTTGACCACATATCTAGATCGTCATCTATATAAAAACGAACCAAGTCAACTAGATTGAAAATAGAACTGGCATTTTACTCACTTATTAACTTGATTTTGTAGGCATTATGGTTGATGTGTTCGAGGACTCTAAAGAGCCCATATCCTTGTAACAAAAGCTGTAATTTGTGCCACTGTAGTTACCATTGTTTGTGCATATGCTGATATGAACCTAGATTGATGTATTAAAAAAGTTAGATGGATGGAAACAAACTAAAACCCCCTATCAACTCGATAACCAAACCTATAACTTATCTTCCCTAGAAGAGAACACCCAAAATACAACTACAATTCGACTAGACAACCCTAGATTTAGCATACGACACCACAACATTTGTGATCTAGTATTGATAAGTTGGTAAACATTCACAATCTATCCAATTAGTCGGTAGCTAAATCTTAAGAATTATCAATAAGAAGACATTCTCAATTGATTAAAACTTTTTAAGTCATATAATAAGTCTTCTATTTATAAGAACCAAATGGTAATGGAAAATTGAATAAGATAAACTTATTTAACAAAACTCGGTAAAATTATTGGTCGAACGGTATAACCGCTTGGTTAAGAACCACATAAATCTTTAACTCTAAAATACAAATTTTAAATATTTTGATCTAGAGAAATTGGTCAGGTCTAGTAATTTTCTACTCTGGCCAAGTGTTCTCGTCGAGAAATTCTTTCTTCTAGTCAATCGCTTTGGTCAAACGATTTTCTGCTCACTCAGTTTCTTGCTCCTGTAGACTCCCTCTCCTTGTAGCACCTCTTGTAGTCTTGCTTCAGTGCTCGCTGACTTCCTCATGGGGCAGTTTTCTATTCTTCAATATCACAGTGAGCGAACATGTCCTGAAAGTCCTTTGTCTTGACCATCACTGTTGGCCAGACTTGTGGCGGATCTTGTGTCTTGCCTGTACACACTTGTTTTGCCATTGAAGTTGTTTGGACTATTTGATCTCCTTTCCAGGCTCTAAACATGATCTTCCCCAACGGTTTTAGCCTCAATCTATCCACTGACAATCCTCTGCTCATCACAGTTCTAGATGTTTCCTTATCGAACAACGCATCCGGCTCGAACCCACTCTTTCGGCTCTTATTGTCGCATGATTGTTGTCTTGAGGCTTCACCAGCCTCATTCATAGTAAATTCGAGTGTAAGATTTAAGCCGGAGCGAAAGTCTTCGAGCTTAGGTCAAGATATGGCTTGGTCTCTCAACATCTAGTGATAGCCTCGGAAGGTTCTCTTGTTGATAGTTGGAGGAAGAAGGGGAGATTCTAAGTCGGAGTCTTTCAATAGAAGGAGATTGAGAGACGAAATGTCGGAAGAGGAACCGGAGAATGATCTAGATCTTCGATGAAGGAATTGCTTCAACGACAAAGAAGACGATCTTGCACGGAGCGATGAAAACAAAATAGCGTCGACATCGTTTTGCTATTCTGCGAGATTCTCTTCAACCCTAAAAGCTCTCACCATCTATTGGAACAAAAGGGCGCTTTCTAGGAAAACAAGGATGAATTAATAGAAATTCAGACAAAAAAAATATAAACGTTAATAAATGGGCATGGTTTTGAAAATGTAATTTTAAAAATTTGTATGGTTATGATGTATTCATACTACCGATAGGAGAATTAATATGTAAAAAATCATATATAATCTTATAAAAAATAAACAAATAAAAAATATTATAAAATTTTCTCAAAATAAAAAAACTGAAAATTATAATTGACATGATCGAGTGATTGGTCAAGGTGTACCATTCTCTTTCATGTGACTTTTTCTTTTTTAAAAAAAGTCTCTAACCCCTCTAACTATCTTGTTTTACACCAATTCCCCCTAAACTATTTGATACAGTCAATTCCTCTTTCATCTTACAAAATTCATCTGATTTCCTTCTCATCTTACAAAATCCATTTGATTCCCCTTTCGTTATATAAACTGTATAATGGTGTTAACCGACCCGATTTCACTCGATTTTGACCCAATTTTGACATGGATTTGACCCAATTCAAAGACCCAATTTGACCCGTATTATAACCGATTTTAACCCAATTTCGACAATTTTTAATCCGATTTTACCCAATTTCACCCAAATTAATCGATTTCACCTAGTATTAATTCGATTTTACCCAATTTTAACACAATTTCACCCAAATTAACCGATTTCACCTGATTTTAATCCGATTTCACCCAATTTCAACTAGATTTCATCAAATTTAACCCGATTTTCACTCAAACTTAACCCAATTTCATTTAAATTTAACCCAATTCTTTCCTATTTTAATCCAATTTTACCCAATTTTTACTCGATTTCACCAAATTTCAACACGATTTCTCCGAATTTCAACCCGATTTACTCACTTTTAACCCGATATCACCAAATTTTTACTAGTTTTCACCGAATTTCAACCCAATTTACCCGATTTACTCACTTTTAATTCAATTCAACCTGATTTTCGATTTACCTCAATTTCATCCAATTTAATATAATTCCAACCCGATTTCACCCAAATTTTACTAGTTTTCTCCGAATTTCAACCCGATTTTACCGATTTCCTTACTTTTAACTCGATTTAACTCGATGATCGATTTACCCCAATTTCATCCAAAGTAATATAATTCCAACCCGATTTCACCCATGTTATTCAAATTTTATTCGATTTCGTCGAATTTTATTCGAACCGTATCCAATACAAACTCGATTCTCTAAAATTTATCTTTGTTGAAGCAAGTTTGTTTTGGATTTAACTTTTGGAGAATTAAGTTTGTATTGGATTCGGTTCGAATAAAATTTGGCGAAATCGAATAAAATTTGGTAAACATGGGTGAAATCGGTTGGAGTTATATTAAATTGGATGAAATCGGGTTGGAATTATATTACTTTGGATGAAATTGAGGTAAATCGATAATCGAGTTAAATCGGTTAAATCGAGTTAAAAGTGAGTAAATCGGGTTAAAAGTGAGTAAATCGGTTAAATCGGGTTGAAATTCAGAGAGAACTTGTAAAATTTGGGTGAAATCGGTTTGGAATTATATTAATCTGGATGAAATTGAGGTAAATCGAAAATCGGATTAAATCGAGTTAAAAGTGAGTAAATCGGGTTAAAAGTGAGTAAATCAGTTAAATCGGGTTGAAATTCGGAGAAAACTAGTAAAATTTAGGTGAAATTGAGTTGGAATTATATTATTTTGGATGAAATTGAGGTAAATCGAAAATCGGGTTAAATCGAATTAAAAGTGAATAAATCAGGTTAAAAGTGAGTTAACCGGTTAAATTGGGTTGAAATTCGGTGAAAACTAGTAAAAATTGGGTGAGATCGGGTTAAAAGTGAGTAAATCGGGTTGAAATTCGGTGAAATCGTGTTGAAATTTGGTGAAATCGAGTAAAAATTGGGTGAAACTGGATTAAAATAGGGTAGAATCGGGTTAAATTTTGGTGAAATTGGGTTAAATTTGGGTAAATTCGTGTTAAATTTGATGAAATCTAGTTGAAATTGGGTGAAATCGGATTAAAATTAAGTGAAATCGGGTTAATTTGGGTGAAATTGGGTAAAATCGAATTAAAATTACGTGAAATCGGGTTAATTTAGGTGAAATTAGGTTAAAATTGGGTAAAATCGGATTAAATTTGGGTGAAATTGGATTAAAAATTATCAAAATTCAGGTTAAAAATACGAGTCAAAACTGGGTCTTTGAATTGTGTCAAATCCAGGTAAAAAATCGGATCAAAATCGAGTGAAATCAGACCGGTTAACACCATTATACAATTTATATGACAGAAGGGAAAATCGGATGGATTTTATAAAATGAGAGGGGAATCGGATGGATTTTGTAAAATGAGAGGAACTGGCTGTGTTAGATAGTTGAAGAGAGAATTGATGTAAAATATGATAGTTAGTGGGTTAGATCCTTTTTTTCCTTTTTTTTTCACTTCTTACTAATCAATGTTGTATAAGCTTACTCATAACATGACCGAGCAATGCAAAACTAGACATAGGCATAGAGGCCAAATATAAACAAGAGGGGACAAAACACAAAATCAAAACATAGGCCTCATGGTCCAGTGACTTAAATCCTAATTACCATAATTTGTGGGTTAAAATTGGATACTTAAGATCAGTAACAGAAAACCAAACACTAGCTCCTCACTTTTCCTTTTTTTTTCCGTCACTTGAGTTAATTAACTGGTTCCTTTCCTCATTCTATACACAAAGAAACCGAGTACCCTTAAATCCACCGAAAACACATCATTATCAACTTCTGTACAAACTCATGTTGAGAGAGGGAGAGAGTTACCCACAAGACAACTATGCAGCTCCGAGATGGCCTACGTGCATTTGTGCCGCATAATTGCTTCCCGCGATTTGCTTACAAGAAACAACGTAGACAGCTAGTAAGTTAACAAAAAAATGAGGCCCTTGGTCAAACTTCATACGGCGGATAGGGGACTAGTTCAAGCACCAATGGCAACTGCAGATACGCAGATCATGGAACTGGTTACGCAAGGATTTCTCAGCTGCAGCCTCGAGTATATATTCGCTTCTCAATCCTTGAGTTGAAAGGTGCAGGGAGATAGTGACTTAGTTCAAGGCATAGTGTACACGCTCTAGCAACTGAACAACCTGGTGTAACAGAAGAGAGGAAGAAGTAGATTGAAGTTTTGAACTTGATTTTGAAGAAATTGGAGATGGCAGATCAGTCAACAAGACTGCCTCTTGCTGTATACTAGTAAGCTCGAGGAACTGAGAAAGCATGTCACCATCTAATATCTTAGTCGCTTGAGCCTGCACAAAGTATAATCTCATATGTTAGTAATATGTTAACTTCTTGTACCATGGGGACCCCAAGCCAACACATGTTTGTCAAGCTCCAGGTAAAATAATTCAATGCTATACAATGAAATTCAAATAATCCTCTGTTGAGGGCAAACCCTAGTTCTGTGCAAATTTAAATATATCAGAAGCAAGACATTTTCAGAGCTGATAACTATTTCTCCCGCCCACAGAGCAATGCTTCATGGCCAATAAATTGAACTATCTACTAGGAAATCAACCCTGAGGAAACTAAAATAAACAAATAAATAACTAATGATTTAAATTACGTTAAATATCTTCCTTCTCCAGTAAGTTTATAACTGGTTTTTTGGGATCACTTACAGGATTCTCACGACTACGGAATTCATTATGATTATTCCCAAGAATAGGAGCAGTCAACGGATGAACCACAAGCCTAGCCTGCACAGCTTCTAGAAGTTCAAATTCCTCTCTGCATATAAAAAGTGATCATTCAGAGAGCTTATAATTACAGAACAAACAAATCAAAGAAACAGAAATAGTTTCTTTGATGCAACATTATCAACAAAAGGATTATATCTATAACTCAAAGGCCTCTATAGCACGACTGACTAATGACAACACCTAGTGACAACGTGTTGACATAATCAAGTGGCATCATTTAATTATTTGTGGATCATAAGATTTGGAGGGGAGGAGACGTCAACTGTCATTGAACGTTCATACTTGTATTGTAAGAAAGGTCACATCATAAATACAGGTATGGAATATTATTCTAGGCGTTCGTATTATAGAAAACAAAAGATAATTGTTCAAGTGTAGACGTGAGTGGCAATACCTTGATATAGGAACAAACATAAATATACTTCCTAACAGTGTGCCAGCTACAATAATATTCTGCACTGTGTCGATACTTTTGTTGAGACCATAAGAGTTCAGCACATCATCAGCCGGAAGTTTATAAATGTAACACCCCTGTGTTACCATCAGAAAGACAGATTGAAAGATGTAAAACGATAAAATAGAATAGAGGATAAAACGATCAGTGGCATAGAAGACAGTAAGCATTTAGAAGATACAGAAAATATTATATATTTTCTGTTAGCTTCTGAGCTTCTGTTGCTTGAGAGGGCATGTCAGGAAGGAGCAATCGTGAGGCAGTCGTTCTTATATGAAGAAAAACTGTAAGGCATTTCCTTAAGATGACTAACGTTATACAAACGGCCGTGTTTGCTACAAAGATTAAGAACAGAATATGTTCCAAGCTACGATTATGTATGCCTTTTTTCGACTAGTGCAAGGAGCTCGGAACTTTTTATTTAGATAAACTCACAAGATGAATCTTGTTATTTCATTAATCACAGGTAGCTGAACAGAAACCATCAAACTAACAAAATTAACCTTTTAGGATTCTTGGTATATGAAATTTATATCGATTTTGGTAAAACTCGTTGCAAGTTAAGGGGTACCTTTCTGACAGTCTTGGCTATCTCACCCATGTAATAAGCACAGTTCAAATTTAGGTTGGATTCGGGACTTGAATATTCTGTATCATCAATAAGCAAGTTAGAAAATGCACCTTCTTAATTCATAGCAAGACCATAAAAAGGAAAAAAAAAAAGAAGAAGATACGTATGAACCAAGATCAGTGTAACCACTCTTTCAGAAAATATTTTTATTATTAGCTTTTTTTATCATTTGCAGTAAATCTATTCAAACTCTGACAAATGAAATAAGCTACATGTCATGTAGAATCTAAAAGACAGTGAAAATTTTGAAGTGTGTTCAACTAACTTGACTAATTCACTGTGAAATTTTTATATCGCTTTAGTGAGCCCTAATAATCAATATCTATGAAACTTCCAGTGTGATAATTATTTGGCTATAGAGAATAAGCTCTTATCACAGTGACAGGAAAGATGGCTAAGTATTCCCTACCATATTCTGAACGATCCGTGCAAGATAAGATAGCTACACTCCCCTTGCGATCAGATACAGCAGCCGTGTTGGCATCCATCAGTAAGCAATCAGCAATTAACCTCTGTGATGGATCAGAAAATGTTTGGAACAGTTTCTTCGCATCCTTCAATAGCAGGAAAAAGGAAAAAGAACCTCCAGTATAAATAGCAAAAAAGTGGACAAATTTTATCACAAGAAGAAATTCTTTTTAAGCAGAAAGGATAAAAGAACGAACCTCGTGATAAGAATAAAAAAGGATACCGTCACGGCAATCCCCAACAGCTATTCTAGTGAAATGTGTACTCAGTGATGTTATCATGAATCGTGTCCTTCCCACCGCAAACCTCTTCATTCTCTCAGGATTATCATTTGGGAAACCACATAAATAAAACTAAGCACAGACAAAACAAAATAATGCATTAGCAGCTTAACATGAACGGTTGACCTTGAAACTGTAGATCATCAGTGTGTGACTTACAGCATTGCCAGCAGAAGCCAGGAAGTAACGATCAAGATATGGACATATGGCAAGTACCATTCCTGGCCAAGTGGTTGCGGAGGCCAATCTCAACTGCCATGCTTCAGCTTCATCAAGTTTGATTCCACCAGAACTGTTGTCATCTGGACTGCTACAGAGACTACTGCCAGATAGTTGTTCTGTGGTGTGTCCCACAACATCACAAAAAGGTGATGTACGTTGGGAAGACAATCCCGCCTTTGAACAGAATGTCACTGAACCACTATCTGAGTTTTGTGTTGGTTCAATGCAAAGAAGAATTAATCGGCCTTTTGTGCTGTAAAACATATATTCAAAATGAGTTCCTATTATCAGCATACACCCCGCAACAGTTGTACAAGGGGTCCCAGAGTCATGTTGATTTTCCAGGAGACACCAACCAATCAATTAAAAACTCCTTACTTTAAATCTAAGAATCTAAGAGTTTGCAGGTAAAAGGATTATTTTAGTCCTGCTAATAGAGCTTAACTAGCCAGCTTAAAAGAACAACAGAACTAGGGCTTATTGTTGCAAACTCATCAAGAAATACCTTATTAGAAAAAGAAAATCAACATTCTCGAAAAAGAAAAGATTTGAACCTTTCAGCTTCACCACTGGGCAGTATAGCAGGACCACAGGACAAACTCGTCCCAACCACAAGGACCTGTTCATTTCCCACACGTAAAAGTTCCATTGACTTTCCAGTTTCTCCAGGTTTGAGCTTGTAGGATGACAACACTGACCCACTAAGCGGATCCACACAGCATACATCAGATGTACAAGCATCGGGTAAATCAGTTCTCATCACAAGCAATAGTTTGCTTTCACTATGATATATGACCTTTCGTGGAGTGCCTCCAAGGTGAAACTTCTGGACGTTTAGCCGTTTGCTGTGCACCATCTCCACCTGAAAATAGAGGTGTATAAGTCAGCCCAAAAAGACATATCGATTATAATAGTACCAGCAACCAACCCACATATGTCGAGTAAGTGTATTGGGTAACCAAACATCAAGCAATTGGAAAATATTGTCACCTTTCTTCAGTAAAACTAACACTGCTCACTGAAAAGCTGGAATGACAGAAGTATTGTAAAATAGAAAAAGCTTACTAGATGTAGGCAGTTCTCTGAAACAAACAGAATTCCTTCAGGGCATTCGGATGAACACACAGGAGTTGCATGAGTTGAAGGTTGGAATGAAATGGAATTATAAGAAAGGCTCTGCCGTGCTGTTTGCAAAAACCATGGCCTGTCACTAAGAGCTATGATGTCCGTATCGAGTGAATCACCCAAAGGAACCAGAAAAACAGGAGTGATGCCTATGCGGCGGGTTGCAATTAATTGAAGATTGATGGGTGAATGGTCCTTTACACCCAGAACAGTGTCCATCACTTTGTGGGAGTGACTAACAGAATCTGGAAAATGCAACTTGGATGAAGGTGAGAGGGTAGGCCACTCAAAACGAAGTAGCATTCCATTTCTCAAACCAGAGAGGACATAAAGTTTATCGACTAACACGAGTCTTACATCTTGTGGAATGCAGCCAGTAATGGCAGTTCCCATCGTATTTGTTAACAATATCAACCCAAAAGCAATAATTTGTAACCCACCATCTTCTGAGCAGGATAGGACCTCCACAGAAGGCCTGTGTGTGCCTATTACAAAGGTGTAGCCTCCATCCATACCAGCGGGAATGGAATCTGCATAACTTATATCAGTCTCATAAGATGGCACAGTAGGACATGATCTTTTTCTTCCTATCTCTTTCTGAGGAATGGAGATGCAGGAAACCTCATACTGCAATGTCAATCGTCGCATTTCATAGATTTCATAATAATTGGAGGAGAGCAGTTTAATCCCGAGAACAGACAGAAAACAAGGGTTGGATGTAGAGATAACTATCAGATTTTCACCAACTGTTCCCAGACTTATACTTACATTGTCTGGAATCCAAGTGGAACAAAATGGTGAAGAAACAGGATCACCCTCCGAATGAGCATCCTTAGTGGGCATGCAAAGCCTTACTGCATCTTGGTGAACTTGCACTAACAAACCATTGGCTGCAAGCCCACATGCCAAAGTGCAGACATCAGGCTGGAAACCAACAGAATCAGTCACATCTTTAAAACTTAATCCAACAGAGAGGACCCTAGTCTCCTCAACAAATGACAAAACAAGAAATGAATGGTAAACATCGGTGAGTTTCATTCGAACAGTCCAAGTACCAGTTATTCCTTGATAAATGGGGGCAGTTTTCAGAAGCTTTTCCACACTGATGCCATTTCGAATAATTCTTAAGGATCCTTCAGGTGTTACACCGCAGCAAGCGAACAATTGGCCACGATTTTCATTTTGGTCATCCACAACCGACATGTCCAAGATTGGAGCAATATTTTGTATGGGATTCACTAAATGTAGTTTCTCGGTTCCCACTTTGAAAACGACACCATCTGCCATTTCGACAAATGCAGCCAGAAATCCACCTTCAACCCACAAAATTTCCTTGCATGGTGAACCCTTGTACAAACATTCTGACAGATTAACTTTCACCCCATCAGAATCATAAGAGAGTTCAAACATGAAAAATTCTCCGTCATCCAAGCAAAAAACCATTCGGGGGTTACGATCATTTTCTGGCTCCCAAGTCCATGAAGTCACATGCTTGGAACTCAACTTTCCAACACCGCTTTCACTATCTATGCACATGGGATCATAATCCCTGAGCTCCAACAATGCACATGCAGCAACATTAAAAAGTCCTTCATCATCTCCATCTTGTACTCTACATGAATCTTCTACAAACTGATCATCTACCAAAGAAGCAGGCACTAGATCTAATGACGTCCTAAACAAACAGCAAGGGTTTTGAGCATCCCTAAGATCCATTAAGAGAGCATCACCAACCCTGAACAGAAAGGCAAATCCAGAGGAGTTGGGAACTTCGACAATGCTATGTGCTAGGGCCCCTGGCTCAGCATATTCTGACATTAAACATATGGATTGTTTTCTGACATTCCATCTAAACAAAACCAGCTCATTTATGAGAGATCCTTTCCTGTACCACCAACAAAAGTAAGATAGTGACCCTGAAATTTTAAACATTCTTATAGAGCAAACACAATTTACAAATCAGAAGTTTGAGTGATAATAAGGAATTCTTACCTATTCAAAACTATGGCAAGAACAGGATCATACTCCATACTAGGTTCATGAAAATCTTTAGAAATGAAACACATGCTCCAAATGGTCCCAGATATCACTTGATTTGAGCTAGTGTCCCCGCTGTTTTCAGAAGGATAAAACATCCGCTGAAAAAATCGCAGAAATTAAGTATAATTTACACTACTCTATAATAATGCTCATATCATAATAAGAACAGAAAAAAGGTCGCACGACTATTTAGACTGCATTGATGAGTTGCTTGGGAAGTTAGAGGTGGAAAGAAATACCTCATGGATAATATCACCCCAATTTGACATTGAAAGGGAAAACAGTGCAAAGTGGTCATGGTACGCACTGACAGCGAGATAGAGGCCACTGCAAAATCCATAATAGGAGTAAACAATCAAGATGTTACAACAAAAATGAATGCTTCCAAAGATCAACTTCCCAGAAACTTCAATAGTAAAATAAATGGCAATTGGCATGAATTCGCTAAAGTACCTAACTAGTAACTCATAGAAACTCATGGATAGAATCACATAATTAATAGACTCATGGGTCACTGGAAGAAAGTAGCAACAAATACAACTTACCAGGAATCAACAGCGAGCATTCGACCAAGTTGAAGTCTGGAGTTTCCTGGACTAGAAAGTTGAACATGTGACACAGGAGAGAACCTGCACTAAACAGCATATTGTGAACAAGATGGCAAGAAATTTGCAGTATCGATAACAATAACACAAGAAAGTAACCTGTGCATTTCATTGCTAAAAGAGAGAAATGAGAGCTTCCCAGAATCAGAGATAACTGCCAAAAGGTCTTTTCCCGATATCTACAAAGGATAACAGAACGTCAACTTATATCACAAGAACCCTAATCCTGACAGAAACAACACAAAATTCAGGTCTTGTATTTCAAAATACATTCAAGAAACAAGCCAAAGGAGTAGCCTATAAATGACAACAAAATCAATCAACAGACCTGTTTACTTTTCATTTGCAATTTATTATTCCAAGGTATGACGATCAAATCCTTAATTGTTCCAAAAACACTCTGTTCACAAACAGATTGAACAATCCCATCTTCACCCATAGACACCAATTCTATACAGGTCTCCTGAAAAGAAAAAGGAAAAACAGAAATCCCATCACAGTTAATAAATGAGCAAAGTATTTCAACTAGCATTACTCATATGGTTTACATATTGAATTGCAACATGGACAGAGGCTTTTCCCAAAAACAGATAATCATCACCTTATCACTTTATGTACCCACGGACATGTTTCCTTGGATTTAAGATGGTTTAGGCAAAGCATACAAAGGGTATAAAAAATCTCAACCCCTAAAACATTACCTCTAGCAATTTACAAACAGTGAACTAGGAAAACTACCCAATATAATCTGATGTACAGCAGGAGCTTTAGAAAGTATAACAGCAACTTAGCCAGTATGTCCATCGTATATATGTATAACTGGAATGCCAAAGTCCTAAACAGACTCAGATGGATTTATTTCTTAATAATTGCCTTCCAAAAGAAACATGAACTCTATGAAATGTGAATAGATTCCCGATGAAGTGGTAGTACCTTGACTACAAGAAACAACGCTAATTGGAAGTCTCACATGGGTTGAGTAACAAGGACCCTTAGGCACCCTCCCCACAAGGTAGCTTTCGTAGTAAGCTCTACCTAAGTAAATTTTTATCAAGTGGTATCAGTGCGTGATTCCCATTCAAGCCCATCTGACAGTGCAGCTACGGGAGAGGAGCCAAAGGGAGAAAAAGGAATACACCCCAAGTACCAAAAGCCAACACCGTGGACGTAGCTGTCTAAAGGAATCGGTGTTGTTATGATGCACAAGACAATTGAGACATGGACTGAAATAGATTCTAATATAAGGGTTATAAGAATCCATAGACATGAGTTCTACCTAATTAAAAAGACTCTTTATTCACATATCACTTCACAGAATCACAGCAACTAAATAAGCAGATTCAATAAAACGAAAATGCAACCAAATGGTAATACAAATTCCAACAGGAAGAAAACAAAAGAGACGATCAAAGATAAAGTGCAAAAGCGACACGGACCTTGCCGAAAACGATGTCGCGTTGGGACCTGGAGCGGAAGTAGCCATAGGCAACCTGGAGAACAACGCTTGGGCGGAGGACGCATTTCGCGAGGTAAAAAACGTCTCCGGAGGAAGACAGAGCCGCAGCAGCAGCCTCCGTGGCCGAAGATGATTGAGACTTAATCGAGGATTCCTCCTCTTGAACGGCCATCTCCGACGTAAACACCAAGGGTTTTCTTCTTCCCGATTTATTTATATAAATTTAATATCAGAAAAAAAGGAGAATCTGTTGGAACTTCTCAGAGGAAGTTTTGGGAGAGAGCCTTTGGTGTCTCCGTCGGATTCATCAGTCGAACTGTTGAGGCACAGATTTGGTGTTATCCTATGGGCCCCAAACTCTCCTTCTGATACAGTCCGGAAATGCACATGTATGTGTGTATACATTGTCGCACAATTTAATTTAATGGCCCGACGGTTGGCACAAAGGCTGTCTAGGTTTGCTTGCTATCACGGATCAGACGAAAATTAATTGGTCGAATCGCGATCATCCGTCAATATTATCAATGTCAATATTATCAATGGTAGAATTTTGAAACAAATTTACGACGACATTTGGTGATAATTTGATCAAATATGTATATATATATATATTCAACCACAAAAATACATTTATACACAAACATATATTCTTATAATACATATATACACATAAACATATAAATATATATACATATATTTACATATATAAAGATATACATATATATACACTTTAATAAAAATAGAGATATGCATACATATTTATAAACATAATATATATGTCCATGTATATACATATACACATAAATACATATATAACATATATATATGTTTTATAATATACGTTTATGTATATACAATGTATATTTGTCAATATATGTGTGTATATTTATATATATGTATGTGTATGTAAATATTTTAAAAATTTACAATATTTGTTTATTGATTTATAAATATTTGAAAAAATATAACTATAATTATATAAAAAATAGAATAAATTCTTTTAAAAATAATAAATGTTTTTTAATAATTTGTTCAAACATAATTACAATAATTTTTTTATCATTCGCTCTAAATCGCAACAGAAATCGCGACAAAACGCAGTGATTTCACTCGTAAGGTAAAATGAAACAAAATTTCATCAATCAGAAACATAAACACCACCAATTACAAATAGAAATGTCACCAATCACAAACAAAAACACAACAATTTCATCAGCCAAACCCAAAATTTATAATTGTTTACCATAAACTAGTGTTTATATCAAATAAATGTGTACATATATATATATATATTAACAAATTGAAATTGACATTGAAAATAATAAAATATTATAGTTAAATATGTATTTTCAATATTATACTTTATAGTTGAAGTGTAAAATTTATTATGTTTTTTTTATATTATATTTTGTGGTTTGAAGTGTAAAAATTTGGAACTACAAATCTATTTTTTATATTTGTGATGTTATTGTTAGTTTGAATAAAACGATTTATATATAATTATTTATAAGGTTAAAGGCATGTTATTGTTTAGAAATCATTTCGTAAATTATTTTTTGCGAGGTCAATAGAAAAAAATTATATTTATTATAAATATATGGATTCTGGTCTCTAATAGATATAGCAACAAAATAAAGAAAAAGTGGCGTAGAAAATTTGTGTTTCTTTACACCAATTTCTTTCAATATGTTATTGAATTAATAAAAGACAATCTCATAATCACTACTAGAAAATTCAAGATTAGGGACAGAATTTGGGGATCGACATTTTCGTCCCTAAATTTAGGAACGGATTATATACGGATTAGAGACGGAAAATGAAATTCGTCCCTAATCCGTCCCCAAATTTGGAGACAAAAGAATCGTGCCTAATCCGTCCCTAAATGCGGACCAATTAGGGACGGAATAGTAAGTCGTCCCTAAATTAGAGACGACAGGTCATCCGTCTCCAAATTTGGAGATGAAATTTATCCACCCGTCTCCAATTGGAGACGGATTTTGTCATCCGTCCCCAAATTTTTATAAATTCTCGCTCGAAGGCCCAACTGATGGCGTTCCCTCGCTTCCTTGCTTCTTCTTCTTCTATGGTAGATTAGATTTGGTTTCCTCTCTCAGTTTCTGAAGCTGTCTCGCCGAGAAATTAGCAATGACCATCGCTTTCAGAGATTCCGACGCCGCAGATGATCCTCTCTTTCTTTGGCTATTGTAATTTCTCCTTTTCTTCTCTTTGTTTTTGTTTTATGGAGGTTCCGTCTCCAACACTACAAAAAAACACGGAGTTTCCAACGGACGGGGCAACGGATCCGTCCGTTGGAAACTTTTACCAACCGATTGCAACGGATGTGGGGGAATTGCAACGGGCAGAGATCCGTTGCATATCCGTTGCATTTTGCAACGGAGTTGTAACGGATATCATCCGTTAGACAATCCTCCAAATTTTAGAGACTGAAAACAACCCGTCCCCAATCCAGGGACTGTTTGGGGACTATTTTTTCAGTCCCTAATTGGGGACGGATTGGGGACTGAAATTTTCGTCCCTAATTAGGAACGGATTGGGGACGGATAACATTTAGAGTCTCGCGATTGGGTACTACCGTTGGTCGTCCCTAATCCGTCTCTAAACCTGTTTAGGGACGGATTAGGGACTGATTTTTCAGTTCCTAAAATCTGATTTTCTTGTAGTGAATTGACTCTTATTCTTTTTAATGGATCACAGATGTGCTTCCGTAAATTCTATAAAGTTTAATTATATATTTGGTATCAGAACATATTTTGATCAAGGTCCGCTTCCAGTTCCATACTCCTTTCAATCTCCTTTACTTATAGACAAGTCACATGTGTTTGACTTAGCGTCTTTTGATACCATTATGGTGTCATTGTAAGTATTTTTGTAACTATATTCAAACAAATATATTCTAGATCTTCTTAGTCCTAGCCCTCGTGATCAGTCTGTGGATATTTAGTGTCTCGTTCGGAATCTTAATCTCATAATACCTTCCTTCTTCAAGAGGATTTTACCTTAAATCAAACTTGTCGTTTTCATCGAAATAAGCCAAGTCAGCGACATTGAAAGTTGAACTGACATTGCACTCACTATATAGTTCTACTTTGTAATCGTTTTCATTGATGTGGTCAAGGATTTTGAATGCCCTGTCACATAAGGGCATGAACTTCGATTTACGTTGCTAGGGAAATCGCTACTTGCGTAAGTGTACCCATACAAGATCGCCATGTTGAAAGACAACCTTTTTTGCTAGGATCGCACATGGATAAATAGAGACGAGAAAAAATGGAAAAATAGGACAACGAGATTTTACGTGGTTCGACAAAGTACCTACGTCCATGGATACACAACAAAAGGTGTTTACTAACTCTCAGGGAATTACAACATGTCCCTCAAATTTTAAGGAGAAAACACTCGAAATGAGGGAAAAAACTCTCTCAATGATCCAAGAGAAAAACCTTAAAAAACTAGAAAAAAACTATTTTATCTCTCTATGTTTATTCTTGTTGTTGTTGTTGTTGTTTTTGTGATTTTGGGATGGTTTCAAACTCTCCAAACCCTCTCCTTATATAGAAAAAGTTTCCGACAGGGGTCTACCGTAATGATGTGGGACCACAACTTTGAACCTAAATTCAACAAAGGCGACAACTTTTGGTGTCAAAAAGTGATTTTATCGTTTTCTTTTCTTCATTCTCCCACTTAAGATCACTTTTTGTTGTATTTCTTCTTCCTTTCCATTTCATATTTTTCATGTTGCTCATATTTCCGCTGAACCCATAAAAGATTGATACCGAATAAATTTTCCATCGTTTGCTGACTTCGTCAACATATCTGTCATGTTTTATTTTGTATATAGATTTTCTGAATATCCACACTACCTTCCACCCACCTTTTTCCGTACAAAATGATATTGTACCCTTATGTGTTTCGTCCTTGGATGAAATGTTGGATTCTTTGTAAGATGCAAAACATTATAACTATCACAAAACAAAACAATATTATCTTGTTTATGACCAAGCTCTTCCATCAATATTGTAACCAAATTAATTCTTTGTTGGCCTGTGTAGCCGCGACATACTCAACCTTTGTTGTAGATATCGTAACGATAGACTGTACTTTTGAAACCCAGCTTACTGCACCGTGAACAAGAGTAAACCCATATCCTGTGGTGGATTTGATTTTGTCGAAGTAACCAGCATAGTTCGAATCGACATACCCAGTAACAATCAAGTTTGATCCTCCCTAACATAATGAAATATTAGTGGTGCCCTTAAGGTATCTCAAGATCCTCTTTATAGCACTTCAATGCTAAATTCTAGGTTTTCAATGTATCAACTAATCGTTCCCACTGCTTGTGTAATGTACGTCTGGTACATACCATGACAAACATAAATTGTCCACTGCGAATGCATTTGATACTCGAGACATATCCATTCTTTCTTCTTTCGTGCTAGGACTCATCTTGGAAGATAACTTGAAATTGATAGGAAGATGGGTAGAAATTGGATTACAATCTTGCATGTTGAAACGACACAAGATTTTACTGATATAGATATTTTGTTAAACACAAATCTTCCTATTATTTTTATCTCTATAATTTTTCATTCACAGAATCTTGTTTTCTTGGCCCAAGTCTTTCATTTCAAACTCCCTAGCTAATTGACCCTTCAATTCTTTAATATGATCATTGTTAGGGCATGCTATCAACATGTCGTCAACATATAACCGCAAAATGATGAAATCATCATCACCAAATCTCTTATTGTATGCACAAAGATTTGCATTCAGTTTGTTGTATCCGAGGATCATTATGAGTCAAACCTCTTATATTGACATCTCGGTGCCTGTTTAAGATAGTATAGAGATTTGTTTAGCCTACAAACCAAGTTCTCTTTTCCCTTGTTTGAAAATTCTTATGGTTGGAGTATATATATTTCTTCTTCAAGTTCTCCATGAAGAAATGCAGTTTTAACATCTAACTGATCAAGGTAAATATCCAATGTAGAATACATTGCAAGACACCTCTAACTATTGTGATTCGAACAAGTGAGAATATTTCATTGAAATCGATCCCTTCTTTCTAAGAGAATCCTTTTACCACCAGCCTTGCACGATACCTTCCCACTTGATCATTGTAATCTCGTTTTATTTTGAAGACCTATTTGTATCCAATGAAATTCCTTCCTTGTGGTAAAAGAACAAGATCCCACATATTATTTTTTTTGAAGTGCTTCTATCTCTTCTTCCATTATTATCATCCACTGAGATGCATCTTTTCCTCAAACTGTCTCACCAAATGTGAGTGGTTCTCCATCTTCAGATAGATCCACAATGAAATCGTTCTGCCATACTAGTTTTCTCCTTTCTCAATCTGAATGTCGAAGATGTGAAAGGAATAAGAGAGATCGGGCAACTAAAGTCTAGCCCCCATCGAGCACCTCATACAGCCTGATCAGGCTCACCAACTAGAACAATGCCCCAAAGAGAACGCACGACTCGGGCACATGCAAAGCCCGGTCGATCGCCCTTTTGAAGAATTGCCCGACCGAGCTGCTTGCTATGCCCGATCGGGAGTCCAAGATTCCTAAAATGAAGAAAAGGAAACACGACACGCTACTAGAGAAGAGAAATGGAAACCAGAACGTAGGCTGCCCGGAATGGAAACCAGGCCGCATGCTGCACAAAATGGAAACCGGACGAAAAGGAAAGAAGGGAGGAAAAAGAAAGGAAAGCCGCTGAAGAGAAAGAGGAAAACAAAAAGTTTTGGAGGAGAGGATCGAGATTCAGTGAGCTTGAGCTCGGATTCTCTCATTGGACCAGCAGCCGTCGAGCAAGAGACATTCAAAGAAGCATTGGAAAATCGATTTGGAATTTGTTTTGTTTGATTTCTATGCTCTCTAGACTATCTATTTCTTTCATGATGCTTTGTTTTAAACTCATGTTTGAGTAGTCTTGTTCTATGAGAACGGATTAGCCTTTGGCTATCTCGGAATCTCTTTTGATTTTCTATTCTTTGTCTGAGTATTTGAATGTCATGTACTTGCGAAGGCCAAGTAGATGCATGTTTTAGAGACCTAGGAGAAGGACCGAAAGAAGAATTCTAATCTCGGACATTCAAGCTTAGAACAAGCGAGACTAGGTCACGAAATTAGAGTAGTAATGGTTGAGGATTAATCGAATGAATCACGAAACTTGATGGGTTTAGGTTAAGGTATCAACCACGAAAATAGGGGGTAACTTGGCTAGATCACGTTTTTATGCCTTGAAAGAGGGTAGAAATCATATTAGGATTGTCTGTCTTAGACGCCTTGATTGGGAATGCATGATTAGATTGACTGATTGTTAGTTTCGGAAAGCTTTATGGTGAAATCGTATCTTAGAGAGTTTGTTTCATTGTCGAGATCTCGTTAGTTTATTGCCTTTAGTTATTTGATCTCAAAACCATATTCGTTCGTAGCAAGTTTGATTCATTTGTTTGAGTTTAGTTTGTGTTGCGTAGTCCCTGTGGGATCGACACCTAGAATACTACACATGTATCGTTCACTTGCGGGTAGTTTAGGTTAATTTATTTAACTTGAACGTAGCATCATTGGCCAGGATTCTTCAATATCCTTAGAAGAACATGGAATTTATTGTTCCATTCTATTTTCAATATCAATTCTCATTGTCTCTGATCTTTCCAAAGAACTTCTATCATTTTCACATTTTCTTCTGCAAATACGATATCTTTGCTGATAATAACCTTGTGGGCAATGAGATCCCATAGATGATACCCCTTTACTCCATCAGCATACTCTAAGAAAACATTTTCTAGATTTTGGATCCAATTTAGTTGTTTCTTGGGTGTTATACATCGCATATGCAGTACATTCAAACAGATGAAGGTTAAAACAATTAGGTGGCTTTCCCGTCTATATCTTTATAGGTATTTTCAGATCAATTATGGTTTATGGTGGCCGATTCATCACATAACAAGCGGTTACAACTACTTTAGCCCAAAACGTATTTGCCAAGACAATAATTCTCAACATAACCCTTGTTCTTTTCAATAGGGTTCTATTCATCTACTCTGCTACACCTTTTAATTGAGGTAAATATACCACTGTGAACTGTCTTTTGATTCCCTCTTGTTGATAGAACTGATTAAACTCATTTCCAATATATTCTCCTCCATTGTTTAACCCCAAGCATTTCATCTTATTCTTAGATTCAAGCTCGATCTATGCTTTGAAGATTTTAAAAACTTCAAATACATTTTATTTCTTTTTTATGGGATACACTCAACATCTCTTGGAGTAATATCAATGAAAGATACAAAGTATCTTGCACCTCTTAGGTACATCTTTGGTGTTTTTCAAACATCATAATAAACCAGATCGAAGATAGCCTTACTTCTAGCAGTTGAACTGTTGAATTTATATATGTGTTGCTTACTTATAACAAAATGCTCACAAAATGGTAATGTGACCTTTCTGAGCTCGGGACAAGACCTCGATCTGTAAGAAAAGCCTCGATCCAACATGTGACCCAACTTTTGGTGCCACAATATCGTTGAGTTCGCTGCAATATTTTTCTCCCTCTTGTAGTGTATTTCGTTTAAGCATGTACAAATTTGACGTTATGTTTTCAGCTTTCAACACAACAAGCGCACCTTAAAAATTATCATGATCCCATTATCCACATAGGTCTTGCACCCTATGTCATCTAATTATCCAATAGACAATATATTTTTTCAAGCCTTCCACATATCGTACCCCTTGAATGGTTCGTATAACACCATCTTCAGTTTTCACCTTGATGTACCAATCGAGCGATAGCAAGACATGATCATTTCTAATAAACACAGACCCTCTAGAGATAGGTTCATAATCATGGAATTATTCTCCTTGAGAGGTCATATGCCATGATGCTCTTGGAAATCAAGAAGCCATACATCGGAGAAATTTTATCTGTCATCAGTACACCGTTGTTACCTCGTCGTACAACACTTTACCATTATGGATATTTGTAACGTTGGCTTGAGGCTTTGCTGCTTTCTCTTTATTTTTATTGTAATGCCAACACTGCTTCTTTGAATGACCTTTATTTTTGCAGTGAAAGCATTTAATTATCTTCTTACTTCCTAATCTTATTTGTCAGCATATTAGCTCCCATTGAACCATGTTCTGTTGATTTCCTCTTGATCATCACTAAGGCATCTGCTTGTTGCGAGCCTACCAATATGTCCTGCTTATTTTTGGCATCCATTCCTCTTCCAGAATTATAGTTGCAACATCGTCAAAGACTAAATAGTTTGTGAGAAGATTGCTAATCATGTTCACGATGACTGAATCATAAGAACATAGTAAACTTCGGAGCAAGATCTCTACACGCTCTTTTACATCAATTTGTAACCCATTTTGGAGAGTTTCAAAAATAATGTATTGAGCATACTTATATGCTCTTTTACATCTATTTTGTAACCCATTTTGGAGAGTTTCAAAAAATAGTATATTAAGCATACTTCTTTCCAAGGAGACCTTGTTGTTGGATGACTTTGTCTCATATAACTTTGAGAGATACTCACATATCTCCTTTGAAGTCTCCAACCCTAATATACTATTGAGAATGTCATCGACGAGACCGAGGTGCAAACTAGCGATGGCACTTTCATTTATTTTGATCCAGTGCTCATCATCCATCTCCATTGATCTTTCCCCAATAGTCGCCAAACAACCCTCTTTCATCAGAATAACCCTCATTTTTTGTTTTCCATGTCGAGAAATTATTCCCGTTGAACTTCTCTATCTCATCATGTATTGACATTTGATTAGTATTTATCTCACTATAACCCAATCTTCGTATGATCAACTGGTTTTAAATAAAAGCTTTGATACCACTAATAGGATCGGATGTGGATAAATAACTGTTAGGAAACAATTTAGAGACGAGAAAAATGGAAAATGAGACATCGAGGTTTTACTTGGTTCGACAAAGTACATATGTTCACGGACGAATAGTAGAATGCTTTTACTGACCCTAAAAAAATTACAATACTTCTCTCAAATTGTAAGGAGAAAACATCAGTATTTCTCTTACAATGAGGAGAAAAACTCTCTGAAAGATCCAAGAGAAGAACCTTAAAAACTAGAAAATTTCCAACAAAAAACAAATGTTGTGTCCACCGCAATGATGTGGGATCCACTACTTTGAATCAAATTTCAACAAAGGCGACACCTTTCAGTGCATACCTTCAATTTTAGTCAAAAAGTGATTGTATCATTTTGTTTCTTTATTTTTATCCTTTGTTTGGTTGTCTAACGTATGGCTCTATTTGCCTATCTATGTTCGCACGTACCTTCTCATGGATATGTTTCACAAACCAGTTCGATTTTGTCATAAAGCTTAGTAAATTTTGATACTGGTAAAAGAACCTATGACTTAAATGGATTAAATCCATGCGTAGTTTCATTTGAAAAAAATTGTGTGGCACTATGAATTTATTGTATGAAACTCATTCTTCCCACATCTTGTTACTCTTAAGTAACGCACGCAATAAGGTTGATAATGTCATATTAACTACTTCTATGTTGACCGTCGGTTTGTGAGTGACAAATAGTTGAAAATAATACTTTAGTTTCTAACTTGGCCCACAACATTTTCCATAAATAACAAGAAATTTAGCATCTCTATCCAACATTATCGTCTGAAGCATTCCATACACACATACAATATTTCTAAAGAGTAATGCAGTTATCTGCAATGTATTGTTAGTCATTTGATATATAATGAAATGTTTCATCTTTGAAAATCGATCACCTATGACAAAAACTGAATTATCTCCATATTTAGACATAGGAAGTCCTCATACAAAATTCATAGAGATGTCGGTCCACATTACAATGGGAATAGGTAAATGAGAATACATATCGCGTGGTTACAGATGGGATCTAGTCTTTTTATAGATCACACACATTCCGCAAATGCATTGAATATCTCTCCACAGATGTGGTAAGTATAAATGTTTCTATAAAATGGACAAGGTGTAGGCACTCCAAAGTGTCCCATTATTCTCTTTCCATGAACCTCACGAACAAGTAAATCCTTTATCAAAAAATAATGATTGCTTATTTATGGTGATTTTCTCACATGATTTGAGTATTTTGCCAAAATGATATTATGAATCATAGAGCTCCTTTAAATGCTTGAAACCGAGAAATCTAACATCCATAACAGTAATCAATATATAATGACTAGATAAGGCATCTGCCAATGATATTTTCCAGACTTTGTTTATACTTGATGATGTAAGAGAAAGTCTCTATGAACACCATCCACTTAGCATCCTACGGTTAATTTTTTATGACTTTTGAGATGCTTGAGAGATTCATGATCAATGTAAATAACAAACTCTTTGGGGCCACAAGTAATGTTGCCTTATCTAAAGTATTTGCACCAATGCGTATAACTCATTATCATACATAGGGTAGCTTAATTGAGCTTCATCAAGTTCTCGTTGAAGTACGTATGGGTTTAAGCTCCTGCATCAACATTGCTTCAACTACTATACTTGGGGTATAACATAAAGTTTCAAAAGTTTTAATGAAATCGGGTTACGCTAATAATGGAGCATATCTTAGTTTTTTCAAAGTTTGGAACACCTTCTCTTGAGGTTCGCCCCAATGGAACATGATTTTATTCTTGATCACCTCGATCAAAGGTTCTAATTTTGTTTTAAAATCACTTGTAAAGTTCTAATTTCGTTTTAAAATCCGTTCTCCATTCATCACCCTTTTTCATAAGAATCTGATGGTACCTACTCTTTATATCTATCACAGAAATATATATGAACAATATAATTGATCTAGTATATAATATAAATAAGGTATAGGTGACTATAATTTACGATAATATTGTTGAATGCGCGACAATAAACACACATGAGCCATGGGACATCCTTCGTAGACATATAGTGACATGCTCTCTTGCACGTATCGTTTCTCTATGAGCTCATTCACTTGTCTTTTTAGTCTCATCGGGATTGGTTTGGTATGTATGACGATTTGGAATACTTGCTCCAAGTACAAAATCCATTAGATGCCCGATTTTGTATAGGAAAGGTAATTTGTTGGGGGTCTCTTCCGGAAACATATCCTCAAACCCTTACAATAGATTAGAGATAACACTAGGCAAATAAATGGTGAGTTCGTTTGTAAAAAAATGCCTCTTTGTACATAAGTACAATCATTGGATGGTGTGATAGTCAAGATTTCTTAAAATTGGTCACTCATATTGAAAGAAATTTTTGTTCAATAGTTGTCACGCAAAGGCTTTTTTTTTTAATCTCAAGACCTTACTGTTTTAGTGAATTGCCTCATGATCACCCATAGAAGATTCTCTCTTCTTATTCTTCAAAATTAGGTTGGATTTTCACATACTTCCTTTAGTATGAGTGAAGCTCATCGAATGTGTAATCTTTTGAAGTCAAATGAGTATGTGTTATAGAACCTGTTGTCTTGTGATTGAGTATTGAACTTGCAAGGTGGCCTAACAATAGGTGTCCTGCTTGCATTGTTATAACATCGCAAAGAACATCATCCTTATATTTCTCAATGCTAAAGACACCATTCACCTGACAATTGGTTCTCCAATATCATTCAACCATTAAAGCATGTATGGCTTTAGATGTTTTGTAGTGAGCATATAACACCCCCATCCCGGAACAACCTCGGGACTAGGAGTGTCCACCGTCACCTCCAAGAGGTGGCTACACGTGTCATCGCTCAAACGCATTTATAAAATAAATATAAATGATTTATTCGGAAATAAGACTGGTCCCGCATAGATTGCTCAATAATCTCCAATTTTACAAGGGATCACGAATATACTAAAACTCATCGAGACCTCGTTAACGCCTCTTCCATCAGTCCGCTATGAGCCTTCGTGTTGCTGCTCAACCTCGTTACTTTTTCTCCTCGCCATCTCCTGTCCATCCACAATAGCCAACAAATAGTGTGAGTACGAAATACGCACTCAGTGAGATCAATACGTGTACGTACTCTGTACCACGTATTCTCCTGCTCGAACTGAATATCAAAAACATAACATATATCCAAAGTCTAAACTAAAGATATACAAATCACTCTACCCAACCCGACTGAGTATCCAAAATCTAAGACTAGTACCACACTGGATCATAACGCACAGAGTCCACATGACTCTAGCTCGGGCATACGCTCACAATGTCCAAAGGACCCTAGCACACTGAAAATCTCGCAAGGTCACAACGTACCCCAGCTATCAGTACACTACACTGAAAATCTCGCAAGGTCACAACGTACCCCAGCTACCAGTACACACTGAAAATCTTGCAAGGTCACAACGTACCCCAGCTATTAGTACCNNCCTTCTTCCGAAGGTTCGAGTGTGAAACCACCCGATCGAGCACACTAACAAGATATTCACTCGGTTTAAACACCGAATCCAAATATCGACGTTCTTCGACCCCAACACTTGGTCGCATGTCAGTTCTCTAGATCATCTCTAGTCACTTATACAACTCATATACTTATCATAAATTCTCATACGACAAATTTAGGGTTTTAATCCAATTGCACTTGAACCGTCTCGTTTTTTCCATTATGACCCTGTAAATTCTATCGTGATCATGCCTCATTTTAAAAATATAATCTCTTCCATAAATCGATCACAAATCCGAAATTAGGGTGGAGAAAGTCATCACCTTAGCTTCCCGACGATTTGACGATTCTGGCTAATATTGCTAGCAACAATTCCGGTCTATTTTTCCCTATTATAGATCCATTCAATTCCATAAATTTCCATGATATAAATATCGAATGAAGTGAATAATCACAACGAATTACTTAGGGATTTACCACAATCGCGATTAGAATCCACCCACGAAGAACGTGATGAAAATCTTCTTCGATTTGTTCTTCTTTTTTTTCTTCTTTTTTTTTCTTCCCGCACGCCGCTGCTTGCTCTCTCTCTTTTTCTCTTTTTTTAATGAACAGTGCACTTGTAAATTTTTAATCTAATATTTATATATATGTATATATATAAATATGGAAGTCGGTGGTACCAACTTCCTCTAAAATCGCAGGTCTCACAATTCTCCCCCACTACAAAGGAATTCATCCTCGAATTCTATGTCTCCATTTCTTACAGCAGCATTTGTATTCAATGAATGGAGGGACCATAAACCTCATTTTCAAACAACTCAGGATACTCATGTCTCATATCCTCCTGTAATTCCCATGTTGCTCCTTCCACACCATGATGTTCCCATACAACCTTTATCATCGGAATTTGCTTACGCCTAAACTATTTCACTTGGTGATCCACAATACGTATTGGACGTTCTTTATACGATAAGTCCTTCCTCAAGGTTTTTGGTGGCTTAACAAGTATCTTCTCTGGTACTGATAGACAATTACGCAACAATGATACATGAAACACATCATGTATTCCCTCTAAAGATGAGGGAAGCTCCAATCGATAGGCCACTACTCCAATTCGCTCAATCACTTTAAACGGTCCCATAAACCTTGGTGATAGCTTATTCACTCGACTCCCACCTGATCTCCCTCGCCTCGCTTGAATCCGCAAATACATCAT
>CM071873.1:28531314-28551681 GCA_036759665.1 Gynandropsis gynandra
ACTTGGTCGCATGTCAGTTCTCTAGATCATTTCTTGTCACTTATACAACTCATATACTTATCATAAATTCTCATACGACAAATTTAGGGTTTTAATCCAATTGCACTTGTAACGTCTCATTTTTCCCATTATGATCCTATAAATTCTATCGTGATCATGCCTCATTTTAAAAATATAATCTCTTCCATAAATAGATCACAAAGCCGAAATTAGGGTGGAGAAAATCAACACCTTAGCTTCCCGACGATTTGACGATTCTGGCTAATATTGCTAGCAACAATTCCGATCTATTTTTCCCTATTATAGATCCATTTAATTCCATAAATTTCCATGATATAAATATCGAATGAAGTGAATAATCACAACGAATTACTTAGGGATTTACCACAATCGCGATTAGAATCCACCCAGGAAGAACGTGATGAAAATCTTCTTCGATTTGTTCTTCCTTTTTTCTTTCTTCTTCTTTTTTTTTCTTCCCGCACGTTGTTGCTTGCTCTCTCTCTATTTTTCTCTTTTTTTTAATGAACCGTGCACTTGTATTTTTTTAACCTAATATGTACATATATGTATATATATAAATATGGAAGTCGGTGGTACCGACTTCCTCTAAAATCGCAGGTCTCACAGAGCAGACCTAATTTCTCAACAAGAGATGCACTTGCTACATTCGTACCACTACCTCCATCTACAATGATGTTACATACCTTATTCTTGACAAGCCATGCGTGTAGAAAATATTATCCCTCTATATGATGGTCTCCTCTTTAACTTGTAGATTCGTGCTCTACCTGCTACTAATAGCTCTCTTTTCATAGTTTCGTACTCTTTGTATTTTTCATCCAAATCAAGCATATATATCTAATTCTCCTGCTTATCCTCCTTTAATGCAGTTTCATACCCTACATCATATCGTATTATCATGGCCCTCTTATTCAGACAATCCTTTGCAAAGTGGCATTGACCTTGACACTTGAAGTATCACAGTTTCATAATAAATGTTTATGGTACATGGGGTTTTCAATCGCAATGTCTCTATTCTCTTCTTAGTCTTATATCTCACATTCGATTTGTCAAACCAACTCGCTTCTGGCTGATAGTCAGAAAAGTTTTCGTACTTCTAAAATATTTTCCATTTATTGTTCAATTGTTTCTCAATCTTAATTGCCAATCGCAACAATTTGCCTATGGCCACATGGTGATGAGTCTCTACATGGCCCTTTGTGTCAGAATTAAGATCGTCTAGAAATCAATCCATCGTTGCCTTTCGATCTTCCTCGATATTTTCCTAAATCATAAGGTAGTTCATATCAACATAGTCATCTTCTATGCTCCTATTTCCTTGTACCATCCCTCGCAAACGTCTCTCGAGGAAAGTGAGTAAGTATAAATCTACGCCTCATTATGACATGCATCTCATCCCAAGCAGTGACAACATGCATAAAATTTCACCTTTGGGAAATCGTGAGTTAATATTACCAATAAAGTTTGTAGTCGCTGAATTTCACAGATACCAACTTTACCTTCTTCAACTTGGACTAGTGATGGTAATCGAAGATTACCTATGTTTTCCATTCCACTCCAAGTATGCCTTTGCATCACTACTATCAATGAACTCATTATTCTAAATACTTTTTTACAATATTTTTCAAATGTGTTCGCCTAAATGTTCTTACAAAAATATCTAAAAATTTTCAAAGTTGTGAAAAAAAATCTCAAAAACAGCAAAAAATGGCACATGAACTAAGCACAAATGTAGATATTTTTTATAAATTAGATTGTTTTAGGTTGATAGGTTAGAAAAAATAATTGTAAAAAACTATCACCATTGTCAAATATTAACTTAGAGGGAGAAATCATATTACAACAGAAAGTATTATAAAGATTGTCGTAAAGATTATAAACTACCTAAAACACATAGATTAACAATCATAATCTCATGCTTTAATTGATGTGAACCATCTGCCCCCTATCTCCTTTCTTCCTTGACATAGTGCTTTCTTCAGCTTCAATCACACATGTTTTCTCTTTTCCTATACCATGGTGGGGTTTATGCGTGTGATTGTAAACGATTTGTGATTAGAGGTAAATTGTATAAAGTAATCTTGATTTGAAATGTAAAACTCCTTCCTCTAAGTTCTCACAGACATTGAGGAACATATGTGTTAGCTTCCCCTTCTCTATTTTAGAAAAAAAAATACAATATTAAGTTTCAAAAAACTATAACAATTTATATATAAAAAAATTTAAAATACATATCTCTATACCAATGAGATCATCAACTTATTTGTAATTAGCTTTGTCATCTCACAATTACGCAATGAAAGTTGCAACCTTAGTTCCATCACCAATAATAAATCCAACCATAAACATGGTGAAAATATGGTAAATGAATGAAATGATATATCTAGCATAAACTTTTTGAGCACTTAAAGAAATTTTTTTTAACAAACATCGAGAACTTTTTAATTGCAATTGTGCTTTACTCATTGCAATACCCACAAAAAACAATATATTTTGTGGTTTTTTTATGTTTTGTTTCACATTTCTTACATGCAATGTAGCTCCAACCATTAGTAGACAAAATTTCAATCGTTTGAGCTTAACAAAAAAATTGTGTCGTGACAGAAAAATTAAAATTGATAAACTAAACCAAATAGCCATGGGAAAATGCCTAATGAATTGGTTAATATTACTTCATGATCAATTTTTTTGTAATATAGTTGTATAAGTCCAATATATAAATTATTTCAATCTTCACACAATTGTAATTTTATCACCTTATTAACGCCATCATTGAATCTTTCCTTCACATTGTTTTCCGTATACATGCAAACATACTGATTACGTAAAAAGCCTTAGATTATGTAGCTAAAGCAAATGAATAAGTTGTGTCATATACAAATACATTTCATGATCACGAAGCCACAAATATTGCATATTGACATTCTATAATCTACTCAAAATCTAACAAAATATCTACATATATATGGTAAAAACTTATAAAACCAATATATTAGTGTTTACAAGTATGATATGTAATATGTTAACCATAATAATGCATATAGAATGATTATAAAGGGCTATTTCCTATGCATGTGCATACCACGGAAAAAATTATGTCGAGATTATGTATCAACAAACATGCACTTTGATAAGTAAATATTATGTTTGTTCTTTAAAAAAACCACATCATTGCAGTTGTAAATACATAAATATGTCGACATAAAAATTTATACTTCTCAATAAAATCATTTCCAACAGCAGTTAACAAATAGATAAAAAAATATACTAACATCCAACTAATTTAGGATTAACAACCCACAAACAAAAATGAAGGATTTAAACTTAGTTTCTCTAATTTGATTCGCAATTCAAAAGCATTTTGGTCCAAAGTTGTAATATCGGTGTCCATCCCACTTGCAATGTTTAAAAGAATTAACAGTTAAGTCCAAGTAATAGCTTCAAAAAACGGTTTTTACCTTTGTTCCCAAACTCACCCTATTAACTTAAACCGTAACATGGTACGATCTGTTGAGGAGACGAAGTCTATTTTTGAATCTTTTACGACGGAAATGCAACTAATAACATCTACACAACAAAAAATTTAGTATTGAATAAGGGAAAATGGACATCCAAGGGAAAAAGATATATGCAAAACGGGAAACAACATGACAATTCAATCTTCTTGTTTGCTAAAGCTTGAAACTCATCATACATTATGAACCTAAATAACTCTTCAACAATTGTAATTGAACCTTCCAAAAATTCGGTAAGTTTAGTAAACTTTGTTAAATGATTTGACACTTTAGATTCAGACAATTTAAGGTTTTTATTGATGTGAATAACATACATTAAGCAAGGAGAATCGTTCCGTCTATAAGTGTGTTTTGAATCGAGGAAACACATGACAACTCACAGTCCCATGGATTAAAGTTGACTGAATAGGTAAATATTACATCAAACAAAACATGTCAAACTTTGTAAGAAGTCACACATAACTTGAGTTAAAGGAAATCTTGAAATTTTCATCGATGATAAGGAATTTGTTCCACATTAACTATCTTTTTTAATGTTTCGAGTCTCCCACACACGAAAAACCTACCAATAATCTTTTGCAAAATTTGACCAACTATAAGTTCGTTAAAGGTTATATGTCCATTTGTGATAGTGTTTTTAAAAACTGGTAAAGTTTCCATTATTAACAATCTGGAAAGAAATATAGTGAAATTTGTTTCAATTTTTTGTACCATTGAATGGATTTTGGCAAGTGGCAAACTAAGGAATGGAGAATAGCTTATGTAGTGAAGGAGAAGATGTGAATTGGCTCTAAAAAATTACAGTTATGGTAAGTAAATAACGAAACATTATTGCTGGAAATTGTAATTGTTTTTATTGATTGCACAAATAATGTTTGGTTAAAGTTTTTATTAATACACATTTATTTGTATTCATGAAGGGCAAACGTCAATTTGAGCAAGGATAAACCTAAAGGATAGTAAAAATGTCAGCAAGATTATATTAGCAATTTGTTAAAAATAGTGATAGTGATTTATCTTTTGTATTGTAATTGCTCTCGCAATAAACTTTGATCATATTAATTTTCATCCAATACTTAAGCTTAAAGATGCACACACTAGTGTTACTAATATAATGTGAAAGTTTGATGAATATTTGTACTGAAAATAACCCTAATAAGTTAATATTGTTTGGGTAGATAAAGAGCTTGAAGAGAAATGATTGATCAGTTTGTTGAACCTATCTTAGTTTTGATCTTCAAAATCAAACTGCATTATCTTCTGAAAAAATTGTGATTGACTTTTGAAGAAAGGGTTCAAATGCTTATGGTATGTATAGTTTTTAAGAATCATAGTTCACTTGATAATTTTAATGGATCCGATAATTCTATTGGTGATCTTTATGTATTGTCAAGAAACTTATGTGGAGATTAATCCTCTTAAAGACCTAAATATCAAATTTGAGAGGAAACTTGGTCATCTTGTTATATAGAAGTGATTGACCTTCTACTCCTTTTTTATATCTAACAAATGATTTATACTTTGCATCTCATAGTGACAAAATATTTTTGTGGTGCTTACATTTTATTAATTTCTTTTACGATGATAGGTATGACACATGACGCTACATATTGCATCCCTATCTTCTTGTTGTGAGGTTATTCTATACAACCCATGTGCAGATAATCTTCTTCACATTAGTTCCTCTGTTGTTTTCATCCAAGGTGATGTCTTCGTCTGAGGTAAGTCTTCTAATTTTGAGTTTCATTAATCATAGCTCATGAATTACTACATGTCAACACTGCATTGTTATGTTATCTCTTGCATTGTCTTTTTTTCTTCAAGCGAAAAGATCATATAAGGAGCTCAATGTAACTATGTCCCATAATTCTTAGAGAAACATGCTAAAAAATATGGTATTGACGTGAAAACAATTTCCATTCACATTGATTTTTTTCAGATATATTCATTTACACTCTTATGTATATTCTTGTTACCATGTTGCCTCGCTCTATGTCCCATAATTCTTAGAGAAACATGCTAAAAAATATGGTATTGACGTGAAAACAATTTCCATTCACATTGATTCTTTCAGATATAATCATTTACACTCTTTATGTATATTCTTGTTACCACGTTGCCTCGCTCCATGTCCCATAATTCTTAGAGAAACATGCTAAAAAAATATGGTATTGACGTGAAAACAATTTCCATTCACATTGATTCTTTTAGATATAACAATTTTCACTCTTATGTATATTCTTGTTACCACGTTGCCTCTCTCTGAACGTAATTCATGTGACAATTTACATGTACAATGCTCCACCACATGAGGAATTCGGAGGTGGGCTAGAGCAAATGGTGATGCTCGTCTGTACATTTAAAAACATTTGTAAAACTTTGATTTACCCCCGTGAACCTCATTGGACTACAACCTAAGGATTTTGTTTCGAATAATTTCTTAACTTCAAAGCAATTTATTTTATTAATAACTTATCTGCAATACTTGTATTTGCATGATGGTTTTAGAAAATTGGAATTTTCTAGTGTCATCCAATTTTTTTGTTTCTTTATTTTTTCCTTTGAAGTTTTGGTTATAGTTAACTGAAGAAAAGGTCTAAATCTTGAGGAGTGTATTCGAAATACGCTCGGAGGAAATGGAATGTGTTTTTGGTCGTGAACATAACCTGTCACAAAGTTAACACATAAAATAAAAAAAATACAATGATATTTAGTTTGATCCAAAGCAATACAAGACTATAACTGTCAATGGAAAACCAAATTCCTCATATGTTGGTTTCATATTGTATTACCTTGTATCGATAAAAATATATATGACAAAATAAAATAGAAAGATGATACAACGTGGCGTTAGATAATGGCATTAAAATATTGTATGGACATAATAACCACATTGTTCAACTATAATAACTATCTTCATGAGTTTAACATAAAAAATTTCAGAAGAATTATACATCACAAAGAAACTAAAAAGGGTAACTACCAAAAATATTGATGTGGTTTGCTAGCCGCAACCAATGTTGCTCCCATTTCTTTTATCTCCTAGTCTGCAACTCCATCATAAACCATATTTATAATATTTATAAGAACATTCATCGCAAACAATGTATTCATAAAATAATTCATGCATATAGATATCTGTACCTTTGTTTTTCCAAAGCAAAAGTAATAATACATAGTACATGATAAAACTACGAGCATAAGCATCTTTCCTCTGAAGCATATAACGAAAGAGTCAGTTGTTTCTTCACATAGAAGACACTATATGTTGTTGGAATCATTTGCATATACACAAACTTGGATATGGAGGTGAAGAATCGAAAAATCGCTTGCCACGTTGTCCATTTATTTATTGAACAATTTGAATATGACAAATGGACTCTACATCAAACAATTCAAGAATTGAATCAGATAACTAAAAAATAAAAGATAACATTAGAAAAAGTAAACAAATAACAGATCAACGATCATAAGTTATACAACGACATTGCCAAATTCTAACAACTCAAAGATTAAGCTCTCATCCTTTGACTCAACCTTTTCGTGTGATGTTTCCTTATGGTTGCCGATTGTTGCAAGATCAAGAATGCGGTTTCTCCTAGATACCCCTAAATAAAGGACATGCAATATGTGTTGGTTAATTTTATACATGTTATCTTTTGTTTTTCCTTAATTTTATTTGTGAGTGGTGTGAGTACGTTATTTACCATCGATATGGACTAATGGGCCATTTTTTTAGCGGAGTAATGGGTCATTTATTTGTATTGTAAAATTTCTTCCTATAAATTGCAATGAAATAGAATGAAAAACATCATAATTAAAATATTAAATCTTTTGTGTTCTTATTCTTCCTATCATTCTCTTAGAAAACCATAATTTTTAACAATGTGGACAACATTTCACATTATTTTTTTTATTGTTGAACTAAAGAATACTAAGGTAACTCATTTTCTTAGCAAGAAGGACTTTTAGTTTCAGATTTTCTCTATGTACTAATAAAATCTAAAAAAAATTCATAATGTTGTTGTTTGAGTTGACAAATCTTTTTGTTCTCTTTCAACATGCTTCACATTTGGCTTTTTTCTTACACAACGTTGTGAACTGATTGTTCACAATATTACTAGCTCTACATATATGAACCATAATAGAAAAATATTCCTCATTATCTGTTCATCAAATTTCATTCACCATGTAAAAAGGTTGAACAAAATTTTCTTCTACTTGCTTCAGACCACCTTTTCTATCTTAGTTCACATGTTCGGAAATACTTATTGTGTGTGCACTCAACCTCCTCGTTTGAAACTAGAGTTCAAATATGTAAACTATCAACAAAATCTATAATGTGGTCCAACACTTAATGTAGTGATTTAATAACACTTAGAGGGAATTACCCAAAATTGACGGCAACAGTGCGAGAGAGGGACAAGGAGAGAGGTCCTGAGAGCACGTGAAAAGACAAGAGATTTCTTTGTAAAATTTTAAGGAATATGTAATAGAAGTTGAGAGGTTTATGAGGGAAATGGAAAATTAGATTACATGAGGACGATAAGGAAAAGTAACATTCTCTCTCGAAAAGTAACCTTCTCTGTGGAAAATTTCAAGGAACATGCAATACTCATATATTGGGAGGAAGACTAGTCTTAAAATCGATCGTAGCGGTGCGAGAGAGCAACAAGGAGAGTGACAACGATGCGGAAGAGCAAAAGGGATACATTCGGCGAGAGCGATAGACATGTGAGTGTCATTTACTAAAAAAACAGATTCAAAGAGAATATACAAACTGATGGATGAGACTCTGTTTGATGTTCCAAAATTACAACCAAAGAAGGTGATGGATGGGAGGTTGTTTAATATTCCAAAATTATAACAGAAGAACCACAAATGGAGAAGAAAGCTTGGACAATACTTAAAAATAATGAATATAAAGTGGAGGGTTAAAAATTCTCCTTTAGTAATGATTTTATTTTTTATTTATTTATAAAAAATAACATACAATGGATTTTGCATTAATTGGTATTGGTGGCTATATTTCAAATCTAATTTATTAAACGTGTCATAATATATATATATATTTATATATATATATATATATAAGTGAAACGAACAAAAATTTAAACCGGACTATATAATTGGTCACTCACATGATTGAATTCTCCAATAAAAACAAAGCAACACATTCGATAATCCTTAAAGTTCATGTATGTGAGAAGAATTATGTATGTGAAAATAATTCTTCAACGTAAGGGCATCTTCTTGCTTGTATATATATGTAATCATTATTTATTTCACTAGAAAGGAACCCGCGCGATGCGCGGGTTTTTATCAATTTTTTTATTATAGAGTTGAAATTTATATGTCATAAATAGATCATTATATCAAAAACTCGTGTAATCGATAATGATTATATCTTTTTTAGGAAAAAAATGATCAATATATGAATTTTATTTTAAATATCTAAGTAGTTGTTATAATTCAATAGCAAAATAAAAAAAACCAAATTTGATATAATCACCTGATAAATTATTAGGCTAAAGAAATATACGTAGATAATAGAAATTATGTAGAGAAATAATAACTCAATTAATATTAAAATATTTTTTAAATAAAATATATTATCTTTTTTATATATAAACTTTTATAAATCCATATCTTCCCATGTTGTCATCTCGATAACTATGTCACGGTTTTTAAATTTCCGTAATTTTCATTCTATTATATTAGAATTTTAATGTCATCTAAATAAGTTTTAGATTTATAATGTCATCTAAATAGATTTTTAATGTCATCTAAAAAATATGTTACATGAATCCTAGTTGACCCGCCGCCGATCCACCGCGCCATCATCAACACACGACCATATCTACGTCGTTGACCCACCGAAAGAAAACCATCATCATTGGCGGTGAAGATTCTGATAATAAACCATCACTTGTTGTGGTTTCTTGAAAAGAATATTTAAATATAAAATTATCAAAATTTTGAATTAAATATTTGAAAAAAATTATTCATTTAGGATAATATTTATTTAATGAAATTGATATATAATACAAAAATTATTCTAATGTATTAAAAATAAAAACATATATATATATATATATATATAAAGAGTAGATATTTTGATTATTTATAAATATTCTATCACAATAGAAATCGAGATAATATTTGTTGAATTTTTTCTCTTTATACAACATGTTTTACTTTTATATATGAATCAATTTAAATTTAATAAAATGGAATTGATGATTGCACTGCTACATCAATGTTGACGTGACTTCACCAGAATTGAACAAAAACTCGAATTTTAATATATAAGATTTAATTTAATTTAATTTTTTTAAAACATGACGTTTCATTTATAACATATTTTTGGTGTTATTTCAAAAAATGTTTCGTTTTTTCTTCATTATGTATATATTTGATGATAATAAAATTAAAATTATAAAAATATAAAAGAGTGGTATGGAAGATGAAAGGTTTTTTTGTGTATTCAATGGAATAATTTATGATAAAATAATTGAATTAAAAAATAAAAAGTTGAAAGAAGATGTGGCGGCGTGAGAAGAGATAAAAATATTAAAATAATATCTTGAACAATTAATATATATATATATATTAACATATATTAAATATATATATAATTCTAAAAAATATATATCCAATATATATGAATATATATTAAACAAATATGTATATATTTTAAAATTTATTTATAAATAAGTAGGTTTTTAATATGGATATAAAAAATATATATCTAATATATATGAATATATATATATATATAAATATATATCAAACAAATATGTATATATTTTAAAATCTATATATAAATAAAGAATTTTTTATAGATAAATAAATATATATATATCCAATATATGAATAATTCTAAAATTTTGAATGAAGTAGAGAAGAAACAACCTTTGCTATTCCAAGAAAAAAACATTTTTTAACATTTATTAGTCCTTGTTGAGGTGGCTTCACCAAAAGTAACCTTGTAAGGATTATTATATATATAGCTAGAAAAAGTACCCGCGCGATGCGCGGGATGATACTTTTTTTATATAACGCTTTATAAACATGAAGAAATAATAAACAGTATATTATAGCTTTAATAGTTGTTGTAATTTAAGGTGATGTTGTAATGTTCGTTGTATATAAATTTTAAATATCTGTGACTTATTGTATGTCCATTGGGATAAAGGTAGAACATCCTAAACCATATGTTCATACTCAGAACGGTCTTGCAGAATCTTTTATAAAACGAATCCAATGGATTGCAAGACCATTGCTTATGAATCTAATCTTCCTGTTTGGGCATGGGGACATGCAGTTTTGCATGCAGCACAACTCATACGCATCCGACCAACTAGTTATAATGAACATTCCCCCTTATAATTGGTTCATGGCTATGAGCCAAATATTTCCCATTTACGTATTTTTGGATGCTCAGTATATGTCCCAATTAATCCACCACAACAAACAAAAATGGGATCTCAAAGGAGGATGGGAATCTATGTTGGTATGAATCTCCTTCGATAATTAAATATTTTGAACCAACGACAGGAGACATATTTACTGCAAGATTTACATATTGTCATTTTGATGAATCATTATTCCCAACATTTGGGGGAGAAAATAAACAGTTGGAAAAGGAAATATCATAGAACGTATTATCATTAAAAGGTTTAGTATTGTATATCTGTAAATAATGTAACATATATAAATATTATGTAAAGATTTTATGAATATCAATAAGACATTAAAAGAAATATTTAAAAATTTTAAGTTATTTAATTACATTGATGATCAATATAATCATATTTAATAAAAAAAATAGTTTAAAAGAAGACTCGCTTAGGTGGCTTCACCACAAGCCTCCTTTTGCAAGAACTTTTATATATATAATTTATTTTAATTAGATATACTTACACTTTTTTATGTTCACGATCATAGTTTTTGTGAAATCGATAGATTAAATTTCTCTTGGTCCATGTGTTCGATCTTGATACTTGATTTGTATCCTTGTGGAATATCTAGTCTAGATATAACGTTTTTAACTTTATATGTCACCACACTATTTTCGGGGAGTAAAGGCGATTTAACTATTCGAATTTATGAATCTAAATAACTTTTTTTTTGTTTCTAGCCTGCTAATGAAATCTTTTTTTACTTGTTTTCTTTGTTTCCTTTTAAGGAATTCAACTTATGACTAGGAGTGCTGGAAGATCTAGACTCATAACATTTGACCCAGAAATTGAAAAGAGTACAAGAAGCATTCGCAAGCAAGCAAGAAGAAGACTTATAGCCAACCACTTTGTCCTAAATTGGGGGAACACTATTGGGGAAGCGTGATCAAACTCTCCAAGAGTAGAAGCATATATTGTCGAGCTCGAGACTATAAATAAGTGTTTTTCGGGAGGCAACCCAGGTCTTTTTTTAGAAATTTTCATTTTCTTTAGGGATTTATTTTTGAACCTTGGATTTTTATTTTTATTTGGGATAATGTTATTTTTGTTGGAATCCATATTTACGTACTTATCACAACCATATAAACAACATACAACAATGTTCGGAGGAATGAAAAAGGAACAAAGAAAATGCTCGAATCGAGCGATCATGAGCTCTAAAACGCTATCTAGTGGTAGTAAAGATAAATAGTGTCTCTCTCGTGTACAAAATCTCTCGAGCGAAAACGTCCCAAAACCATTGCATACATGACCATTGGAAAAGAGATCCTTGTCGGTGAGAGAGAAACAAAAAACCAAAACCTAAACTCCATGTTTCTCTCATGTCTATTTGCGTTCTAGATTCTGTCAAGAAAAGAAGATGCTTTTGAGCGAGCGCTTGGAGTGAATTAAGGTATTGCCAATTCGCTCGACCATGTTAACTATAGGCAAGTAGTTTCAAACCTTATCAAAATTCTGCATGTCAGAGCAAGAACAAATAGATAGTTCAACAACACACAAAGACGTTTGGCACCCATGAAACATTGGCATTTCCAATTGTGAAATTTCTCTAATTCTTCATTTTTTGTTTTTTATTTATTTTTATTTTTTTAATGTAATAAACTATAGTAGGCTATTTGATGTCTATCTCGATATATGGTACAAGAGACTCTTTCTTTTGATTGTGATTTCAGATTCTCATATGAGTGAGTGCAACATCAAAATATCGCGACCTAGAACGATGTAATATGAAATAGAACACTGGAAATCATGCCTAGCATAATCACATGCACACGTTATGTTTTCTAATCTTTTTTGTCTTATCTATTATGGTCATCTCTCTCAAGTGAGTTCGACACCGAGGACGATATCGAGTTTACGTTTGGGAGGAATAGATTTGATATCTTTGCCAGTACTTAGGTTGCATGTAGGTGTATTTTAAGGGAATAATTTTATTCTTAGAATTCGAATAAATGTGAGGACACATACACTTAGTTTCGCCACAAGGTAATCCAATTATGTTTAGGAAAGTAGAGAATATTCCTTTCCAAAATATATACGTATACCATAGTATCAACTAAGTATTTTGAACGAATTTTCGAGCATAGTTGACTTAGAGATTTCTAGATTAGGTTGATTTTAGTGTTCTTTTGGTAGATTGAAACTTATTCATCTTAAGATCATCATAAAATCTTAGTTCGAAGCTTATACATTTCCCTAAGAGTCGTTCTTTATTATTTGGAGTATTAGGCCCTTTTCATCTTGAGCGAATTTTCTGTAAAAATATTTTTACACGAATAAGAGCTAGACATCTCGTCTGGGGTGGAGATAATCATCATGTGTGAGTGTTATCCCTGGTTACCCATTCTCTTTACCTTTTTTATATCATCACAATTCTATACTTACAAAACGAAATAAAAGAGACGACAAAGGCCAAAAATTCAAAATTCTTGCATAAAAAAATTAAAGACAATAATGGGAATGAAAAGGCTAGGTCTCGTAAAGAAGAAAAATCTATGAAAAATTTTATATCACTTTCAGCGAGCCTTACTTTAACCATTTGAACCAACTTACTCCTTAGGAAAATGATAAATAGACTTGAGAAATATGTTTGGTGAGATTTCTAGTCTGTTCTGTAAAGATTTCTAGTGTTAGTATAAATCTTACGACTTATAATATTTATATAAATTCTAGGACTCTATAGGAAATTAGTTCATTTTCATTCACGACAAATATTGTCTAAGCGGGCATGAATGTTCTTGAAATCCTTCCTGAACTCGATTTTCTCTATACTCCCTTTTAGAGTTATTCATTGATTATGTTTTCTCAAGGGCGAGCAAAAACCAAGTCTAGGACAGTTTGATCACACTAATTTTTCTCTATAATGTATCCTATATTTGTATATCATTTGGATTATTTTAGTTCCATTTTACGTCGTTTTTTTGTCATTTTGTGATCTTTCAGGAAATAGAGGCTAAGAGCTCATTATAGAGAAACATGGAAAAATTTAGCACGAAAACTAGCATTCTAAGTGGAAACAACCAAAATGCTCGGTTGAAAACTTTGAAATCAAATGCTCAAAAAGTTTCTGAGAATTCACTCGACCCAAGCAATTACAAGCTCGATTGAGCATTCAGATGCTCTTATTCTAGTGGATCCGCTCGATATGAGCGGTCTCTTACTCAGGAAAGTAGCATGCGAGAGTTATTTAAAGTTAGCTCCGATTTATATGGGAAAGTGCGCAACAACCAACTGTTCGGCCCGAACAAAGTGTTGCTCGGTCAAGTAGTTCACTGAACTCCGTAAATAATTCATATTTTGAATGTTTAGATGAGGAAAAACTTACCTATAAATTGGGGATGTTTAAGGCATAAAGGAAAGCGAGAGAAAAGTGATTAAGACATTTTTGGCCGTGCAAAAGAGTGAAAAAACTATCGAACTTCATCAAAGGATCGAGTTACCGGCGAAGATGAGTCAAATGAGAGGTCACGATGGTGATTGATCGAGAGATCGATTGAGCTTCTATAAATCTTTCTCTTTACTTTTTTTATTATTGTAGTTCTTTCCCAAAATGGAGATCCATAGATGTGATCCGTGCTTTAGGCTAGAGTTTTGTATATTTGAACTCATCGTACTTAATGAATGGATTCATTATTCTTTGCTTTATGGTTTAGTGCATGTTTTATTCTTTCAAGTATTAAAAAAGTACACAAGAATTGATTGTCACATGGTATAATTTAGATGAAGATATCATATTATATGAGATCATAGGCATTAGATAAATTGAATGATCATATCGAAATATATGTTAGTTGGTTTAGGAATGATGTTATTTGACGATAATGCATTCAAATGTAAGTCATAGACGTTAATGGTTTGCATGTTGGAGAAGAATTCTACTTGTTGACAATGTTACCCGTTATATGTGGGTAGTACTCTTGGCAGACAATGGTGATGCACCCGACGTCATCAAACGTATCCAAGCAACAATAGAAGTTAAGAGCGGATACAAGTTACGAGTGTTCCGAACAGATAATGGTGGCGAGTTCACCTCGTCGAGTTTGCCACCTACTTGGAAAATCAAGGCGTGCAACATCACTTCTCTGCACCCTACACCCCGCAGAAAAATAGAGTAGTAAAACGGTGTAACCAAACTGTGGTGGCAATGACGCGCACATTGTTGAGGCAAAGGAGCATGCCTACTGAGTTTTGGGGGAAGTAGTATGCACGACTGTGTTTCTCAACTGTACCCCTACCAAAGTCTTATCGGCATGACTCCTTTCGAAGTTTGGTACAGTTGCAAGCTGCCTACACCAACCACATCAACCACATCACGGAATTCTGGGGAGCCCGAACATTGTCGCCAGCCACTACACCAACCACATCAGTTGTCTCGACATTAAATGTGCCACCACTGGAGTTTTTGACACCTTTGCAGAATGACACCAGTAGGCTTACCACATCCCACTCTCACACAGCCCCACCTTCGGGATTCACTACGTAGGTGTTAGACGATGTTGAGCTGCACTTGACAAGCACTGGTGAGCCTTGCTCATTTGATGAAGCAAGCGCGATGAGGCATAACGTGCCGCTATGCACGAGGAGATTGATGCTGTGGAGCAAAACCAAATGTGAGAACTCGTAAAGTTGCCACAGGGTTGCAAACCGATTGGGCTTAATTGGGTTTTCAAACTAAAGAAGAATAAGGTCGACGAGGTGATCAAACATAAAACACGTCTTGTTGTACGCGGTTTTATCAAACAGGTCGGCATGGATTTCGGTGAAGTTTACGGACCTGTTGTTCTTTTGGAGTCCATCCAAATGTTGCTTTCATTGGCTGCCCAAAAGAGGTGGTCTGTCCATCATATGGATGTGAAGTACGCTTTCCTCAATGGAGATTTGAAAGAAATGTATATGTAAAGCAACCATCGAGATTCGTTGTAGCCGGTGAAGAAGACAAAGTTCTACGTTTGTGTAGGGCTCTCTATGGTTTACTTCAAGCACCACAGGCTTGGAACGCGAAGGTTGATAATAATCTCAAGTATCTCGATTTCAAGCAGAGTGAGCACGAGCACGCGATGTACCATCATACACGCGGAGGAATGGCTTTGCTCGTTGAAGTCTATGTGGATGACCTTGTCATCAACTGATTGTCTGACAAAGCCATTGAACAATTGAAAGAGGAGATGAAGGCCCAATTTCAAATGAGTGATCTTGACTTGCTTTCATTCTATCTCGGAATTGAGGTACATCAGGACAATGGTGGCATGAGTTTGTGCCAGGCACACTACGTTGCACAAATTCTTCGTCTGGGCGACATGGATGGCTGCAATCCAGTTCACACGCCCATTGAAGAACGACTCAAGCTTAGTCTTAATAGCATAACGCCTGAAGTGGATGCAACAATGTACAGAAGGATTGTTAGGAGTTTACGCTATCTTGTCCAAACAAGACAGATCTAGCTTTTGATGTTGGGCTTATGAGCCGTTTCATGGAGCAGCCAATGAAAGAGCACATGGTGGTGGTGAAGCACCTTCTCCGCTACATCCCTAGAACAATCCACTATGGACTTCGTTACATGCGGTAGGAAGGGGAAACACAACTTGTTGGCTATAGCGACAACGATATTGCTGGGGATATTGACACAAGTAAGAGCACGAGTGGTACATTGTTCTTCCTCAGAGCTTGTTTGGTGAGTTCGTAATCTCTTAAGTAAAGGTTGGTAGTTTTTTCATCTTGTGAGGTAGAGTATGTCACCGCTACTACTGCAGCCACACAAGGACTTTGGTTGGCTCGACTGCGTAGCAAACTCCTTAGGAGGAATGCTGATATTTTTTAGCTGAAGGTGGATAGCAAGTCAGCTTTGGTAGGATGTTTATGGAACGGACAAACCTCATTTGAGAAAAATGGCTATGCGAATTCTTTCTTTAACAACTAGTTCATCAAGATATGAACAAACGTGGAGTACTTTTGATGGAGTAAGTAATTAACTAAATTCATTTATTTATTTTTTTATTGTAGCTTTATGAATAATCATTTATGTTCTGTAGATACAAAACAAATGAAATCGACTTGATACCAAAAGGTTGAACAATCTTGTTTATGTTCAATTTGATGCGAGGTTGATGGTTCAAAGGAAAAAAAATGAACAAGGCTTTGGATGTACTTTTATCTAATAATTCATATCATGTTCAAGACTGGATTGTTGGTAGCAGAAAAATGAAAGACGAATCAAGGGAAGAATGTGAAGGATCAAACCAAGATGCGGTGACGTGTAAGGGTTCAAGAGATTAATTGGATGTCTTGCTAATGGTTAAAGAGCTTGATAAATCATGATTTTGATTTCGAAGAAGACGAAGTTAACGTAGAGTTTGAATCTGTTGAAGAATATTTCAATGAAAATATGTGAGTAGTGGAATTAGTAGTTAGAGAATTTACTTATTTGTTTTTGTTATTTCTTTCAATTTTACTTATTTGTGTGCATTTTTATAAATTTAAGTACTTATAAATGTCTTCATTTAGATATGTGGATCATAATTATATTATATAAAAAAATATTATATACATGTATATATGCCTAGTTCGTCTAGGCGCTTCATGCACTAGCCGTTAGGTGTCTGTCTGCCTAGCGCCTATCACTTTCTTGAATCTTGGTTTGAATGTGACAAAAGATTATCTATGCTTGATACATCAAATATTAGGACATACCAATTATCGAACCTAGGTAAATATTGCTGATTTATGCCTATTGATCGTCAATTGATTGATATCTTTACAAAACGCCTCGATTTGGATTAATGTGTGTTTGAAAAAATTACTTGAGTCTATAACCCCAAAAAAATTATGTTTATTAGTTCTAACTGTTTGAACTGATTTGAGATAGATTGAGAACTATATATAAGAAAGTGAGCATAATTTTCGGAGCTAATTACTGTTCATTTGTATTTGGTTCATCAAGGTCGTTTAAGCTTTACTGAAGTACACATATGTTAGTAAAATGAATGAAATTTAATGTTTGAAGTAAAACAAAGGGTTTTAATTCTCTTACTATTCTAACAATTTGATGGTTCATAAAACGATTACATGTATTAAAAAGGGTTGTTATGAGTATATTGCTCGGGTCTAAATTGAGAGACAATCAAATTAAGTTTGTAACGTCCTAAGGCAAAAAACTAAAGTATTCTTAAATATTCCATTATGATTTAAATGGAATATAGGAGTATACCTACAAAAAAGTAGTATAGGAATGAGTTACCTAAGAAAATATTGTCTAAACAATTTCATAGAAGGAGAGAACAAAAAAAAAAGAAAAAGAAATTCAAAAGAGGTGACAAAGAAAAAAAGAAAAATTGACCCATAAATGTAGTAAGATTGTTGAGTGAACTCTAGTGATAGGACAAATAGAAATGTAGCCTAAAACTTATTTTTGCTTCTCCTTTTTATTTGCCTTTGATTGTATTAAACTTGGTTTAAAAAGAACGTATTGTTGAACATTTTTTAAAGGAGTAAACGAAATAAATAAATAAAAATGAGGGAATAGATAAGTGCATTTATACATTTAAAGGATTTTTAAATTTCTAAAGGATTGGATATTATAAGCATATTTGTGAATTGATTTTTACTATTCTTTCAAATACTAAAAGAAAAGAGATTTCATTCTTCTCTAGCCTAATGTTTTCGCAGAAATGGTGAAACGGCGTCAAGACATAATGCAAATGTAATCGATGAGGTTTCACATCGCTATTTAGAGCTAATAAAAACATAAATTTGAAGGAAGAATATGCAAGAACCCTAAGTAGTAGAACCTGTGTAAAATAATCGATGATCACTATTTAAATTGGTTCTTGTAATTGTGGGGCTAATCTTTATTGTTATGAATGTTTGATCACACAAATAGAGAAAAAAAAGGTCCTAGCTTTGGACACAATGTGATCAAAGCACAAAGAAATGAATAATCTTCTTGAAAAAATTATTATTTCTAATTACATTACATGTTTGAGATTTAAGATGATTACGTGTGATGATTGTACTTGATTATTGTTCTTATATTTTTATGCACAAGTTTGTGTTTGCGTTATCAGAAATTCAAATGGAAAGATTATTAATGTTTGAATTATCATTAATTATGAATGTTGTTTTGTGCTTTTTTTGAGGTTGTTGAGAGTCTTCGAGAAATTAGAATGAACTTGATCTTGAGTTGTTGAGAGTCTATCGGAATTGACTTGGTAATAAAACAAACTTGATGGGCTAAAATCTAGGAAAGATTGTTACTGGATTCTCGACAAGTGCAGTTGAAGGCAATCAATATAAAAAAAAGGATTGTGGAAGTTTGAAATGATAACCAAGCATTGAATTATGTAAGATATACTATTAGGAACAGAAAAATGTCCTTGGAGAGTTGCTTGAGTCTGTGGTGGGGATTGCTAGCATTGGTTGAATGTGTGTTTTTTAACTTAGATTTTTTATATTCATGGTCCAATTCAAGGGAGTTAATTTCGGTATTCTCAAGTGCATTGTAGGAATGATACACGTGTACTTGGAGATTCAATGCATGAATAAGAAAACAATGGTTCAATGAAACGAAATTTCATATTTTTATATTTCGTTATACGCATTTTCTTAAACATTTTTAAGGATCAAAGCGATTTCTTGTACTCCAAAATTAAGGATGTGTAGGTGGTGTCAAGGTTTATCGGTGAGTGGGATGACATCATAATAACATTGAAGGATGAGACGAAGGTGGATCTAAGGAGTGTTCCTAAGAATCGAAGATCGCAAAGTAATTGCTTAACCATGGACAATAAACTTTGGTCTTGAATGAATCTATGCCAAAAAAATTATCATCTTTCTCTATGTTTTTTTTGCTCTTTTATATTTTTTTTTCGTTTAATCAATTGTAAATTATATTTTAAACTATGACATAAACTACAAGGGAATATTACGAAATTCGCATCTTTTAGGGGCATGATATATAAATGTTAAAGCTTATATGGCTTTAATATATAGATTTCTTTTACTTCTATATATTTTCTCCATTTCTATTTTTATGAATCTTATATATGGATCCGAAACACCTGTAGGTAAGGTAGAGAAGAGGATATCGTTGTCTAGGAGTAGGAGAAGGAGTTAAGATAAATGCGAGAAATAAGTTGCTTGAAATGGTACTGATTTGTCAACAAGATTGGATTGTGAGTGTTTGATTTCTTGATATAGATGTTTCATGTGATCATTTGTTTTTGTTTATGCTTGTTCATTACAAAGGAGAAAAGCTTGTTATAAAACTCCCCATTGTTGGATTTCAAGAGTGCTATCTTAATTAGATAAATTGTATCTATTTCTTGTGCATATGGTCAAAGATGGTTCTCTCTCAATTGATCCTATATTTT
>CM071873.1:28554359-28578573 GCA_036759665.1 Gynandropsis gynandra
ATAATCGACAGAGAGAAGGACGAATCATGGACGTGGTTTATGTCAAGATTGCAACAGGTGGTACCGGACGGACGTGATGTCGTTGTGATATCTGATCGCCATAAAAGCTTGATCAAAGCAGTCAAAGAAGTGTCACTGAGACTCAACCGACTCATTGACACTCACACCATTTCAAATCAATAAACCATTATGGGACTCGACATCCTCCAAAACCCTAGAAATCGATCTACTTACACTTATTGACGCCATTGAAGATTGACTCGTGCTCTCTTCTCCACCGCTGCTGATTCTAGCCATTTCCTTCTTGCCAACTTCGAATCGATCCCTCTCAAGTTCGAAATCACTTGTTCTTTCTTGGCTTTTACTCTCCCAGAATGCGGGTTTGACTTTTACTCTCCCAGAATGCGGTTTTTCCCACGTTCGAAAATTAAGGGTAAATTTGTCTTTTCTCCAGTTTTTTTCCGATTAAATAATTATTTTAGGGAAGAATATTTTTGAAGCGTTTTAGCCCTATGAGGGTATATCTGATATTTCGCCGACTCAACCTAAGAACAAATTACCTAATATTTCATTTAAACCAACTGCATACTTTTGTAGGGTTGTGAGAAAGCCCGGCCCAGTGAAACTATCGATTCAGGCTCGAAGCTTACGGGCCTCAGGTTCGGGCTGAGACCAACCCAAAGATTAAACGACGGGAATCCTATTATTGCACACACAATAGGACAATGCTACTACTAGTATATGTATGCGGAAAAGCCTTCTAGGGTTTTTCTTTTCACTATACGTGGAGACCTTCTTCAAGCGGCCATAAGCTAGTCTCTTTAGCCATCTCGATCCCGAATCTCAGGTATGTTTGCTTCTCTCTCTCTCTCTCTCTCTCTCTCAGTTCAGCTTATGCTCAATTTTGGGTGCAGCCATGGCCGCCGCCGAAGCAGTGGATGCAGAGATGCAGCAGGCGCTCACAAATGAAGTCAAGCTCTTCAACCGTTGGAGCTTTGATGACGTTTCGGTAATTACACCACCTATTTCCCTCTGTATTTCTGGCATTTAGCTGCTCCACAGAGTGAATCTGGAGACTTGCTGTGTTTGTTTGGCCTTTCCCGTTACGTTATTCACTCTTTTCTGCGTCTTATCTACTTACGGATGTTAGGTGATTGTCCCTGGGTCACTTTGTCTGAATACAGCTTCTTTCTGTATGTTTTTTCCTTTGTGATTCGGTAGGTTTATACTATTTTTATTTGTATGTGATATGAATGATTGTTCCATCGTAATAGACTATTTATATCTATGTAGAATTTCCTTGATGTTCCCACCTGACTGTTTAAGCCTATTGCGAATGATATGGATAAAGTTTGGTTTTTTACACTCTGATAATGATATCTATAGGTCACAGACATCAGTCTTGTCGACTACATCGGGGTTCAGCCGGCAAAACATGCAACTTATGTTCCTCACACTGCTGGGAGATACTCTGTCAAGAGGTTCAGAAAGGCTCAGTGCCCAATTGTGGAGAGGCTCACAAACTCTCTCATGATGCATGGAAGGAATAACGGCAAAAAATTGATGGCTGTTAGGATCATCAAGCATGCTATGGAGATAATCCACCTTTTGACCGACTTGAACCCAATTCAAGTCATAGTTGATGCCATTGTTAACAGGTACTCATAGCAAATAGGTCTTTGTGTGTTGATCCTGAACTATGGTTTCTTATACAACGTTGGACCCTTTCTCATGGTTATTGTGCTTTAAACCAGTGGACCACGTGAGGATGCCACCAGAATCGGTTCTGCTGGTGTAGTTAGAAGGCAAGCAGTTGACATTTCTCCCCTTAGACGTGTCAACCAAGCAATCTACTTGCTAACAACTGGGGCACGTGAAGCAGCATTCAGAAACATCAAAACTATTGCAGAGTGCCTTGCCGATGAACTAATTAACGCAGCTAAAGGCTCATCCAACAGGTAAACAAATACTCTATTTGTTCATATGCTATTAGAATACCTGCAAAATGACATCAAACTTACACGGCCAACAAATTGTGTAGCTATGCGATCAAGAAGAAGGATGAGATTGAGAGAGTAGCCAAGGCCAACCGTTGAAGAACCCTTCGTATTCAACGAGTGTTTTGCTTTTTGGGTGTTAATTTTGTTCTTTTTACTAGCAAGGGATGATGGTTTTCTTCTATGTTCAAGTACTTGAATTTCATCTGAAGTTCGTTTAGTAGATAACTGCGAATCCCTATTCCTTAGTTTTAGCATTTAAGAGGTATTGTTGCATTCTATTTCTTGTTTTAAGGCTATTTGTACCGCTTATATGAGCACATCAATTGTTGGTCCTTAATTCCTATCACCGATTCTTGTTTTAGGCAAGACAATTTTATAGAAAACTACAAAAATATTAAATTAAGTTCATTGAAGAATATAATGGTTTCTTTTTTCAGTTTTTCAATAGAATTTTTACCATGTTTGGACTTTATGCAAGAATTAGGGATCTTAAATTGGTATGGTCAATTCAATCAAGTATATGTTGATTCAATCCAATCTAGTTTATTGCAGATTGGGTTATTTTTCTTATTTTCTGTTTAATCTATATTTACATGGAGAGCATATCAATAGGATAAAAAAACACTTTAAACCTATATTTATGTAGGGTTAAAACACTTTAAAAATATTTTTGTAAAAATAATTATTAAATAAAATAAAAAATTAATGAAAAAATAAATTTGTCTTTAATTTTCAAACGTGAAAAAACACACGTTTTACAGTTTTTTGACGTGAAAAACTGTCAAACCGTGTCAAAAGCATGAAAGACGAACAATTTGTCGATGTGAAAATTGTTTCTAAGTTTAGAGCAATAAAGAAAAATTGATTTCGAATTTGAGAGGGATCAATTTGAAGTTGGCAAGAAAGAAATGGCTAGAATCAGCAGCAACAGCAGTGAAGAAGAGAGCACAAGTCAATCTTCAATGGTGTAAATAAGTGTAAATAGATCGATTTCTAGGATTTTGCAGGCTGTCGAGTGGCAAAATGGTTTATTGATTTGAAATGGGTGTGAGTGTCAGTGAGTCGGTTGAGTCGAAAAGGTTGCAGGAGTTGCATGACCATCTTCGACTCAGTGAGTCGGTTGAGTCTCAATGAGTCGGTTGGGTCGCAATGGTCGCTTGAGCGTCGTAGGGGGTCCAAGGGTCGTTTGAGTCGCATGGGTCGCTTGATATTATGCCCTGTGGGTCGCTTGAGTCTTAGTGAGTCGGTTGAGTGTCACAGAGGGTCCAAGGGTCGTTTGAGTCGCATGGGTTGCAATGATCAATTGAGTCGCATGGGTCGCTTAAGTCTCAATGAGTCGGTTGAGTGTCGTGGAGGGTCCAAGGGTCATTTGAGTCGCATGGTTCGCATGGGTTAATTGAGTCGCATGGGTCGCTTGAGTCTTAGTGAGTCGATTGAGTGTCGCAGAGGGTCGTTTGAGTCGCATGGGTCACAAGTGTCGGTTGAGTCGCATGGGTCGCTTGAGTCGGTAGAAGTCTAATGTATTCTTAATTGGTCATTTTATAGGTGTCCTAAAGCCGAAATTTGTGTATGAATTCAAGCACATGGACAAAATGCCAAATATCACCACCTTTGTTATCCTCACGAGACAATAACGAAGCTGAGAGGAATCTTAGATGAATACGAGTTGCATTACTTCGAGAAGGAGTCATAGTTTAGGCATTTATTCCATTTCCAATGTGACTACACATTGACGAATGTTCAAATGCCTATCCTACTAAATCACTCCGTGATTGTACGGGACAAGAAGGAGTTGTGCTTCGTTTTAAACGGTGTTCCCATCCGGTACTTTATAGTGGAACACACACTAATTTTCGGATTGAAATGCGGACCATATCCCAAAGGATGAGAGTCCAAAAGGGGTGATACATTCAGGCTGAAGAATTTCGGTCGTGGAAAGGTGACCCCCACACAAGTCAATGAAAAGCTTGTGAAGGCGAAGAATCCCGACGACCGGACGAGATTGGCAACTTTGATGTTGTTGGCGCAAGTTATGACTTACAAGCCTTCAGCAGATAACTTTATCAGCCATGATCTCATTGACATGGTTGATGACTTGGATTTTTATGAAGGCTTTCCATGGGGGCGTTACACATTCGAGAAGATTATGGAGACTTGCCGCAAGCACGTTAGTAGGGAATCACCGAAACCAAAATGATATTGTGGCGGTTTCACGATCTCACTAATGGTAATTTGTATATATTATTCAAATAACTTGAATGTTTTCGTACTTTTTGCATTCTTATCATTTTGTTTTAATGTTTCAGTTACTTCCTTTCAAAACCATCCTTACTTTGGACGGAAAGGGATGATGTGTTGATGTTATGGATGCGGATCCATCATGCCCAAGAATGTGCAAGAAGATGGTTAAATCCAGTATTAACCTGAAGTATGTAGATGTGATAAGGCTGATCGGAGATTCTAAGGTAACAACACAAGGGTAACAATTACACACAGGGTAATAATGGTTATTTTGTTCAGGATATTTGAAGTGTTCTTCTTGCTGAACACGAAGAGGAAGCTTTACTTTTTGATCTGGAGATTACGAGAGATGCCACGATCCCGATGTTCAGATATGGATGAAACATCTTCGTAGAAATCCGAAGGGTATTTGTTGGGAGGACATTTGTAAGCAAGAACCTCTGACGCGAAAAACAGCTCTTGGCGATCAAAAGAAAGGAAAAGGAAAATGGACTAAGAGGAAGAAGAGTGTGAGTGAAAAAATAATATATGTTGAAGATGACGAAGACGAAGGAAGGGTAGGTGTTGCTGAAGCTGAAGCTGAAGCAGAAAGAGAAGGTGAGGATGAAGCTGAAGGAGAAGGTAATGATGAAGCTGTAGTTGAAGGAGAAGAAGCTGCATCAACGTCGTAAGAGACCTTCTAAGAGATGTCGGGTTTCATTTGTCTAATCTAAAATCAAAGGCGGTAAATCCCAAAGGTGCAGAAAAGGAAAAATCAAAATCTTTCGAGAAAGATACGAGCACCGCAAACCAATCTTCCGGCACTGTTAGAGATGATGATTTTGAATTCCATCGACATCCATATCCAATGTTAAACCGGTTGAGTCAGAGGCTAAAAACTCTGGAGATGGATTTGACAAACATTTCGAGATTAGTTGAAAATCTCATTCCGGAGAGTTTACTGCAGTCGTTGCAGTAGATGAAGTTCCACCAAGTAAGTAATATTTAGTGAAAAATTTCATTTGAGTCAATTTGTATCGAGAGTCAGCATGAGTCGCAAGAGTCGCATGGGTTGCAAGAGATGCATAAGTAACACGGTCGTATAAGTCACAAGGTCGCATAAGTCGCATGGGTCGCATCAAGTAACGAACGATGAGTCTAATGAATGAAGTAATTTTATGCAGATGCTTCAGTGGATACTGTCGATGAAGTCGCCGACGAAGAGGACTATGCTAAGGACGTTCCTGTGGAGTATACTCCAGTGGGTCTTGTGGACGTCCCCGCTGTGAAGGTTCCTGCCGAAGATACTCCAGCGGATCCTGTCCAATACGTTTCCGATGAAAAGGTTCCTGCCGAGGATACTATAGTGGGTCTTGTCGAAGAGGTTGCCGCTAAGGAGGTTCCTTCCGAGGATACTACATCGGGTCCTGTCGAAGAGGTCCACTCTGAGGGGAAGGAGGTTCCTTCCGAGGATACTCCAGCGGATTTTGTCGAACAGGTCGCCGCTAAGGAGGTTCCTTCCGAGGATAATTCAGTAGATCCTGTCGAAGAGGTCCACTCTAAGGATAAGGAGGTTCCTTCCGAGGATACTTCAGCGGATCCTGTCGAAGAAAGGGGAACTCCAAAACTTAGTGTCATTGATGCCGAAGTACCACCAAGTAATACGGTCTTTTGAGTCACAAAGGTCGCAGTGGTCGTATGGGTCGAATGGGTCAGAAAAGGTCGCATAGGTCGCATTGGTCTCTGTCGTTACCTAAACGAGTTTCAAGACCACGGAAGGCATATGTTGAACTTCCATCGGCGAAAAGAGCAAGAACAATGCAGGAGTGATGGCGAGGGAAAGATGTTGATGGAGAACCACAAAAAATATAGTTCAAGAACCCGTAAAGAAAGTGGTTAAAAACCCGATAAAAAGGTGGTTCAAGAACCCGCAGGGAAATGACATTTTGAGTGGAAGCCCAAGGGATTAGTAAAGGGCGTGATAACCCGAGAAGCTTCGTTCATTAACGCTAAAGGTGATAAGTTGACTGCTCTATATATGTTCTTGATGACACCTGGACATAAGAGTTGATGGAAATCTGATCTAAATATTCCACGGGGGCCAGAGTTTTGGGGGACCATATTAAAGCCCAACGTATGGCTTGAAGATGATGTAAGTTTTTTTAAACCCGAAATCATAGAGGTCATTTTGTGTCATATGTATTGATGTGTGTTAATTTTTTTTGCTTTGCAGCAATTGGATGAGGCGTTGTTGATACTGTATTGTCACATAAATACATTCCCCGGGATATATAAGAAACTTTACATTTTTCATGTTGCTTTATGCAGACGCTAACGCTGTGGATGTACGAGGATATGGACACTTTGCCGGAATATCTTAGTGATTGTTTGCATGGCAAGTATCCATTCAGAAGTACAAAATCAATGAGTTATTACGAAGGCTTTTTCGCGATTCTAAACATTCCATCGCTCACAAGTCGATATGTAGGACTGTATTGGGTAGCCATCAAAGCGGATTTTGCGTCCCGATGCATCACGATATACGACTGCCAGAGCAAAATCAAGGAAATGCATATCGATCCGATAATTGAGAAGTTAAGAAAAGCTTTCCCCAAGATGCTCTTTCTCGGAGGGTTCAATTCTTTGGTACATATGCGAGGGTTCAGTATTGATAAGACATCAAGTTTTTCAATACATATGCGACGACTAAGTTCCTTCCATGCGTGAGAAGATGACGGCTGATATATTTAGTAATGGAAAATGTATCCCTCCATCCCGAGACTAACTTGATATTTCGGTACATTGTTTTTTTGTTGGTACATTGTTATTTTTTAAATATTTGGTACATTGTTATTTTTTAAAAATTTCTTCATAAGGGTCGCAGGGGTAAAAGGGTCGAACGAGAAAAATGGGTCGCACGGTAAAAGGTCGAACGAGTAAAAGGATCGTAGGGGTAAAAGGGTCGAACGGGTAAAAGGGTCGCAGGGTCAAGGGTCGAACGAGTAAATGTGTCGCAGACCTTGGGACCCCTGCGACCCATTTACTCGTTCGACCCTTGACCCTGCGACCCTTCTCCCTCTGCGACCCTTGTACATCTGCATCCCTTGTCTCTCTGCGACCCGTGTACATCTGTGTCCCTTGTCCCTCTGCGACCTTTGTCCCTCTGCGACCATTGGATATCTGCGACCCTTTACGCTTTATTATTAAAAAATAAAAATTACTTACAAATAATATGAATAACTTTTAAAAAAATAACAATGTACCAAGTTGAATTTTTCATTCCCAAAAAATAAAAATTATTTACAAATAATATGAATATTTTTAAAAGAGAACAATGTACCAAGTTACATCTTCTAAAATCAAAAAATAAAAATTATTTATAAAGTTATTTACAAACGACCCTTGGACCCTGCTACCTTTGTCCCCCTCCGACCTCTAGACCTCTGCGACCCTTGTCCCTCAGCGACCCTTGTCCCCCTCCGACCCTTAGACCCGACCCTTAAACCTCTGCAACCCTTGTCCCTCAACGACCTTTGTCCCCCTTCGACCTTTGGACCGGTGCGACCTTTGGACCATTGCGACCACTTTGTGCCTCTGCGACCCTTGGACCCTGCGACCCTTGGATCTTAACGACCCTTGGACCTCTGCGACCACTTGGACCCTTGTCTCCCTTCGACCCTTGGACCTCTGCGACCACTTGGACCTCTGCGACCCTTGTCTCCCTTCGACCCTTGGACCTCTACGACCACTTGGACCTCTGCGATCCTTGTCTCCCTTTGACCCTTGTACTTCTGCGACCCTAACAATAATAGTAAGTCCACAAAAACAATGATACTAACAATAATACTTTCTGTTGAATAATAGTAAAAAACAAACCAAATACAAACATGAAGTTCAAGTTCAAGAAATGTTGTTTTTCAAATGATGTTCAAAGCAATAAAAAATGAAATAGAATTCAAACTATGTTGTTGGGAAAAACCGAAGAGAAGGTGTATCTTCTGCGGAGACCAGTTCGACTCTGAGGGAACAACCCACGTTCAGTGCATGATCGTGACAAAACTTTCTCCAACCCTTGCTGATGCTAGTGCCGCCACGTGCCACGGGCCTTAGATATGCCTCCCACGCCAGTCCATAAATGATTATCAGATATACCTTACATTGTCTACTGCAAAGACCTCTCGACCTCGCAAACCCTATCGGCAGTGTCTGCGATAACTAAATAAATTTACAATGACACCAAACTAATGCATCTACGGCTTAGTTTGATGAATCGAATAAAACGGTTTGAGGTCACTTACCAATGAATCTACGCCTAGATTTGAACGCGTGACTGGTACCGTGAAAATCCTCTATGCAGAAGAAGATGACCCTGCTTCTGCGGATGATGATGACATATATGATGCATATTGTAGATTACACATATCATCTCCAAAACTGGTGACGTGAAAAACCATGTCACCTTCGTGATGTAAAACTACAAAATCCCGAATACGAAAATCATGGTCCTTGGAGAAATCTTTCCATCCATCAGTGAATCTTGAGCCATCCAACTCGACTTCCCATGTTTTGTTAGACATATCCGATTTAAGTGTTGTCGTGTTGTTGTTCTTTGTTTTCCCGCAAATATGTTCATCGAAGAATTTCTTCGGAATGTCCATTAATAAAAATCGAAGAAAAAGTAAAAAATCTGTACATTCTCTACATTAACATACCGAAAGAGAGAGATGAAAAAGATTATGAGGTAGTTCTCCAGAAAGGTCGGAAGAAGGATTTGGACGAGGGAAATGTGACATTTGCGGGAAAAATGGATGGAAGATGATAAGAGATAGATAGAGAGTGTGTGTATTGTTATTCAAAAAAGGATGAGTGGAAGATGATGAGAATTAGAGAGAGAGTGTGTCATTATTTGAAAAAAGGAAACGATTGGAATTTAGAAAGGCATGATCCTGAAATCAAATCAACGTCAGATGGAATTCGAAAAGACATGACTGCAGGGGTACAAGGGTCGCAAAGGGATACAAGGGTCGCAGAGGGGTACAAGGGTTACATAGGTACAAGGGTCGCAGAGGGTGCAAGGATCGCAGAGGGTACAAGGGTCGCGGGGGACCAAGGGTCGGAGAGGTACAAGGGTCGCGACCGTTATACCTCTGCGACCAGTTTTGTTTGTTGTTGTGATACGAAACAAATTTTAAAAGTAATACAAATAATTTATTATTTACAAATAATATGAATAATTTATTATTTAGCAATACAATTATTTACAAATAATATGAATAATTTATTATTTACAAATACAATTATTTACAAATAATTGACTCAAATCTTTGCGACCCTTGTCGCTCGCGATCCTTGGACCTCTACGAACCTTGTCCCTCGCGACCCTTGTCCATCTGCGACCTTTTTCCATCCGCGACCCTTGGTCCCTAGCGACCCTTGAACCTTTTTGACCCTTGGACCTATGCGACCCTTGGACCCGTGCTACCACTTGGACCTTTGCGACCACTTGGACCTCGACGACATTGTACCTCTGCGACCCTTGTCCTTCTGTGACCCTTATTATTATAATAGTAAATCCACAAAAACAACGATACGAACAATAATAATTACTATTGAATAATTGTAAAAAAACCATCCCAATATAAACATGAAGTTCAAGTTCAAAGGAATGTTCTTGTTCAATGGAGGTTTAGAGCAATCAAAATACATCTGAAATCAAACACTGTTATTGTTAGGCCTTGATTGAGGGAAAACTAAAGCAGAGGTGTTGCTCCATTGGAATACATTTCGACTTGGAGGGAACAACCCTGGGTTAGTCCATGGTTGAGACAAAACTTTCTCCAACCCGCTCTGATGGTAGCACCACCACGTGCCATGAGCTTTAGATATGCCTTCCACGGTAGTCCATAACCAATCATCAGATATATCTTACATCGTCTATGGAAAAGACCTCTCAACCTCGCAAACATTATCAGAAGTGTCTACGACATCACCCAAGTTACATCAGTAGAAAGGAGTAAAAATCAAATAAATAACCAAATTAAATATGATGAATCAGTTTAAGGTCACTTACCAATGCATCTACAACCAGATTTGAACGAGCAACTGGTACCGTGAAAATCCTGTGAGCAAGAGTGGCCTGGGTGATAGAAAGACCATGTCACCTTCGTAACAGAAAAGTAAGCAATCCCCAATACTTAAGTTTAGGTCTTTGGAGAAATATTCCCACCCATCAGTGAATCTGGAGCCATCCAACTTGACTTCCCATGTTCTGTTAGACGCATTTGTTTTAAGCGCTGACGTGCTTACGTGTTGTTGTCACCCGTTTCCCCGTAAATATACTCATCGAAAAAGATTTTCGGGATATCCTGTAACAAAAAATGAAAAACATAGTCAAATATGTACATTCTCTACATGTAACATACCGACAAAGAGACAAATGAAGAAGATTAAAATGTAGTTCTCCAGATAGCGTGGAAAAATCTCTCAGAAGAAATGAGGGAAATGTGGCATTTTCGGGAAAAATTGATGGAAGATGAAGAGAGTTACAGAGAGAGATTGTGTCGTTATTTGAAAAAAGGAAACGACTGGAATTCGAAAATACATGACCCTGACATCGAATCACCATCAGATGGAGTCGAAAATACATGATCACACAGTTATGTTTATTCCATTTTTGGTGAAAAGTTCTGTGGGAATTTTGGTGGAAATGAGAAAATGTTAAAAACCAATCAAAATTGAGGGTGACATGGCTCACATATATGGATCAATAAAATGGGTCGCATAAATTGAGGGTTGCATGGGACGCATATATGCAAACTCGACGAATTTACGGGTTTATAATGATAAAATGTCAAAAACCAATAAAAACAATAAATTCACAATGTCAAACTAATTAATCCCAATTGAGGGTCGCATGGTTCACATTGTCGCATATATTGATCAATAGATGCGAACTCGACGAATTTACGAGTTTATAATGATAAAATGTCAAAAAACAATCAAAACAATACATTTATAACGTCGAAATAATTAATGCCAATTTAGGGTCCCATGGCTTGCATGGTCGCATGTATTGATCAATAGATGTAAACTCGACGAATTTACGGGTTTATAATGATAAAATGACAAAAATCAATCAAAACAATACATTTACAATGTCAATCAATGGTTAAAATAGATAATGACCCATGTGTCCCTAGTTGAGTTGTGTATAACTAATGTCTGTGTTTCAAAAGTGATAGTAGTGTTTTAGGAACTCGTCGGATGAGGTTGAGAAAACTTCAAAAAATGAATTTAACATTTTGTTCAAATGTCGATATTATTTATATTATTATCTATATTGACTCTAAATTAGACATATACAACTCAACTATATTGATAATTGCATATTGATATTGGCATGGGTCACATGGTCGCATATATTGATCAATAGATGTAAACTCGACGAATTTATGGGTTTATAATGATATGTCAAAAACCAATCAAAATAATATATTTACAACGTCAAACTAATTAATTCCAATTGAGGGTCACATGGGTCGCATGGGTCGCTTGGTCGCATATATTGATCAATAGATGCAAACTCGATGAATTTACGGGTTTATAATGATAAAATGACAAAAACCAATCAAAACAATACATTTACAATGTCAAACTAATTAATGCCAATTGAGGGTCGCATGGGTCGCAAGGGTCGATCAAAGATTCTAAATCAAAATAATACATTTACAATGTCAATCAAATACTCTACACACATTCTATTTCCACTTGAGAGATAGGTCATTAACCGAGAGTTTTCTCCTACCATGTACTCCGTCTTCCAGTCTTCTGCTTTTTTCTTGTTTGGTATTGCAGTGCTGAGTTATCTCTTGCCATATACTTCGTTTTCCAATCACATTTCAAGAGTGACCCAACACCGTCACCTAGGTCACCCGTGTAACTCGTCAGTGACTGCATAGAGACCGAGTCCGCCGATTATCAAGACCTTGAGTAACATATAGACAACACAATGCCCGGCGTCGACCAAGTCACCTGTGTCACACAGGTCACAAAGGTCAAAAAGATTTTTCATAGAAATTGGGTTCGATACACATACTAATAGAAGAGACATAGACGTTAACTATAGACATGGGTCGAAAGGGTCACATGGGTCAGAAGGGTCATATGGGTCGGAAGACATGAGTTTGACAGCAAAACGACAAGTCACATAGGTCAGAATACATGAGTCTGAGTGCAAAACGCCAAGTCACATGGGTCAGAAAGGTCACATGGGTCGGAAGACAGGAGTCTGACAGCAAAATGACAAGTCGCATGAGTCACATGGGTCGCATGTGGTCGCACGAAGTCCCATGAGTCGCATGGGTATCATGAGGTCGTATAGGTCGCATGAGCCACATGAGTCACACATGGGTCATATGTGGTCACATGGATTTGCTGAGTCGCACAAGGGGCCATATTAGGTCGCATGAGTCGGATGGGGTCCGTAAACTTGATTCTAATTTAATCCCATTGAGGGTTGCACAAGGGATTATATTGGGTCGCATGAGTCAGATGGTTTCCCGTTTAAACTTGATTCTAATTTAACCCGATTGAAGGTCGCACAAGGGGTCATATTGGGTGGCTTGAGTTGGATTGTTTCCAATTAAACTTGATTCTATTGAGGGTCAACAATTTTATAGATTTTACGTAATTACGAACAATAGATGCAAAATAAGACATTTTCAATGCTTAAATATTGATTACATAAGGTCACAAAGGTTACAAAGATTTCAAAAAAAGTTACATAAGGTTACAAAAAATTTGAAAAACCATTCAAGAAAAAAAGGAAAGAAAAAGGTTACATAAGGTCTCAAAGGTCACAGTAAAGAGAGTCGTGTGTGACCTTAGGTACCACGGATACAACACGATGTCTCAGTTTGCCGATTAACAAGACCTTATGTAATACAAAGACCGCAAAATGTCCTCCATCCACGTTGTAAGTACTTGTGTGTATCTGCATAGAGACTGAGTCCGACGATTACCAAGGCCTTAAGTAACAGATAGACAATACAATGTTATGCGTCCACCATTGGGTCTTCGTGACGAAGGTCAGAAAGTTCTCAAAGGTAACAAAGATTTTTTAGAGAATTTAGGGTTAGACACTTAGACGAAGAGAGGAGAGAGATGGGATTTTCCCGATTCATTCTCATCTCAAATGGGTGTTATGGTGAGATTTAGAGAATTTGATGAACCTTTTAATATAGGGGTAACAAAGACGTGTCGCAATGGTCTTCAGTGTGGCATTGGTAAAATAAAAAGCATAGCTAGCACTGGAAAAGCCAGTAGTCTGACATCAGTAGCCATTGGCACGATACTCCATTAAAAAGACTTTCACTATTAATATAGCTTGTATTGGAAAAGTCAGTAGTCTAACATCGAAAATACTAGTCGCAAGGGTCGCAATGGCCACATGGGTCGAAAGGGTCGCAATGGTCGTAATGGTCGCAGTGGTCGTAATGGCCGCAAGGGTCGTAATGGTCGCAATGGCCAAGGGTCGCATGGGTCAAAAGGTCGAAATGATCGCAATGGTTGCAACGGTCGCAATGTCCCAAGGGTCGCATGGATCAAATTATAATGAAGAATTTATCAAATTTTAATGATGAAAGAAAGTCACAAAAGGTTAAATCAAAATAATACAAATAATATAATATTACACACTAACAAACCTTTCTTTTTTTAAATCGATGTTGTCTCGGTTGTCATGTTCCAAACACTGTCGACGAAGATGGGTTTGCCTCGACGAAGATTAGGTTTGTCTTGACGAAGATAGGGTATTTCTCCAAGCCTCACTGGGTCCAGGATAACGATTCTCTTTAGGCCTCCCGCTTTGCTTTTTCTCAGCCAGCATAGGAGGTAAAACCATAACTTCAGTATATTAAGGATGAATGTCCCAATCACTGCAATTAGGAACCAGATACACGGTTTCTTGGTAAGCCAAACGCCTTGTCTCCCGAAGGTAGTATGTTGAACATAGATCTGATATCTTGTGACCTTTACCAACCTTATTTGTTGCCGCAATTGTGTGACTGCATGGATACTATCCACATCAAACATTTTGTAGCTGCACATTCTTTTTGAAGACTCACTACAAATCTTCTATCCATCTCATTTCTCACCTCATACTCATCACTCAGACTGTTCAATTCAATAACATCATACTTGGATGCATGTCCAAACCGTTCATGCAACATTTTCTCAACGTAAGGTGTTAACTTTTAAGAATCATCACCGGTAACTGCTTCCAATCTATACCTATTAAAGCATTCCACTGTCTTTCCCAAACAAATATCTAAAATCCCTAGGATCATAAACCTTTTTTACTTCTTCAACGTTGAATCTATTGACTCGGCACCATTAGTGGTTAATAAGTTGTACGTTCCCCTTAAATTTGCATCTTGCCCACTTAACGAGATCAAATTCCTCTTTTCTCCAAATACTTTGCAACATAGGATACTGGGATAAAGGTCAAAAAGGTCAAAATGGCCACAAAGGTCACGATAGTCACAAATGTGGCAGAGGTACAAGGGTCGTAAGGGTACAAGGGTCGCAGGGGTAAGGGGTCGCAAAGGAGTACAAGGGTCACAGAGGTACAAGGGTCGAAGGGGGTCAAAGGGTCGCAGTGGTATAATGGTCGAAGAGGTACAAGGGTCGCAGAGGTACAAGGGTCGTAGAGGGGTATAAGACTCGTAAAGGAACAAGGGTCACAAAGGTATAAGGGTCGCAGAGGTACAAGGGTCGTAGAGATACAAGGGTCGTAGAGGTACAAGGGTCACATAGGTACAAGGGTTGCAGAGGTACAAGGGTCGTAGAGAGGTACAAGGCTCGTAGAGGCACAAGGGTCATAGAGGTACAAGGGTCGTAGAGGTACAAGGGTCACAGCGGTACAAGGGTCGCAGAGGGGTACAAGGCTCGCTAAGGTGCAAGGGTCATAGAGGGGTACAATGGTAGCAGAGGTGCAAGGGTTGCAAAGTGGTACAAGGTCACAGAGGTCACAGAGGTCACAACGGTGACAAAAGTCACAAAAGTCATTTTTGTGTAGGCTTCTACACATTTGAAGAACATTTCCGCCATAGTATCACCCTTTGAAGTCTTTCTACCATGCCCTTTATTGACGTGGCTTTTTATATTTTGCGATATATGACGCGCACAAAAACCATGATCAACCTTTTTATACACTTGTTTAATTGCTTTGATCAAACTTTTATGGCGATTAGATATCACAACGACATCACGTCCGTCCGGTATTACCTCTTTCAACCTTGACATAAACCACATCCATGATTCGTCCTTCTCTCTATCGACTATTCCCCATACAATAGGATATTGGTGATGTTCACCATCTTGGGCGGTCGCCACAATCAATGCTCCCTTGTACACTCTTGTAAAAAATATTGCATCCACAACAACCACTTTACACATGTATTTCCATCCTCTTATAGCCGCTCCGACAACCATAAAAAGGTATTTGAAGCTTTTCCCATCACTGTCGAGCTGAAGATTTGAGCACCACTTTACACATGTATTTCCATCCAAAGTCATCACCACTAATCTCCTTTTGAGCACCGCATTTGCCTCTTAATGTCGTCAAATACGATACATTGTCAACGTTATTTGCTTTTACACGAGCTATCAATTCTTTTACTGGAGGTGTTTCATAATTCTTGGCATATTCCTCGTTCAAATAACTCTAAACAATTACGTTGTACCTTTTGTAGCTTCGGTCCATTTAGATACATGTGAACAGTTATAAATTGGATGGTGTGTTCTCACACTAAACCAAACCATTTGGTATTCAGGATTGCTGCCACGCGTAATTTCTATTTACAATCACTTCCGGCAAACTTGCATCGTACTTCCCACAACTTCGAATCAGATTTCATTGTTGTATATCTAAAGGAAGCTTCAATTGAACCCTTCCTTACAAATTCTTGTACATCCTTCTTGTTATCAAACTCTTGCCCAATTTGAAGATGCAATCCATCTTTGAACTCGAAGATATTACTTTCGTTGTCTGCCTTCTCGTGAACTACCCTTTCCAAGTTGTTCTCACCATCACTAAACTTATGCTCTGCTGACATATCAGAAGCAACTTTATTACCGTCGCAATCAACTTCATCAACTACCACATTCATGGCACACCCACCATCTTCTCTTAACCCGCTTGTATGTTCACTATCAGAATTATCCGAATCCGAAATATTTATTGTTTTCGTCGGATTAATCCCAAGTCTACTTTTGTTATTTGGACCTACAATAACACAGTCATCGTAATCTATAATACCTCCATCCTCATGTTCTTTAGCAATGCTTCCAAAAGCAGGAATTAGAGGCTCAATTTCCTCTGAATTTCGATTTCACGCTTCACACTTGCCGATTCTATCTCCAAATACAGCAGGGGTCGAATTCCTATTATGCGGTCGAACATATAACAAATAAGATGCTTGTCATTCGTTATATATGTCGACTTCCTATTTTCACAAATATTGGGCAAATAGCTTAACTTCAACTTCGTTGCATTATTTCCCACCATCATCTCTGCGTATAACTCATCAATCTATTGCTGGTATGTCTGACTAACCGGAGGAAAATAGAAAAATACACTCTGGTTTTCCTGAACTCTACCAACCCATTCAAATTCTCCATTTGGGTTTTTTCCCATTTACCATCATACAAAAAATAAATCAGTGTGATTTTCTCATCCACCGAATCCATTACACCAGTAACAAAACCATAAAAAGAGGGTAAATTCTGTGATCCACTACGACCGTGCGACTCGATGAAACTATGTGACCCAGTGCGACCGTGCGACCCTTGTACCCCCTACGACCATTTGACCCCTCTGCGATCCTTGTATCCCTACGACCCTTTGAACCCTTCATGACCCTTGTACCCCTTTGCGACCCTTGAACCTCTGTGACCGTTGTGCCTTTGCGACCTTGTACCTCTGGGACCCTTGTACCCCTGCGACCCTTTGACCCCTTTGTGACCCTTTGACCCCTTTGCGACCCTTGTACCCCTGCAACCCTTTGACCCCTTTGTGACCCTTGGACCCCTGTGACCCTTTGATCTTTGATCCCTTTGACCCCCCAATGAGACTCTGTGATCCAGTGCGACCGTGCGACTCTGTAATCTAGTGCAATAGTTCGACGTGCAAATCTGTGACCCAGTCACTCATTACGATCATTTGACATTTCAATAAATATGACTTGTTTAGATTCGTTTTCAATAAACGAGTGTTATATTGACCAAGTCCAATAGTGCGACTACATCAATAATAAAAGACTCGTTTTCATAACTCATAAAAGAAACAAGAAAAACACAAGAGAATTACGAAAAACTCACTATACATACCTTGTTTTTCTGCGGTACGTGCTTAATTCCAAGCTTCTTTGTTGACAACAAATGATTTCAACCTATTTGGCAGTGAATCTGATGCCGATTTCAAGCAACTCTCGCAGAATCTGTTGTGGTGTGGCAGAACAGTAATTTTTGCGCCATAGTAGAGAGAAATCGAGGTGCTCTGGATGAGAGAGAAAAATTGTTGACTGATTAAAGGACAAAGATAATATAGGGTTATCAATATTTTAAGGGTAGCTTTGAAGTTCAAATTGTTTTTTAAGGGAAGGGTATTTTTGAAGTGTTTTAGCCCTACGAGGTTATTTTTGAAGTTCCCCTCATGAGGTGAAAATTTTAGGCCAAATTAGCCCATCGCGTAAATTATATGGATCAATGTGGTTAATAATTTATTTTGAACAAATTTATAATATTTTAAGTTTAGGTTAATCTTTTTCTTATTTACGAGTTAATCCTGTATGTTATAGTTATTATAAATTTTATTATATATTAAAATTTTGAGTAAAACTATTAAATTAAAATTTTTATTTATTTAAAATTCGATCATTTAAAATTAAATTTATTATAAATTTATCTATACATTTAATACATTATCAATTTAGTATTTATGAATACGAATAGTTAAAATAATTCACCTTAGTATTTGTATTTATATTTGTTGAATATATAATTTATATTATTTTTATTTGTATTTGATTCTTCGAATATGAAACGAATATGGATCATATACGAATATTTTCATCAATCCAAATTCAAATTTATATTATCAACTATTTTTTTATATCTTTTCGATTTGAATTAATATTCTGATTTTATCGTAGATTTTCATTTGTTACTGAGAGATTTGATATTCATTCTTTGTTTGTGTAGTTTTCATTCTATTTTGGTGATGATAACAAAGATTAAGACAGGTGATGGTCATATATTGAAGGATATATATACTTATCTAGTAATTTTGTATGTCTATCTAAAAATTTTACGCATCTTTAGATTTTAGTAATTTAAAAAAAAAATTATGGATCATACGTATTCATATCTTTTTTATGCATATATCAAATAATATAAATATATATCCCAGCATAAGAATTAAAATATGAGATGAAGGAGACATGAGTGTAATTTAGTGAGTTGTATATTCGTAAGACTGTAAAATATGAATTAAAATACAAATCAAAATTTTACACATTTAATAGACATAAAGAAAGACGACAAATCTAAAAAATATGAAACAAATTGAACAGACAACCATAACACGAAAATCTATGCAAGTAAACGATATCATATAATAAGATACAAGTCAATAGAGGAGGATTAAGATCCTTCTGTAGAATCTATAGAAGCTTTTGTTTAGTGGAGCTAAATACGATGGATTGTAACGTGAAAGTCTTATACCTAATATGTAATATTTAATAGTTATAGGTTTAAATCGTAATTATTAAAGAGTTAATAATTATAAATAAACGTATTACGAGGTTTCGTAAACACACTATTCTAAAAACAGAAACCCTAGCCGTCAGAAAAGAAAAATCCGAAGAACGAAAAACAGTTTTTCGTTCTTCCGAATCCCGCATCAAAGCAATCCCGATCTCGGCGTGGATACGAGTAGAGGACTTGCATCATCAAGTCTCACATCCGATCATCCGTTTCAACGCAACAGGTATCACTGAAACCGTTTCAATATTTGTTCGCCGTTGAAATCTGTAAAACTAATCCGAACATGACTAGATCTAAATTCGGGTTGATAAAAACACGCTTCCGCAAATTGAATTCAACCCTACATAACGAAGAAGCCAATCCCGCAGAAGATAGGCGGATTCATATGTTCATTTCCCACCAAATCTCATAGAAGAAGCATTGGACCAATTACCTTATGATAATGTCATTCCATGAGAAGGATCAAAAGATGCATGGCAGAGATAAAGTATTCAAGGGAGAAGAAGGAAATTGAGATTAAAGAAGCGAATAAAACGTGGAAGTGATATAGACTAGAATTGAACACGCATAATCACATGGATAAAGAAGTGAAAAGAATATTCATCAAATAAACTATCGAAAAGACATTGCATACATAAACTCATCACTAAATGATGTTTGTAGGTACATGTGGCATGATACATGTGTGTGGGGCACATGTGCATTGCACATGTTCTTATTAAAAAAGTCCCACATTGGAACTTGAAGCATTAAATGAACACTATATAAGTGTTCATTCAATTAATGCTTTCAAATGGTCATGTGATGGATAATATACATGTGTGTATATGCACATATATACATATATATATATATATAAGATGGGCCTTGGGCCTTGAGCTATTGGGCTCTTGGTTGGAGCAGGCCCGGCCTCGGCCCAACGAGCCGAATTTTTTTTTTTTTTCACCGATGTGTCCGTTCGGCGAACACGCTCCCGGACGCTCCACATGCTCCAGACACATCCGTAGGGATGCGTTCGTAGGGTCGCATCTGTTGCTTGCACCCCAAGAAATCTATATACATGACCATATGATCATTCGGAAGTGTATCAAAAAATTCATTCTAATCCCGTAAATCTTTCTGAGAAAAAACAAAGTACATTCAACAAGAGATAATTCTCTTGCGATCGTTGAATCCTCAAGACGGAATAGAGAACAAATTTCTGTCTTAGGACACTACAACCGCAAGCCTCGATCATCTCTAATTTCGGGTATTTTAAATTGTTGTTTTTAAATTCAATAGCGTTGAATATTATTTATAATATGTGTAATTTATAACACCCGAAGTGATTTGGTTCTAACAATGTTATGGGTAGAGTTTAAAACCACCAATCAAATGATGAAACCATGCTTGGAATGACATTTTTGAACAAAACAAAACTAACCCAAGAGACATGAGAAATGGCCGAAAAGATAGCCACCCAAGTGCAAGATGTCGAGAATATGAGTTTTCGCTTACGAGTTAGTTACCGATAGTAAGTGTCTAAACCAACGGATGTGTTAGGTGGAGTGATTGCTTCGACGGGAGATTGGATGGAAGGCAAAGAGGGCGAGCGAACACTGAGATGAATGTTTCAAGTGTTATTAGAATAAACATATGCACGTGGAAAAGAATTCCTTCATATTGACAATAAAATAATACTCAACAACTTTCCAACAAATAGAAAAGAAACATATCATAAAGCTATTTGTGTCAATAGCTTTAAACTTCTTAAGAAAGCTGAATTCTTTTACAATATATTCTTTTGGAATGATAGAGAACTTGCTATGACAGTGTTAGAATCAATGACTTCGGATGTATTCAGATGTACAATTTATAAGTAAATATTAAAAAAATGTTGAATTGTAAAACAACAACTAAAAATACCAGATTATATGGATGACCGAGACCTGTGTTTCAATCTTTTACAATCTATTCTTTTGGCATGTATTTGCAGTGCTCTAAGACATAAAGTTTTGCTCTATTTGGTCTTGAGGATTCAACGGTAACAAGATTGATCTCTTGTCGAATCTATTTCATAAATTTCTCAGGATTTTAAGCGGTAAACAAATGATTTTTTTTCTGTGTCTTTCTAAATGATAGATGATCATTTATATATAGCTTCGGGTGTAAGTTAAGAGACGCAATATTTTCTTCGGACGCAAGGTTATGCAGAGGAGCGTTTGGAGCATTTGAACAGACACACTGCTTCATCTCCAACGACAAAAAAAAAAAGGTCGAAAATAAACCAATAAAATTTTTGGCCCGCTGGGCCAATGCCCGATTTATCTCAACCAAGAGTCCCAGGGCTCAATGCTCATCTTTTGATATTATATATATATATATGTGTGTGTGTGTGTCCAATAGCCTATTTCAAAGCCCATTTTATTGTCCATTTAAAATCTTTCTATGTATGAATATTTATATAATGTTCATTTATTGTATTTATTTCCAATGTGAAACTTCATTAATGCATGTGCCTACAGACAATGTTGCAATAAAATGGTTGAATTTACTCGATTTTACCCACCAGGCAAAAGAGGACACAAGGGTCTTATACAAGCATTTAATTTCTTTGATAAGCCAAATATTTCTAAACTGGGAATGTGGCTGGATCAGGATCCTAAATTAACATAATGTTCCAAATGAAATCCAACAAGGAGAATGATTGGAAGGCTGCAAGACAGAGGACTTCGAAAATTCCAAAATTCAGCCTTCATTAATAAGATCTCGATCAAGCTTACGAACAATCAAATTCCCCGACTGATTGAAGTCCAAGTATGATGGAAGTCCCTAAAAGAAAGCTCAAATAAACCATTAAACTACAAACATTTTTCAAAATCTAGCACAACGACCATCAACAGGAGACTCGAAGACGAAGATATACGATCCTTCAATCTCAAAAAATCATTAAAGTCTCCAACCAACAACCAAGGTCTTGACAGAACAAGAGGATCGCACATTATTTCATTGATTTCGTTACAAAGACAAGTTCAATCAGAGCTAGAGTTATTACCGTAGAAAAAAGAATTAGTTGCATAACTATGCTTGGTTAGGTTGTAGACGCCATAAGTGATCTTTTGGTCTGATGTATCCAATGGAATGGCAGAATTAGAAGTGTTCCAGAAAACCCACATAAGACCATTCCCAAACGAATAGTTGTGAATTGGACCAGCCTTGAAAGATTTGGCTTTGAACAAAACAGATTTATCCTTGCGAAAATGAGTTTCCAAACTACCTACCAAGTAAGGTTGTAAGGCAGAACACCAATTATGAATAGCCTGTGGTTTTGAAGTGGTATTAAGCCAACGTATATCCGAGACAAAATGCAGCATTAGTATAACAAAAATAAATAAGAAACCAAATCATAAACTATTTACTAAGTAGAAAAATTAACAAAAAAATTAAGGCTTTGATACCAACAATAAAATAACTTAAGAGAAGGGAAAAATAGAATAGACGACAAAAAGGATAAGAAAACTCTAAGTGGAGTAAATGTGTTTACCACATGGAAAATGATCCAATACAATCTAAGTGGACTAATGTGTTTATTATTCCTCCTCAAGCTCGACATGGTCTTAACATCATGAGGTGATGCCTCGTTAAAACCTTAACAAGTAAACCTCGTGTGACAAAATCTTGGTGAAGGGAAAAGAGTACACGCATGATTCATGTGTTTGAGGAGATTGTTCGAGCTTACAATTTTAATAAAGATCTGAAAGGCCAATTTGTTGATGCAAGTCTTAACATATCTGATCATTGTAGCATTGGTGAAGATGTTTGCCAATTAACTAATGCTTAGGGTGTATGTGGTGGTGATTATACCATCTTGGTTTTTACCTCAGATGAAATGGCAATCTCATTCAATGTGTTTGGTTTGTTTATGAAATACGGATTTTGCTGCAATATCAAGGTTTGCTTGATTGTGACAATGAAAAACCATGGACCGAGTGGTCTTGATCTCTAATCCTTCAAGAATTGGTTTTTATCCAAACTAGTTTGCAAGTTATTTTACCATAGTTCTATCTCAGCTTTTGCACTCTATCTGGCCACAACACTTTGTTTCTTGCTCTTCCATGTAACCACGTTGCTTCCTACAAATATATAAAAGAATGCAGTGGACTTTCAATCATCCATGTCTATAGGCCAGTCTGCATCGAAGTAAACTATGATGTCGATGTTTTTGTTGCACTTCATCTCAATTCTTTTAATTGGTGATCCTTTGATGTATTTGAAAAATCCACACCACCATGTTCCATTCATATTGTGTTGGAGCATGCATATATTTGATAACTTGGTTTACGGAAAAGCAAATATTCGATCATGTATTGTAAGATATAATAATTTACATATGATTCACCGATATTATTCCACGTTCTTGAAGGGTTCCCCTGTCGATGATCTTAGAACTTTTCATCAATGAGTGTATTGGACGGTTTAGCTCCTAGTTTACCTATGTCACCTAATAGATCAAGGGCATATTTTATTTGAGAGAGAAATAACATGTCGTTAGTACGAACAATTTCAATACTGAAAAAATAATTTAGCTCTCCTAAGTCTTTGATATCAAACTATTTCTTAAGGTACGTTTTGATGTTCATCATTTCCTATAATAATAATACCATCATAAAATAATACAAAAATAGTTCCTCATTCCCCATTAATGGAAAACAATGAATGATTCTTTACATTTATGATAACGATATTCTAGTGAAACATTGTTTCAACCCGTAAATTAACTTGGTTTATGAAGATTTCTTCCTCAAAATTGCCTTGTAGGAATGCATTCTTGACATCGAGCTGCCACATATTCCATTTAAGGTTAGGAGCAACTACCAGTAGGATACGTAACATGTGTAGCTTTTCTACCCATGCGAGTATTTCTATGTAGGGATGTCAATGGGTTGGGTTGTGCCCAACCCATTAAACTTAAATGGGTTTTGTGGTGTAAATGGGTTGGGTTTAACCCGACCCATTTAATAACGGGTTATATGGGTCGGGTTAAACGGGTTATACGGGTTAAACGGGTTTATTTATATAAATAATATTTTGTAAATATATTTTATCATTTAACATTATAAATATATATATTTATATACATTAAATATTATTATTGATGTTTCAATATTCAAAATAATTATTTATAAAAA
>CM071873.1:28578736-28633327 GCA_036759665.1 Gynandropsis gynandra
AATTGGGTGAAATTGAGTCAAAATTGGATGAAATCAGGTTGAAATTTAGTAAAATGTGAAGAAATAGAGTAGAAATCGGGTTAAAATTGGGTGAAATAAATTTGAAATCCGGTGAAATTGGATGAAATCGAGTTAAAATTGGGTGAAATCGGGTTAAAAATCGATGAAATCAAGCTAAAATTGGGTGGAATTAGTTTAAAATTGGGTTGAGATTCGGTGAAATTGAGTTAAAATGAGGTGAAATCGGGTTAAAATTGGGTGAAATCGAGTTAAAATTGGGTGAAATATGGTTGAAAGTAGGTGAAATCGAGTAATTAGGTGAAATCGGGGAAAATTGAGTGAAATCGAGTTAAATGGGTTTAAAGTTGAATCTGATAATAATATAAATGGGCTCATGGGTTAAATGAGTTTAACCCATTAAAATGAATATAAATGGGTCTAAAACCCATTAAACCCATTTAACTTTTAGCCCATTTAACCAAAACTCATTTTCATTTTAGATGGGTTGGGTTGGGTTGGGTTAACCCATTAAACCCAACCCACTTTGACATCACTATTTTTGTGTAGTATCTGATGTATGTTTGGGTGAAGCCTTTTTACACCAATATGTATTTGTAGTCCTAGAAATCACCATTTCTGTGAAATTTGACCTTATATATCAATTTGGATTTGACTCTGTCTTTATTCTTTTCGAAAGCTTTGATTTCCTCCTTTATAGCTTTTTGTCATGTTGGGATCATACCTCTTACCTCTTCACATGAACCGAGTTCCTGAATTCTATCAATTTGACTCATAAAGACTTAATGTTCATTAGGTAGGATAGTCAAATTAAAAAAAAGATTGAATATGATAAGTAACGGTAGAATTAGAGAAATGACGACGAGAAAGAGATTGTAACCCACCACTGTGTCTGAGACCATTTGTTTATGAATTATAGTGCTCAATGCTTTTTGTTTCCTTAGTTCCTTCTCTTTCTTGTTCTACCATACTCCTTTGATTTGTTGGTAGTTCGATTTTCTCTAGAGAGGAGTTTGAATCTTGTTATGGTCTGAGCTTGTCGCCATTGTCAACTTAAAGTTGATTTACAATAGATCTTAAGGAACTAGAAACATCATTTGAGGGGATCATATTCTTAAGCTCAATCCATTTATTTTGTGAATAAAAGTTTAGAGTTTCATCAAATTTGACTTCCCTTGATATATGTATCCGGTGATTCCCAGGATGATAGCATTTGAACCCTTTTTGTTTGGATGAGTAGCCAACGAAGATACACTTGATGTTTTTGTGTTCAAGTTTGCTTCGAGAGGCTTCACATACTAACTCATAACAAACACACCAAAATACTTGAGGTAATCGAGATTGAGTTTGGTTTATTAATACCTCATACGGAATGACATCACTTAAGCATTTTTTGGGAGCATGTTGACGACATAACATATTATTATGATGACATCTCCCAAAATTGAATGGGCACATGTCGATAGAACATATTGGCATTTGCAACCTCCATTAGATGTCTATTCTTGCACTTGATCACTCCATTTTGTTCTAGAGTATATGGGCATTAGGTTTGGTGCATGATGTCTTGATCCTACAAGAATGTTTAGAACTGATGGCTCGTGTCTCTATTGTCTCATTTGAGACACTTATTTTCTAGCATCAAATTGTATTGCAACATAATTATAAGATTTTAAAAAATACATCAAATACATCACTTTTGGACGTTACAAGTAAACCCATGTGTATTTTGATTTAGATTTATGAAAAATAGTCCTACATTTCTTTTCTAGTATTCATGTATCACATGTTTCATAATTATATTTGACATTAGGTAATAAAATTTTCAAAGCTTAATAATGTGGATGCCCTCATCTAGAATGTCAAAGTTGAGAATTCATACTACTAGTAATGTCAGAACAAACATACAACTTGAAAATATTATCAAAACATTTTAAAATATAAAAAATATTCTTGAGTGATCCTTTTTCCAACGATCTTCTTTGTCTCAATATATTGAAATCAAAACTTGTTAGATTTGAAACAAGCTACACAACTTACATGGTGAGCTAGTTTCTTAAGAGATAATAAGTTATTTGATAAATATTGTACATGTAGAGTCATGGTTATTTTAATAAGAATCGTAAGGTATCATATTCTTTTAATTGGTATATTATTTAAGTTTGCAATTTTTACATTCGTTGAATAAGGTTATAGGTTTTGAATTAAATCCAAGGAATTCATCATGTGACTCATGGCTCCAAAATCTACTATAATGTAGTTGTTATAACTAGAAAATAGGATGATGTTATCCAGATAATTTTTTTACCCACACCACGACTGAGGATAGGTTTGATTTCTTCTATATTACCGTGAGTTTGCATAGGTGGATGGTTCAATATAGTGAGTTGCCTTATAAGTCATGGTTTTCTTGAGATGGGGATGGAACAACAACCACTTCTCCTTAACGAGAACCCTGTTCTTGTAGTGCTCGCTCCAAACAACTGAGCGTTCATGTCTTTGATTGGTTTTACAGTAATGAGCCACTTCTAGGGGACCTCCGTGGAATAAACATAATGATCCTTCATACTTATGAATTTTCATGAAAACTTCATGGAATGGCGGAATAAAATTCTGATGAATGATATGATCGATGAATCAAGTGTAGGGTTAATCCAAAGTATGAAGTAGATCGAACACATGATCTTTATTGTTTTTGTTGACAATTACATTGGTATTAATGGTGAGAGGACAAAGCTCACTAAGCTCTCAGCGAAGATCTTTGAAGACCTTAAGATGATGGTTGAAGGGCTTGTTATCTTGTTGAAGAGTGTTCAACACCTTCTTGATCTAACAAATGTGAGCTAGGTTGGAGGTGTTGTCGAACACATCCTTCACCTCATTACATAAGTGGTGTGCATTTCTCTTATTTCCGTAGGGCCTTAGAATATGAGATGCTAGGGAATTTTGCTGCAGTACAAGAGCTCCCAAAGCTTCACGATGTGAGATGTTGTTACCTTCAACATTGAAATAATCTAAACTGACATTTTATTGTTATATGGATGAAAACAAACTAAAACCCCTAACAACTCGATAACAGAACCTGGAACTTGTCTTTCCTGATAATAATACCTCGAACCCCAACTAAAAATTGATGATAAAATCTGAGACTCAACGAATAACGTCGAAACACTTGTGATCTAGTGTTGATAAGTTAGTGAACAATCAGAATCTCCCCAACAATTTGATAGTGAAATCTAAAGAAATGGCAAAGAAAACACAATCTCAATTTATAAAAATTTAGTTTTAAAAGTATACAATCAGTCTTTTTATTTTAAGGATCAAACAATAATGGAAAACTGAATAAAATGAGGTTACCTAACAAAACTCGGTAAATTATTCGGTCGACCGCTGCATAAGTGTTAACCCTAAAATTTGCAGAACTAAAGTATATTCGGTTGAGTAGCTCCTACTCACGGTCGAGTCTTCCAACACTCGATTGAGCATCGTAATGCTTCGTCTGAGTGAGTCTACCAAATGCTTCATCATGCGTAGTCTAGAGAACTCACTCGGATTGAGTGATTTCGTACTCTGGTGTACTACGCTTAGGTTAATAGATTTTTGCTATGGCTTAGCATTTCTAGCTCCGCAAGATTCTTACTCCTCTTAGAATTCTTTCCTTGTAGGAAAATATTGTAGTCTTGCTTCAATTCTCTATAATGTCTTCGTAGGATCGTTGTGCATCCTAATATGTGCATGCACTAAAAAAGGTGATTTCCAACGGACATATGCGTTGGAAATCGCATATTTCTATTGGAAAGAGCGATTCCCAACGGACTGCAATGGCTCGAGAGCTATTAGGAATCACTTGTTGCAAATCAAGATCCATAGCGATTCCCAACAGGTTTACAATGGATAAAATCCTTTGAAAATTTGCAATGGATTTGCAACGGAATATTCCGTTAGAAAATTGCATGACCGTTACAACGTGTGCAACGGATGCTCATTACAAAAGCACAACAGATCCCCGTTACAATGTGTGCAACGGATGGCCGTTACATGAGTGCAATTGATTCCCATTGAAACTTTGTAACATATCTCCGTTGTCCATCCGTTGACATGTAAAATGGAGGGAATTGAACGGTTGCAACGGATGCACGTTGGCTGTATGACAGGAAATGGTAACGGAATTTTGTTGCAAAATGGCAGAAATTTTGGGTTTCAATGGATGCCGTTACAATTTTTAAAAACTGTCACCGGGCATCCACTTGAAATTTTACGGAAAAAATGTTAATTAATAAAACGTTTCTACAAAAATAAAAACATAATTTATATTATATATCATCTAAATTTGTAGTGGCATCTTCATCCCTGTGATCGTCAACACCTCGTGAAGAAAGTGTTGTATCAGAGTCAATTACCAGGTCTTGTCGTGGCGTTGTTTCCCCCGTCTGTTGTGGCAATTGATACGCTCAGTCGATTAGCAATTTGATGATGCTCTCCATGTGACGCATCTGTGCTTGAGTTTCTCGAAGTGTGGTTTCGAGAGACTCGATACGTCGTTCTTGCGTATAACTCTCTTGAACCATGGGGGTACCGTCGTGGCGTCCTCGACGATATCCTTTTGAAGTGAACCGAGACGTATAGATCCCCCTTATACGGTCTAATCAACTATAAAATAGAAAAAAATTAGAGTTAAAATCGTTAGAAAATAGTTTATTTAATAAACGAATGACAAACAATAATTTTATTGTTTACCTCCAAACAAATTTTGTCCTTTTGTAAACGACTGAGATCGTCGGGAGTTGAATCGCAAGCTTGTGATTGTTGTGTGATCTTATCCGTCACAATTTTCGCGGTCTGTTCCCCCCAAGGGTCGACCAGTTCAGGTTCGTCGCTCTCTTCCCCGACGACGGATTTCTTCTTAGCGTGGGTTTCTACAACCTCCTCAAGAAGAGTTGGTTCTCTTCCTATTCTCTGCATCTGTTATAGAACATAAATATAATAATATAAAAATTGTATAAAACCAAAAATTTAAATAATAATTAAAATAAATTTACCAATTCTTTTTTTCTTTTCAGACTTGATTCCCGAAGTATGGCGATGCAGACCATCTCCGAGAACCTTCTCGTCGTACCGATATTTCTTGGCCTTCTTGCTCTTGGCCTTGAAGTCTTCAAACTCCCAATGTTACACGAGTTGGTTGAATATCTCATCCGTTGCCCATGTCTGTTTAGCATTCTTCTTGTAGTAGTTGCTCTTGGCGTTGTTCTTCATCAAGCGCATCCGGGCTTGCATGCCGTGCATCCAAGCTGTGTAGATGCGCGATGTATCCTTCTTCCACCATCTGTATCCACGTTGCTAAATAAATTATAATAAATTAGTTTACAATAAATGGAATGAATCGTTTTAAATTAAAAATTTTATATTATTTTTTACTTACGATGTAAGTACTCCACCATCGGCGGTGTATAACTTCTGGCGTCACCTGCCAGGAATAACAGAGGCGATCCTGTAGCGATCCCTGGATAGTGTTTTTATTTGTATGTTTGAGAACATCATCGACATTAAACCTGCACGTGAAAATGAAATATTTAAATAATATTTACAATTAAAAACAATATAAATTATTAATTTGAATTCTTACCATAACTTTATGTCAGAACATTCAAGATCAATAATCGGAAGGGCGGGGGACGCCTGTCAAAATTATCAATCAAGGTGTCTATATTCACCATATCGTCTTCTTCATTAAATATCGATGGTGCCTATATTGGTGAAGGAGACTGATATGGTGGCGGTGGAGGTAGGGGCAGGGCTCCTGCCGAACCCACCAACATACCACCATATTCGATAAATTTTCTAGCCCTCATTTTTTGTTTGTGTTTAGGAGTGGTTTGTGTTTGATAGATTATAAGATTTGAGAAATTTTGATTTGGACTTGTGGTTTAAATGAAACTGTTCAAGGTTTAATATTCAAAACTTCCAACAGGCATTCGTTGGAAATTGCAACGGATGCCCGTTGGAAAAAACGTCCACTCAACGTACGCAATTAATTGACATGACGTTTTGGGTTTCGAACGGGCATCCATTGAAATTTTCAACGGATGCCTGTTGGAAGCGCTTAGTCCCGAAGCAACAGACGACAAAACGACGGTACGTCTCCTCGTGCAACGAGCATCTGTTGAAAATTCTAACGGATATTCGTTTGCGAGACAGACTAGCATAGGATAGCCATGATGATATTTCACAACGGGCATCTGTTGCAAACAGTGCAACGGATAGCCGTTGCAGCCATTCAAAAGGCATCCATTGCCATATTTGCAAAGGATAGCCATTGCAGGCCTTGCATCGGATGCCTGTTAGCGTATCCCAACGATCAACCGTTGCCTGATGAACTCCCTCTCAACTGGCATCCGTTAGAAACTGCCAACGGATACTCATTGAAATTGTGAAAACCTTGAATTTTTTTCTAAATGTTAAGCATGATTTAACATTTCAACGGGTTTCCATTGAAAGGCCAATGGATGCTCGTTGAAATTGGAATATATGAAGTTAAGAAAATAATATTAACAAGTTACATAATTTATATATTACATTATAGAATTCACATTTGTTCTTCGGTAGATTCTTTGATTGGCGAGTCTTCCTTCAATTGTTCATTGAATTCATCGTCGTTTTCATCTTCTACATCTTTCGGTTCAACGTCTTCATAATCGTGTATGTATTCTCCTTCTATTTTAGTTCTTACAATAATCTCCTCCCGATTGTCTGTATCAATTAAACGAATCGGTTGCGGACGATCGATTTGAAGCAGATCTTCTTTTTCATTTGTACTTATAATTCCTCGTGGCTTGATCTTTACTACGGTCCACCACTCCTTTCTTCGACGTTTCAATGTTGTTGGATATTGCACATAACATACTTGATCTGCTTGATCTATTGTGATGAATGGATCATACTTGCCATATTGTCGTCTCGGATTGATGTCAATTATTCCCCATCGATTTTTTCGTGTACCACGTGCTACGGTTGGGTCAAACCACTAACATTTAAAAAGCAGTACCTTCAAGCCAACGAGACCGAGATATTCCACCTGTAGGATTTGGTGAAAAATACCGTAGAAATTATCATCCTCTATTTCAATATTAACGCAAACGTTGTAATTGTATGTGCTTCTATATTTTCAGTGTTCGTACGTGTGGAGTGTGTATCCACGAGTAATCAAAATTGGTCAAAACATAACATTTTCTGCAGGACCATTAGCCAAGTCTTTTAACCACGTAAGAAGTCTCTCATCAGAACATTTCACCTATGTAACATAGAAAACAAATGAATACTTTATAATAATAACTAAAATATATGAATATAAGTGTACTTACGTAATCTCTCAACCACGAGCCATAATGTTGAACTTTCATTTCTATGAGTTCAGTCGCGTTAGATGAGGATATGTACCAATTACTTATTCATGAAATATCCTGTAATGAAATTACGTTAATATTATATATATATCGTGTTTAAAATATTGATTTTCATTGTTTTGTACCTTTCGAAAGGTAATAGCTCTTGAAAACTTAGTAATATATATGTGTGGATGTGATTATACTTCTTTAGTATTAACCAATATTCTTCGAATTTACCTCATGTACGTCCAATCAGTGTAAACATCTGAGGAATTGTTCCAAACTACGGATTATGTTGATATAGATAATTTATGTGATCATCCGTTGCACGTCTTTCTTTCGTTTGAATATGCGACTCGAAATAAAATATGCTGAAATGTGTGATTTCTTCCAACAAGTATTGTCTAACAATAGATCCTTTAACCGCTGCTTTGTTTTTTGTTTTTTCTTTAAATGAAAGAAAACTCTTTCGAAAGGATACATCCATCTGAATTGAATTGGTCCACCGAGTATTGCCTCATCTGGTAAATGATTGGCAAATGTTCCATGACATCGAAGAATGAAGGCGATAAAGCTTTTTTCAGTGAACATAATTCTTCAGAGATATTGTTTTTCATTAATTCCAAGTCATCCATTTTTAATTTTTTTGAACATATATCTCTGAAATATATGCTAATTTCGCCTAGCACATCATAACGCTCCGTGGTAAGAGCCTCGCAAATGCAATTGGAATGAGTTGCTCCCTAAAAACGTGACAATCGTGACTTTTCAATCCGATCAACCTCGAACCAACAATATCCACACACTGAGCAATGCTCGATGCATACCAATCTGGAAACTTAATGTCTTCTTTTAACCACCTTAATAATGCGGTTTTCGCCGACTCAGATAATCTGTATACTGGGATGGGTGCCCTTCCATCTCTTAATTCCAACTCAGGTCTTCGACATATTGTATTCAAATCTTTTCTTGATTGTATATTATCCTTAGTTGTCCCTGCCACATTCAAAACAGTATTAATGATATTATCGAAAAAGTTCTTTTCGATATCCATAACATCTACTTGTGCTCCATAACATTCACTTTTTTCTACTTGTGCTTCTTGCACAATATCTCTAACATCGCAACTTTCCCCGTGAAATAACCAAATTTTGTAATTCTCTATAAAACCCACCTTGTAAAGATGTTTGCAAACAATTTCTTGACTTCGATACTTCATGTTTTTGCATCTTTTACATCGACATAACATTGTCTCGCGTTTTTGACACAAAAATTGCATCGAGGCAAAACTCATGAACTGCTCCAATCCGTGTAAGAATTATTGCATTTCTTTTTCGAATATAGGATCTTTTCTTCTATACATCCACTCTCTCGATCTATATATATCTCTATTTGAAGAAGACGACATTTTGTTGAAAATATATTTGTTGTTGATGGTTTGATGCTAAAACCTTGACATTGATCATTAAATAGTGATTTTTTCAACGGACATCCATTGGAATCTTTAAGGGATGCCCGTTGAAAAGTCACGTGAAAATATTCCAACGGTAATCCTCGAAATTAACAATGTCAACGGGCATCCGTTTCCCCTCTCAATGGGCATCCGTTACAAATGGCAAAGGATGTCCGTTGGCATTTTTTTTTCTAACGGCATGTCAACGGATCGTAGCAACGGACAAGATTCGTTGCTCGTTCGTTGAGAGTTGCAACGGATTACAATAGAATATAGCCCGTTTAACATTCTCGGAAATCCGTTGCAATCCGTTGGAAGTCTTCATCAACGGATGCATCATTGATCTGTCCGTTGATATTCCTGTGTTTTTTTTTTTTTGTAGTGATGTGAGCAAACACGTTTCGAAGGTCCTTTCCCTTTGACCTCGTTGTTAATCCTCGATGACTTGGGAGGTGTTAGGATTGATGCGTTTTCAGACTCTAAAACTTCCATCTTCCTGGATAAAAAAAAATCATGATGTGTGCCTCTGTAGGAGCCTTTTTGTGCGCACATGCACCCATATTACATTTCCCAGTTAGAAGATTGTCTATACCACATTTAACCCCTTGTCGTTACCTAGTGGTTCTTTCTTCCACAAACTGTCTCGAGAACCCTGTAATGATATATAAACAAAATAAGTTACAATATGAATTAATTTTTTGGGAAACAAAACCTCGTTATGCTCAATCACATTTTGTTGAGGTAAAAAGGTTATGTTCTCTGTTACGCTTATAGAAAGAGAAACATTATACTCACGGATGTGCTCTAACAAGCCTTTATCTAGGTTTCTCTCAAGAGCTCACTATTTTTGTTGTGATCTACATCGTGGTCTCTCAAATTCTCAAACCTTTATTCCCTAGGCAGTTGCTCCATTGTATTCACCATGTCGTGTGCTTATAAGACTTGTTGTGCTAAGTGATTCTTCATGTGCTGCCTCATATTCCTTGCAACTCTCATCCAGGTAATGAGACATATAATCAACCCCTTGTACCACGTCGTTGTTCGATTCTATCACATGTTCATCATCTGTCTGTACCAACATGGTCCTTTGGTTTGGATAATCTTTTATATAGTGACCTTGACCATAAAATTCAAGACATATAATATCACGGTTACATGTACAAACTTGATTAGTACCTTATGGTCTCGGTCGGGATGTCTTTTCGTAGGACACCTCTAAGCTTCGACTTCCCTATACAGATCATCATAGATGTTGATTGACCTTTATACGGTAATGAGAGAGTACAAATCGACGTCTCATCACTCCACACATTTTATCCCATGTCACTATTGGTTTCTCTTCGCACCACTAACATGAAGAAGTGAACTAATTTTACCATGCATTTGCATACTCAATAAACTTTGTGAATGCATGTATCACTTTTATCAGTTCGAAATACTAATGGCAATCGAAAACCATCTTAGTTTTCCTCTTCCACATTAAGTATACTTCCACATTGCTATGTTCTACGAAAATTGCGATCTCGAGCTTCACATAATCGTCTTCGCGATTCCTAATTTGATTAATTTTTCGTGGTACCTAAAGTTTCGTGTACTCATCGGCATCTATATCTACATGTTGTGGATGTTTAGAAACATGCAGTAGTCTCATCAACTGTGCTTGACAAACACCACGATCGGTGTCTTCCACCTAATAAAGTCATCGGTAGATGATAGTGAACTCATCCCTTAACCTATACGAAATTCCACCATCATGAGTTGCAATTGTGTACGCAAGATAGGTGTTCCTCCACCTTGTGTTGGTTTCACGCGATGGTTTCCTAAATTCGACATTGAAAAGATAACTATAAAACACAATAGTTAGTAAAAGTAGAAAAGGTAAATGAAAGACAATATGAACGAAGCTCGTGATCTCTTAGAAAGGTATTTTGCTAATATTTTCTCGCTCATCTATCTTTTCCTTGGCTACTCCTGTAGTTTAGAACTAACGCACGAACATAAAATTTATTCTCGACAAATTCAAACTAAATTTTGATGCTACAATTATATAACAATGTCACTACGTCCTAGTTTACTAACCTAAGACATTTATTTTTATTATCTAAAACATTTTTTATTTTTTCTATTCTTTTTTTTTCTTTTTTTTTCCTTTTCTTTTACTTCATTTTTTCCTTTGTTTTCTTTTCATTTTCATTCTCTTGCATTATTCTTTGTCTTTCTTGCTTTTTGTTTTTCATATTTTTATTTTCTTCCTTTTGTTTTTTTCCTTTTTTCTTTTTTTTTGTTTTCTCTTCTTATGTTTTTGTTTTTTTCTAAAACGAAAAAAACTAAACCAAACAAAATTTGAAAAAACAACTAAAATAAAAAAGATAGAAAGATAGACTCACTTAATAACGGTGATGCAATACCATTTGATATGAACCTAGATTGATATTATTGGATGGATGAAAACAAAATGAAATCTTCTAGCAACTCGATAGTAGAACCTAAAACTTGTTTTTCCTAGAGAATGACACGCTAAACTTCAACTACAACTTGACAAAAATATCTCAAACTCGTCAAACGACACCATAACACTTGTGATCTAGTGTTGGTAAGTCAGTGAACACGCAAAATCTTCCCAAGAGTTAGGTATCTAAATCTCAAGAACTAGAAAAAATACATTCTTGATTGATTAAAATTTAGTTTAAAAGTTATACTATGGATCCATACTTTATGAGGACAAAAAATAATGGAAACTAAATAAGCTTACTTCATAAAACTCGATAAAATTGCTATGTCAAGCGATATAACCACTCGATCGAGCGCCATATAACTTATAACCCTAAAATCTTCAAAGCTAAAGTACATTTAGCCGAGCAGCTCCTACGATCGGTTGAGTCCTCCAACACTTGGTCGAACGCAATAATGCTCAGGCTGAGTGATCCAGTCCTCTGAATGCTCTATCATGCGTACATTGGTGCAGATAATTCACTTGGGGCAAGTGATTCCCTACAGTCTTGCTTTAGTGCGTCTTGACATCCTCGTGGGGTTGTTGTTCATCCTTCCTTTTCCATGTGAACGCGCATATCCAAAGGTCCTTTCTACTTACCCTCGTTAATGGTTCTTGTATGAATTATGGCGGATCGAAGATCTCGTTCTCATTACATAACCTTCCCATTAGCTTTGACAACGATTAATGTTGATTTACCACTTACTTCCACAAGCCTCAACTCTCGAGGTTAGATTTTTCGAGTTCGGCTATTAAGGGTAGTTATGACCGTTAAACACGATTAGGATATTGTCTTGAACAAGGTTTGACATTCTTTTTCTTAGGAAGACTACACATACTATCTCGTCGGCCACTCTACCAATGCTCATCAACTATCTACGGTTGCCTTGAAAATGGTTCAACATATTAGACTAAAACATTTGTTTGAAATTAGATGTTGTAGTTCTTTATATGCCAAAATAAAGTTTCGAAGTTAACCAGATGCTGAAGACATTTCGAGAAAAAATACGAAATAAAACTAAATTTGTCGAGAAAACCAAAAAAGCAGTAAAATACATAGACTTTAATGTATTCCTCACAGTCGGAATAAAGATGAGTAGTCACGACTAAAGACGATCACTTGATAATTCACAAACAGTTGAATGAAGTATCTTGATTGCCTTCTCACAGCCTTGAGAGATCGTCCTTTTCAAAGAACTCATTTTTGGGTGTTATTTAAGAAGATATATACTATAATTCTTCTACAATAAATAGAGTAACATATTTAAAAAAAATCTGAATCAAAGTACTAAAATGACAACAAGTGATAATAACAGTCTTATTGAGATATGTTTGACAACAAATTAATAGATTTCATGTGAATCTCGCCCCTCTATTTGTGAATACCTTTTGTTACTAACTTTGCTTTGTATCTGGGTACTTCAATATCTGAAATACCTACCTTTCGTCTGAATATTTTTACAACCTATGATCTTATTTTCTCTGGTTTGTTTACCACAATCCATGTCTAATTAATCTACAATTTCATTTCAGATGGCATTGCCTCTAACCACTTCTCTGTAATCTTGGTATTTATTGCTTGTTGATAGCTCTTAGGTTCATCAAGCTTTAACTCATTTGTCACGGTTAGATAAAACATCACGATATCATCTTCTTTGAATCTTTGTGGTAATTGAATTGATCTTATTTCTGTGTCTTTAACTAACTCATAGTTTTACAAAGAAACGTTTCTAGATAAAATGTTGTTTTGAACTTAGAGAGTTTCTAGCTTAAAGATTCTAATAGTCATTCTGAATTAGTGTTTCCTGATAAGGTATGAATATATTTATTTGAAACCATCTACCTTGAATCTAAATAGACCATTATTAATAAGTATATGATAAAGTTATCCTAGTCAGACTTTCATTCTTCTCCTATTCTGGAGCATGTCATCTTAATTTATTCTTACTCTGACTGTACACTGCATCATTCTTGAACATCAACATTTATTCTCCTCTAAGACCCAAATTTTGTATCCTTTGAATATTTAGGGATATCCTGAAAATATGTATTTTCTAGCCCTTGGTTTCAATTTTCCTTAATCAGTATGAACACAGGCTAGAGATCCAAACCTTTTAAGATTTTCTAAGATAAAAATCTCTATCATACCAGAATTCTTCTAGTATTCTAAAATTAATAACACTAGATGGGGACTTATTAATGAAAAACACTACAAAAAAGAAGATCATTTCCAACGAACATATCCATTAGAAATGGCTTAATTTCCATTGGTAGTTACATTTTCCAACGGATTTCAACGGGTTTTGTACCATTGAGAAATTATTGTTGAAAAACCATATCCATTGTGATTTGCAACGGTAGTGCAACGGAAATTATTCGTTGATATTTTTCAACAGAGTGTAACAGATACATTCGTTGAACATATCAACGGATATCCGTTGCCGACGTTCAACACATACTCATTGACAAGTTTCAACGGATATGCGTTGGCAGTTTGCAATTTGCATCCATTGAACATTGCAAAGGGCATCTGTTGAAAGTTGTTGGCAAGAGATAGCAACGGATACCCTTTGAAGAAGAAATTGCAGGAATTTAAAACAATCCTACGGAAGCCCGTTGAAAGTATTGAACATTTCCAACTAGCATCGTTGATAATCTTACGAATAAAACAAAAGATACAAAAATGTTTAATATATATATAATTCATACAAAATTTAAAAGTAATTTACTACATGTCATTTGAACCGGTACCGCCATCTTCATCCATGTGCTCGCTAACACCTCGTGAAAGGGTTTCATCGGAATCGATGATCGGTTCTTGTCACGGTGTTGTTGTCCCTGTCGGTTATGGTGGCTGATACACTCGACCGGCTAGCAACTCGATGATACTCTCTATGTGATACATCTGCGCTTGCGTATCTCGAAGCTCAAATTGTGTTTCTTGAAGAGCATCTTGTGTTGTTCGAAGTGTAGTTTCGAGTTTCCCGATGTATCGTTCTTGTGTGTAAGTCTCTTGGACCGCAGGGGGTACCGTCGTGGTGTCCTCGATGATATCTTTTTGTAGAAAACCTAGACCGGATAGACGCCCCTTATACGGCCTAAACGATTGCAATATAATACAAACTAAAATTAATATATATCAATATAAAATATTTTATATACTTAAAGAATTATAATAACAATAATGTTATTATATACCTCTAAATAAATTTTTGTGATTGTTGATAATATGATTATAATAATATGATTAGTTAACAATTTTATATAAAAATAAATCTAAATTATAAATGTCAATTTCTTACCAATTGTTTCTTTCTTTTCGGAAATGACTTTGATCCCGAGGAATGGTGACACGGACCATCTCCGGAAACTTTCTCGTTGTACCAAAATTAGCCTTCTCACTTTGTGCCTTGAAATCCTCTGACTCCCAATGTTGGACGAGTTGGTTGAATACCTCGTCCGTTTCCCATGTCAGTTTGACGTTCTTTTTATAATAGTTGCACTTGGTATTGTTCATCATCAAGCGCAACCGAGCTTACATATCGTACAACCAAGCGGTATAGATGCACAATATGTCCTCCTTCAACCATCTATATGCACACTACAAAATTAAATTTGAATAAACTAGTTTATTAATAAAGGTCGATAAAAATTTTATATTATTTTTAAACTAAATACACTTAGATAAATGTACTGGCACTTCCTACCAAAAGTAATCAAGTCGATCTTGCACCGAACCTTGGATGATGTTGTTCTTTGTGTGTTTAAGAATATCATCCACATCAATCATAAACGTGTAAACAAAATCATTAGATAATATTTATAATTAATTTCAATATCAATACTTGCAAATAGTATCTTACCATAACGCCCCATCGGGGCGTTTGGGATCAATAATAGGAATGGTGGGACGCTCGTCGAAATTATCGATCAAAGCAACAATATCCACCATATCATCTTTTTCACAAATATCGATGGTACCGATATGGTGACGGGGCTCCTATGAGACCTGCCAACAATCCACCATGACCAATAAGTCGTAGAGCTCTCATTTTATTTAAGTGTTTAGTATTTTTTTTAGAGAATTTAATGTTTTGTGTTTTTTATTGTGTTGAAAAGTGAATTTTTCAACGACTTAAATACAGAAGTTTACAATGGTCATTCGTTGGGAATGCCAACGCATGCCCGTTGGAAATTATGTCACCTCAACAGACGCAATTAATTAATATGATTCCTGGATCTCCAGCGGGCATCCGTTGGCATTTCCAATGGATGCCCATTGAAATTTATTTTCCCAAGGGAATAGACGACATAAAGGACAATACATCCTCTGTCCAGCGGATGCCCATTGGAAACCAATGCCCCGATGCACCGAGGATACTAGGCAAAGCATTGGCATCATGATGCATTCCAACGGATTCCCTTTGCACATTTGCAATGGGCATCCGTTGCAAAATTCAAGACACTTTAAAGGAAATCTGTTGGCAATCGATATGTTTACAATGACCATCCATTGGAAATTATCAACGGATGCCCGTTGCAAATTGAAAAAATCTTGAATTTTTTCTAAGTGTCTGACAGTATTGAATGATTCAACGGGTTACATTGCTATTTCAAACAGATGCTCGTTGAATAAGGAATATATGATGAAAAAATTTACAAAAGTTTGGTATTACAATTATATAATTCACATTTCTTCTTCAATTGATTCTTTGATTGGCGAGTCTTCCTTCAAATGTGCATTGAATTCATCATCGTGTTCATCTTCTGCATCTTCTGGTTCAATGTCTTTGTCATCACAGATGTATTCTCCATCAGTGGAACCAGCCAACATCCCACCATGACCGATAAAGCATCGAGCTCTCATTGTGTTTAAGTGTTTAGTAATTATTTTTTAGAGAATCTAATGTTTTGTTTCGAGATTGTGTTGAAAATGATTTGTTCAACGGTTTAAATACAGATATTTCCAACAAACATCACTGGAAATGCCAACGGATAACCGTTCGAAATAATGACACCTCAACGGGTGTAATTAATTGATATGACTGTTGCGTTTCCAATGGGAATCCGTTGGCATTTCCAATGAATGTTCTTAGGAAATCCTTTTCTCGAGGAAACGAATGTCTTAGATGGTTGTACGTCTTTGTTCCAGCAATCATCCGTTGAATTTTGCAATGGATGTCTATTGGAAAACATCATCCCGATGCAACGAGGGTTTTAGGAGGAGTATAGCCATCATGACCCTTTTCAACGAGTATCCATTGCAACTTACCAACGGAAATCCGTTGGCATGTTAAAATGTTTGAACGAGCATTCGTTTCTGGGCTAAACCCTTGCAATGGGCATATGTTGGCAGGTTAAATCGTCGCAACAAAGAGTGATAGTGTTATATTACAATTATACAATTACATTTCTTCTTCAGTTGATTCTTCGATTGGCGAGTCTTCTTTCAGTTGTGTTTTGATTTTATCGCCATGTTCATTTTCTGCATCTTCCGCTTCAACGTCTTCATAATCGCGGATGTATTCTCCATCTATGTCAGTTCTTACCAGAATCTCCTCTTGATTGCTTGTATCAATTAATAGTATCGACTCAGGATGATTGGTTGTCACCACATCTTTTTTCGTCTATGTTTATAACTCATCGCAGTTTAATCTTAACTACGATCCATTACTCCTCTCTTCAATGTTTCAATAATGTTGGATAGTGCACGTAACATACTTAAATTTCTTGATCTATTGTGATGAATGGATCATGTTTTTCATATTATCGTGTCAGATTGATGTCTCCCCATTTATTTTTTCGTGTACCACGTCCTATGGCATGGTCGAATAACTGACATTTCAATCGCCGCAATTGAACGTGCTTCTATGTTCGTACCTATCCCCGAGTAACTATAATTGGCCAACACAATACATTTTTTGTAGGACCATTAGCCAAATCTCTTAACCAGCTAGGATGTCTCTCATCAAATTCTTTGACTTATATAATATAATAATGAATGATTGTGTATATATACGAAAATACGTGTACTTACGTAATCTCTCAACCACGAGGCATAATATTAAACTTTTATTTTTGTGAGTTCATCTAAATTTAAATGAGAATATGTACCAATTACTACTTCATCAAAATCATGTAATAAAAGTATGTTAACACATATATATATATATATGTAATTTAAAAGTTTGATTGTCATTGTTTTGTACATTTTGAAAGGTTATAACTCTTGAAATTTTAATAATATATGTGTGGAAATGATTATACTCCTCTGGTGTAAACCAATAATCTTCAGATTTTCCTCATGTACGGCCAATTGGCGTAAAGATCTACGGAATTACACCAAATTGAAGATTATATTGATATAGATAGTTTGTGTGATCTTATGTTCATTGTTTTGTAGGAATATGTGACTCGAAATATGTGTTGAAATATGTGATTTCTTCCAACAAGTATTGTTTAACAATAGATCCTTCAACCACTGTTTTATTTTTTACCTTTTTATTTAGATGAAAGAAAACCCTTTCAAAAGGATACAACCATCTTAATTGAAGTGGGCCACCGAGTATTGTCTCATCTGATAAACGTATTAGCAAATGCTCCATTTACATCGAAGGAAGGCGGAAAAACTTTCTCTGAAGAGCAAAATACTTTAGAGATATTGTTTTTCAATAACTTTAAGTCATCCTGTTTTAAATTTTTTGAACATATATCTCTGAAAAATATGCTACTTTCTATAGCACATCGTGAACGTTACCTGAACGTAAATTTTCATCCCGATCAACCTCGAACCCACAATATCCACACACCGAGCAATGTCCGATGCATATCCATTGGGAAATTTAACATCTTCATTTAACCACCTCAATAATGTTGTTTTTGATAGCCAAGACAATTTGAATATTGGGATAGAAGTCGTTCCATATCATAATTCCATCTCAGTTCTTCGATATATTGTCTTTAAATCTTTTCTTGATTGTATGTTATCATTGGTTTTTCCCATCACATTGAAAACATTGTAGATGATGTTAGCGAAAAGTTTTCCAATATGAATACATCAAAATTATGACGCAATATTAGTGATTTATGATATTGTAGTTTCGAAAAAAGCCTACGTTTAAACAAAGTATGTCATTCACCTTAGCCTTGTGGTTTTTTATTACCATGATCCCCACCGCATTCTACTAATTTTTGTAAATCTCCCATCGTGTATTATTACTCGTAAAGGATTTACGTTCATGTTTGCATACATGTTACCTCTTCTTTTTGTACCACGTTCATTCGATTTTTTTTATCTTTTATGAATGTATGTCCACGGGAAAAAATCTTCTATGACAATCAAACTAACATGGTTTTTCCATGTACTAGTCAAAATAAATCCATATCCTCTATATTATATGGACATGTCAATCTCTCGTGCATGCTCCATCCAGATAACATTTCATAGGTAGAGAAGTCGCAAATTGTCCACAACAAAATTGCTTTCAATGTAAAATATTTCTTTGTACTTACGTCATAAGCAAGAGTTCCATTATTCCAAAAATATTTTTAATTAATGAATGAAGGGGTGTAAAAAAATCGAAACTTTTCTTTGGATGTTATGGTCCTGGAATCAGCAACGTCACAAATAAATTCTATTCTGAGACACATATCGGGAGGCAAATTATACGAAGATAAAATCACTGGCCAAAGAGAAAATTGACTTCTAGATTGTCCATATGGACTAAATCCATCAGTGCACAAATAAAGATAAAAGTTTTTCGTTTCATACGCGAACTCAGGAAATATTTAATTAAAATCTTTCTAGGCCTTATCTACGATGGATGTTGTAATATCCCTTAACTACAAAAAAACAATGAAATATCAATGGACGGATCAACAGATCTGTTCGTTGATATGAATTCCGAACAAATTGCAATAGATGCCCAAAAATCATCAATGGTCATGAGTCCGTTGCAATCCATTGAAGTTGTCAACGGACGAGTAACGGATTGTATATGTTGCATTGATCTATTGAAATACCGTTGAAAACCCCAAATTTTTTCAATGGAAGCCTATTGAAAAGTTAGAATTTTGAATTTTCCATTAGAATATTTTAATGTGTTTTTCAACAGCTTATCCGTTGAGGGTTCTAGCAGATACCCGTTGAAAAAAATCACGATTTATTGATCGAAATCAAGACTTATGCCATCAAGCCATCAATACTAAATATATTTTGAAATAATGTTGTCTTATTTAAATAGAGATATATATAGATCGAGAGAGTGTATGTATAGATGAAAAGATCTGGTAACTGATAAGGTTATTCAAGAATTCTTACACGGATTGGAGCAATTCGTGAGTTTTGTGTCGATGCAACCTTTGTGTCAAGAACGCGGGATAATGTTATGTCCCTAAAAAAGAAGAAAAAACATGAAATATCAAAGTCAACAAATTATTTACAAACATCTTTACAAGGTGGGTTTCGTAGAGAATTACGAAATTTAGTTATTACACGGCAAAAATTGTGGCGTTAGAGATATTTTGCAAGAAGCACAAGAAAAAGAAAGAAATGAAAAAGTTTTTTATGAAGCATCGAAGACCAATCCATATGTGGAAATGGTGTCAGATGCTTTTCCGGAGTTGTTGAGCAACCACGTGAAGAGATGTCGAACAATGAAGCATGTCGATTTTTCAACCTATTGGATTCGGCAAAACAACCTATATATGAAGGTTGTCATGAAGGTCAGTCTCGTTTATCTTTGTCCTCAAGATTGATGAGTATTAAAATAGACTAATATTGCTGAAAATTGCATGAATTCATTTTGCAAAACCATGCGTGAATATTTACCGAAAAATAATAAAATCTTGGGACATATTACAAAACAAAGAATGTTTTAAGAGATTTCGGAATGCCACATGAGAAAATTGATATTTGTAGAAATAGTTGCATGTTGTTTTGGAGACATGATAAAGACTTGGTGGAATGTAAATTTTGTGGCGCAAGCAGATTTCGTCCAAAGAAACCATCTTCATGTAAATATGTACCATACAAAAAATATTATATATGCATGTAGCAAACAGTTTGAGAAGGTTATTTGAATCGGAAAAAATTGTACATTAATGAGATGACACACATAACACTCGACGGACGAAGGGATAATGCAACATCCATCGGATGATAAGGCTTGGAAAGAATTCAATAAAATATTTCCTGAGCTCGCATATGAAACGAGAAATGTTTATCTTTGTCTGTGCATCGATGGTTTTAGTCCATATGGACAATCAAGAAGTCAATATTTTATCTGGCTGGTGATTTTTTCTTCGTATGATTTACCTCCCGATATGTGTCTAAAAAGAGAAGTAATATTTCCGATGTTGTTGATTCCAAGACAAGAACATCCGAAGAAAAGTTTCGATGTCTTTTTGCAGCCCTTAATTCATGAATTAATAAATTTATGGAATGATGAAATGCTTGCTTATGACGTGAGTACAAAGCAAAATTTCACATTAAAAGAGGTATTGTTGAGGATAATTAGCGACTTTCTTGCTTATATAATTTTAGCATGTTCATATTGTATGGAGGATATTGATTCATTTTGACTAGTACATGGGAAGAAACCATGTTGGTTTGATAGTCATAGAAAATTTCTTTCCCATGGACATAATTTCAGAAAAGATAAAAATATTTTCGAAAAAACGAGGTACAAAAAGAAGAACAAGCGTGCATGCAAACCGGAACATAAATCCTTTACGAACGATTAAACACGATGGCAGATTTACAAGAATAAATAGAATGCGGTGGAGTTTGTGGGTATTGAAAACCAAAAGGCTAAGGTGAATGAAATAAGTGGTCTAAATGTAGTGTTTTTAGGACCTACCATATTGGAAATCATTGATATTGCATCATAATTTGGATGTAATGCATATCGAAAAGAAGTTTTTCGATAACTTCATCAATAGGTTTTTGAATGTGATGAGGAAAACTAAGGATAATATTAGATCGAGAAAAGATTTGAAGACAATATATCGAAGAACTGAGTTGGAGTTACTAGATGGAAGGGCACCTATTCCAATATTCATATTATCTGGCACAGCGAAAACTGCATTATTGAGGTGGTTAAAAGAAGACGTTAAATTTTCCTATGGATATTATTGTTTCTAGGCTGATCGGGTTGAAAAGTCATGATTGTCACGTCTTCATGCAGTGAAAAAGGGATGACTTGGAATTAACGAAAAACAATATCTCAAAAGTATTATAATTATTGGAAAATGTTTTTTCGTGTTCCTTCTTCGATGTCATGGAACATTTGCCAATACATTTACTAGATGATGTAATACTCGGTAGGCCAGTTCAATTCAAATGGATGTATTCTTTCAAAAGGTTTTTCTTTCATGTAGAGAAAAAAGGAAAAACAAAGCATCGGTTGAAGGATCTATTATTAAACAATACTTGTTGGAAGAATTCACATATTTAATACATTTTATTTCGAGTCATATGTTCCGACGAAATAAAGATGTTCAGTGGAAGATCACACAAACTATATCAATAAAATCCTCAATTTGTCACAATTGTTGAGATCTTTACACCGATTGGACGTACAAGAAGAAAATCTGAAGAATATTAGCTAACACGAGAGGAGTATATTCACGTCCATACATATTTTTACTAAATTGTCAAGAGCTATTACCTTTCAAAAGGTACAAAATAATGAAAAACGATCTTTTAAAATCAAATATAATATATATATATATATATTTGTGTTAACGTACTTTCATTACTGGATATTTGATGAAGAAGTAATGGGTACATATCCTCATCTAAATGCAAATGAACTCACGAAAATGAAAGTTCAACATTATGTGATGAGATCCTCGCTGAACTAGAACGAAGGTAGTGACAGGATAATCCTTGCTGCAGCCGAGCCTGGAGACTTCTCTACACAAGGCGTGTCGAATGATGGGTCGCACAGGGTTACGGAAAGCTCTCGATATACCGAAGATCGTCTTCGTTGGATATGACGCACCAAGAAGAATGAACTTGTTTGCTGGATATTACACACGAACAATGAAGATTTCTCAAAGAGAAAACTTTGAAATTCAAATTAGAAGATAGATGTCTACAAGGGGGCGACCATAAGAAGAGAAGGAAGCCATGCAAGACTTCAATGCCGCAATAAATTTTCAGCATGCATGCAACCCATGCAAGACTTGTGAATTAAATGGACAGAAATTTAAAATAAAAATAAAGGTAACAGTATTGTGCTTCGATACGATCGACGTATGAAGTCTCGGGTGGGACAAAACCAAGTGATTCGGGGCCTCGTTAAAAACCCACCGCTGGAAAACCATGTGGGACAAAACCAACGGTGGGAAGAGAGGACACACGAAACACTTGTCCTAATTGTTGATCGTTGCAAGATGATCTTCGGTGTGTAGTATGACTCGGAGTTTGGAGCTTTCTTGTGGAATCGAGAACTCGTCATGAACCCGCACGGCTGCAAGTAGTCATACGATAGCTTCCTTGAGCATCCTAGCCTTAGCACGGTTCAGGAGACCTGCTTGTATTGTCAAGGCATCCTCTTCTCTAGCTTTAGCACGGGTCACGGAACCGACGTCCTCTTCTCACGCCTCAGCACGGGTCGCGGGACCAGTGTCCTCTTCTCTCGATTTAGCACGGGTCGCGACACCAGCATCCTCTTCTCTCGCTTTAGCACGGATCACGGGACCGGCGTCCTCTTCTCAAGCCTTGGCACGGGTCACAGGACCTTCTTGTAATGTTGAGGCGTCCTCTTCATGCTCAGGTTCCTCGACGTTATCCATGCTCATATCATTATGGCTCATGGTTGAGAGATTACGTAAGTACACATATATCCGAATTTGTATGTTATATATATATATATATATATGAAATGTTATGTTATAAAGTATTCATTTGCTTTTTATGTTATACAGGTCAAATGTTCTGATGACAGACATCCTACCTGGTTAAAAGATTTGGCTAATGGTCATGCAAGAAATGTTTTGTATTAGCCAATTTTGTTTACTCTTGGATACACATTCCACATGTACCAATACAAAAAAACATAGAAGCACATAAAATTACGATGTTTGTATTAATAGTGAAATAGAGGGTGATAATTTCTACGGTCTCGTTTGATTGAAGGTAATGTTTTTTAATGTCAGTGGTTCGACCCAACCGTAGGATGTGGTACAGGATAAAATCGATGGAGAGGAATTGACATCAATCCATCACGACAATATGGCAAGTATGATCTATTCATCACAATAGATCAAGCAGATCAAGTATGTAACGTGCAATATCCAACAACAATGAAACGGTTTTTTGGACAAAATCTGTTTGCACCGCAAAATTTACATTTCCATAGATCTTTATCTTCTCCCAAAAAATCATGGAATTGTTTCCATAAACATCAATTTGCTCATGTGCAATTCTAAAATCTTTTAAAACATTTTTTTGTTTTATAATGTGTCTCAGGAGCTTGATTACAGTATTCACGCATGGTTTTGCAAAATGAATCCATACAATTTTGAGCAACATTGTAGTTTGTTTTTATACTCATCAATCTTGATAACAATGATAAATGAGACCGACCTTCACGACAACCTTTATATATTGGTTGTTTTGCCGCATTCAATAGGTTGAAAAACCGGCGTGCCTCGTTGGTCGGCATCTCTTTTTGTGTTTCATCAACAACTCTATGTCCAAGAAAAATGTCTGACACCATTCCCACATATGGATTGATCGTCAACGTTTCTTAAAGAACTTCTTCATTTCTCTCCATTTCTTGTATTTCTTGCGCACTATCTCTAACACCATAAATTTCGCCGTGAAATAACAAAATTTTATAATTCTTTATAAAAATCACCTTATAAGGTGTTTGAAAACAATTTCTTGAATTCGATAATTTATGTTTTTGCATCTTTTGCATGGACATAACATTTTCCCGGGTTCTTGACACAAAGGTTGCATCGATGCAAAACTCATGAATAGCTCCAATCCGTGTAGGAAATTTCTGGTTATGGGATCTTTTCTTTTTTATATCCACTCGATCTATATATTTCTCTATTTGAAGAACACAATATTTTTTGAAATTATATTTTGTGTTGAGGGCTTGTTGGTAAAAGGTTCGAGTTTTATGTATTAATAATGAAAATTCCAACGGATGGCTGTTGAAAATACCAACGACCATTAGAAATACCAACGGACAACCGTTGAAAAACAACGTTGGATTATTTCAATGTTAGCCTCAAAATTCTAAGCTTTCTAACACGCATCCATTAGATTAAAATGTCGGTTTTCGACGGGCATTCAACGGATGCATTACCAATGTTTCAACGGATATTATTTGTTGCTCGTCCGTTGGAAAATTCAACAAATTGCAATGGACTTTGGGTCGTTGATCATTTTCCAAAATCTGTTACAATCCGTTTGGAAATTATATCAATGGACAGCGATTGATCCGTCCATCGATATACATCTATTTTTTTTTAATGAAATAAGATAGTTGTCGTAGCCTCTACCAAAAAAATTTCTCAAAACCCGAATCATTTTACATAATTCTCACTTTTTCCATTATTGTTCTATTCATCTTTTTTGTCACACCATTTTGTTGTGGTGTCTAAGTACATGTTCAAATTTTTTCTAGCCTATTCTTGTTACAAAAACAGTTAACTTTTGTGTTGCATAATTCCAAACCAGGTTACATCTAGGGTGTTGCACCTTTTTGCTCGTTTGATTTTCGAAGTGATGGTTGTAAATTCTAAAATCCCCAAAGATCAACATGTATATAATCCAAAATATTTTTATATATATGTTTTCCTACTCCAAAACTCAAATTATGAGCTTCTCTTAGAATACAATCTTCATAAAAATCAAGAGTGTCAACCTTGTTCTCATCAAGAAGGCCTTTATTGATTAGAAGTTGCATTCCTTTATTACTTATGTACCCCATTCTTATACCACAATAAAGTATCTACTTTTTCTTCTGAAATATGTTGAACACCACTTGTAACTGCAAAGAGAGAAGTAGTGGGACGTAGTAAAGATCAAGATGCGAGGAGTTATAAGCACAGATGAAAAAGAAGATCCTTTACAAACCGATCGCCCTTAGCCGATGCGATTAATTGATACAAACAATTAGGATGAGATTCTCATAAGAAGTGACATAGATGGAGAATACATCCACGATTATGAAGATATTGAACCGAAAGATGCAGAAGATGAGCACGGTGATGAATTCAATGAACAATTGAAGGAAGACTCGCCAATCGAAGAATCTACCAAAGAAGATATGTGAATTGTGTATTGTAATATCTAAACTTATCTAACTTTTTTAAATTATTTTTTTTAACAATATATATTCAAGTTTCAACGGACATCCATCAGAAATGGCAACGAAAACCCGTTGAAATACCAAATTATGTTTGATATTTAGTAAATTTTCAAGGTTTTGAATTTGTCAACGGGCATCCATTGGGAAAAGGCAACAGATGCCTGTTGATAAGGTTTAGGTGTCCAACGGATGACCATTGGAACTTGTAACTGATGCCCGTTGAAAAGGAAGGCGTACCATCATTACGACGTCCGTTGCCTCGGGAACGAGCATTGCCAACGGGCATCCATTACAAGTTCTAACTAATGCCCGTTGAGAAACAAAAAGTCATTTCAATGAATTGTGTCCGTTGAGGTCGTCTTATTTTCAACAGGCATCCGTTGCAATTTCCAACAGATGCCCGTTGGAATATTCTATACGCATATTTATCGTTGAATAGTTCATTTTTAAACACAATCTAAAAAATCAAATTCTCTCAAGCAGAAATTCTAAACACTTAAACACAATGAGAGATCGATTTATCAATTATGGTGGAATGTTGGCGGATTCGGCTGAAGCCCCGCCACCGCCTCCACCGCCACCTATCGACCTCTTTCACCTACGCCGATATTTGATGAAGAAGATGATATGGTGTACATAGATGCATTGATTGATAGTTTGGGCGAGCGTCCTTCTATCCCTATTATTGACCATGAACATCTTGATGGGATGTTATAAAAATATTTTAAGTGACGCCAGAAGTCATAAGTCGCCGATGGTAGTGTACTTCATCGTAAGTAATATTAATATAGAATTTAATTTTTAAATTATTATTTACTTTGATTTATAAACTTATTTATTGCAATTTAAATTTGCAGCACGCATATAGATGGCGGAAGAAGGATACGTCGCGCATCTATACAGCTTGGATGCACGACATGGAAGCCCGGTTGCGTTTGATGATGAACAATGTCAAGCGTAACTATTATAAGAAGAATGTCAAACCGATATGGGCAAGAGATGAGGTATTCAACCAATTCGTCCAACAAAGGGAGTCCAAGGACTTCAAGGCCAAAAGCGAAAAGGCCAAAAACGTTGATACGGCAAGAAGGTTCCCGGGGATGGTCCGCATTGTCATACCTCAAGATCAAAGTCATTCCCGAAATGAAAGAAAAAAATTCTTAAAAGTTATTTTAAATAATTATTTAAATTTTTTTGTTATATAAAATTTTAAACTCATTATATTACTATAGTGTTACAGATGCAGAGGATAGGAATAGAACCGACTCTTATTAAGCTAGTTGTAGAAACCCACGCCAAGAAAAAATCCATCATCGGGAAAGAGATTGACGAACCTAAACTCGTCGACCCTCAGGTGAAACGGACCGTGAAAGCTATGACGAAGAAGATCACACAGCAATCACAAGTCATCGGTTAAACTCCCGACGATCTCAGTCCTCTACAAAATGACAATTATTTTTAGATGAATATCCTTGCCACAAAACCAACAGTCTAAGGATGATTTTTCCTTGGACTTGGATCTATACTTTGATCTATTTTTACTAGAAATAAACTTTTCGGATCGACTCTTTCCTCCAATCCTTCATTGGATGTTCATTTTGACTCTTTTCGTTGAATTCCAATTCTTTATCATAGGTTTCATCAAGAATGATTCCCTCTTAAATATTCGAGAGTATATTTGAGTTTATCATACTTTGTTGGTAATGAATTTAACAAGTACATATGTAACTTTATCATCTTCTAAAACATTAATCTAAATATTACTTTGTCAAATATGGGCTGGGCCTAACTAATCTCAAAAGCTAGCTCAAGAGTTTAGGGTTGCCCAACACCATATATACAAGTCCCAAGGTTCATGTCCTAGCCGATGTGGGACAACTTATCATAACACTCCCCCTCACGCCCAGGCTCGATCCTGGAGCGTGGACATCACAATCGGGGGCCCAACATCGGTATATTCAAATCGGGATGAACCGGGCTCTGATACCATATCAAATATGGGCTGGGCCTAACTAATCTCAAAAGCTAGCTCAAGAGTTTAGGGTTGCCCAACACCATATATACAAGTCCCAAGGTTCATGTCCTAACCGATGTGGGACAACTTATCATAACATACTTACATCACTAACAAGTCTTTTTAACACATTTATGTTGTCTTTCATGGATTGTTTTTTTCTCAAGCCACAAAACCTTTACTTTAGATATATCTTATTTGGCATCAACTTGTGCATGGACTCATGTTCCAAAGCCTTAAATACACCAACAACAGTATGATCGTGTTTCACCCATCTCGAATTTGTAGGACATAGACCTTTTGTTCCTTTCATATTTTGATTTCGAAGAGTTCTTTAATTTGTCGGTTCCTTTACTTCATCCTTTTCTTTCTCAGCTTTCGGTGTACCTCCCTTTTCCGTATTTGCATTAATTGTATCTAAAATATTGTATCCATCATTAACAAATTTTTTGTCTTCTTTAACTATTCTTTTACAAAAATCAGAAGATTGAACAACATCAAGAATTTCTCCCCCACGACAAATTTACCTACTTACAATTGTTTTTGTTGAACGTCGAATTCAAATTTACCTACTTGCAATCATTTTTGTTGAACGTCGAATTCAAAAACTACAATGAGGATTCAACCTATGGAAAACGTACAAATTTTCAATTGAACGGTGATTCCAATTATAGTTATTCATATGCCAAATCCAAGTTTCCAAGTTAACTACATGCTAAATATTTTTAGAGATGAAGAGGAAGAACATTAAGCTTGTCGGAAAAAAAAAACAAAAAAAAATTTAACGTGTCACCTTCAGAATAATGACGAATAATCACAACCAGGGATGATTACCCCACAAACTAACAGTTGAATGAAATATCGCAATCGTCTTCTAACTAAAAGATCGAAATTTCCAAGAACTCAATTTCGGATGTTATTCAAGAAGATATACTTTGGCTTTTATATATAAAAGAACCATAATAATAGACTTAACAAACTCCCAATTAAAATTACTCAAATGGCTTTCTAGTTTTCTTTATTTTTTTTTATTTTTGGCCGAGTAATTGCCTTAATTCAACTTGTTCTTCAGCAAGACTCACCCATCTTTTAAGATCATTAACCCAACAGATGTAATATGAGTTCTCTCATAATATGGTAATATATTCTTTAACCTTCTTGGCCCGTTATTTATTCTTATCGTCGCAAATATACAATACTTGGTTGTTTTTACATTGTGAACTTCACAACTACTTAGCCATGTCCTTAGGTGGTTTGACGATGAGGATAGGGCAGTTAGCATGGTGAGCACAATAGTCGCTAACGCTTCCCAGAAACGCTCTGCACAAACACAAAAATATTGGTAAAAAATCTCGCAATCACATATGAAAATATATGTTTTTTTCATTTCATTGCTAGGATCTGTTTCGAGACTCGCCTTTTGATCTTGCCAAGTCCACGACTACCTACGACTAGAAGCTGAATGTGCATTTCCTCGACCGCTTGACATATACCGTCCTTTGGGTCGCCCTCGAGTGCTAGAGTTTCGACATGAATCTGCAACAAGTTTGGTTCACAAGATGTATTACCCAAATAATTAGGTTTTAATATTTTCGTATATAGGTTTTTTTTATTCGCATTTTATAACCTTCTTTCCTTCGCACATTTGAAGTGCACGACCAAAGAGCGCCGCAGAAGTCTCTCGTTGGGCTTTCCTCACGGACTCGAGCATCGATGATGATAGGTAGACCGCCGCTGCATAAACCATTCATATGAAATCCCATAGTAAAGAAACAATTATAAATGATTACAGAAAATTTAAAACCTAGTGATATAAGATAACCTTATATACGATGCATTAACTTGCATATTTACATCTAATGATATAATATGTTAACTAATTATATTTTATGCTGAATCATGAGTGCAAATTTCATGCAAATATGTGTGCATATACATACATATATATGTGTATATATTTGTTACTTTTTAAACACACATATATCAAGTAAGAACTCAATATTATTAGAACATGCACCCATAATTAGGAATAATGATATACGAAGCAGCATGATTATTAATCAATGCGAGATTTCGAGACCGGTTGCGCCGCCTGGTCCCGCCGGGAAAGCAAACTGTTGAAACGGCTGCTGAACATGCACCACCGTCAGCATCCCTCCCTCCTCCTCCACAAGGTTTGAGAAATGGTCGATAACCCACTGGAGAGCGTAGAAGCTGTTTTCGCTGTCGTCGATCGCCACCATCACTTTCAACTTCTTCGTCGCCGTCGACCTCAGGTGAACCTCGGGCTTCTTCTCCGCCGCCTTGTCCGGTGGTTTCTCTGCCATATCCGGCGTGGTTTTGTTACCAGAAGCTGGAAGGAACGTTATTGAGATTGAGATGATAGAGAATCGAGCATTACGTTGTTTCACTCGTTGGCTTTCGAAAATGCATGAGAAGGTGATACGTGGAGAGTGTGTTTGGACACGTGGCGCTCGTTGCGAAGTGAGACGTACATTTGTTTGCCTCAAAATTAATATTAGAAGAGATGCTGATTTTTTTTATTTATTACTGTTTGTCTGAAAAAGTAGTCCGTTCATATACACATCTATTAGACACACATGACACGTGCTATGCTTTACTTCAAAAGAATGAAATAATAAATTATTATACATAGATACAAATTAAAAAATTTGTATAGTTTGAATTAGATTTATATGTCACAAGAAAATTTTAGATTTGTTTTGTTGTTAAATGAGAGTGTTTTTCGACTTTTATACGATGTTAAATATTATTTTAAATACGATATTTGATTATTTGATGGTAATTTTTTTTATTCGTCGAGTATTCTTGTCTTTAATCTTTTTTCCTTTTTATTCTTGATACAACACCGTGTAGTTATTTATGATTGAAAATAAGGCAAGATAAATGTTACCTAAATTTAGTTAAACATTGTCTTTTTTTTTTTGGTAACGTGCAAAGAAAAAAATATGAGAACTCATTTTTCGTTTAAATTTTTTTAAAAAAAGTGGTATATACAATGGTTAATATGCAATTAATCGTTTAATATATAAATATAATGAATATATTAACACAACCAAATCACAACAATTTGACGTCTATTTCACCATTTTGCATTTAGTGACGATAAAATACTAAAATTATTTGAACAATAGTACAACGGCTTTATAAGTCCAGGAAAAAACAATTCAATCGTTAAAATTTAGATACGTTTCACGCAATAATTTTTGTAACGATCGATCGGCTTTAAAATATCAAGTGTGTCAAAAAAAAAATCATGCAGCCCAAAGAAAGCCACGCATCGAAGTCATTCATTAAATGACTGCCATAGAATTGCCACAGCCTCATGTGTACTATTCCCGGGGTTGTCGTTTGCATGTGTTAACATAAATATTTCTTTTATGTTTGAAAATTTTTAAAAACATTTATATTTTAAATTTCTTTTAGTTTGAATATTAAATTAATACACATGTAAAATTACACATGTAAAGTTGCGTTGGAAAGGATTTTCAACCAAATATTAACGTCAAATATTACGTTATTTCTACACGATTATAATGGATAACACTAATTTTGCGTTGGAATTAACGCAATTATAACATAATTATATCCTCAACATAACACATAAAATTGTGTTGGATGTTCATATGTAGTTGTTACGCTAGAAATATAATGCAATTCGTGTTAACATGTTAGAAAATGCATTTCAAACGTGTAAGCTTTTGTAAAGTAATTGCGTTACTTAGCTGACAAAAACTTAGAACAAATTAACAGTTCACGAATTTCATATTATTTTACGCGATCGTGTTGGTAATTTAGGCAAAGTAACGAACGCAATGCCATTTCGTGAAAATTTATATATATATATATATATATCGCTTTGGATCTTATAATCACTTATATCTAGAATTATAAAATAATTTAAACTCTCTCACTCACTCATTTATAATATCTACAAGCGATTTAGATATTTGATCACTCTAAATGTGAATGTATGAGAGGTTTGACTAAGAAATGAATAATATTTTTATTGTGTTCGAAAGTGGATTAGAAAGTTTTATGAAATTTATAACAAATATGTTCGACATGCAAGGAACGGTAATTCATTTATCCATATTGTAGGTGTAGAAATGAAAAAAATGCTAGTTGAAGGTTACTATATTTGGATATCTGACCGAATATATGAGCCTAATAACAATTCATACGCATATTATTGAATAACCATATGGTGTTTATACTAATTTCGAAGCAATTATAAATGAAAGTAGTCTTGATAATTATACTCATCATGATGGATATGGAAATGATTAGGGATACTTTTTTCCGTTATCAGATGATGCTTGATTGGAAACTTGAATGAAAAAATGCCAAACTCTGAAACTAATAAGTTACGAACGACTTGGTGTAGCTAAACGACCTACGAGAGTGACTTTGATGGTTCGTATTGATTAAGTGGTGTACGCTTTGCCTGAGTGATTTCTCAGGAACTTTTTTTGCATCTCGTTCTTGAATGCTCGATTGAGTGATTTGATACTCGGGTCGAACGATTTATTTGTTTCTTTCCTCGATGTTGTTGAAAACTTGTCATGTTTCTTAATAATGTTTCTTAGCTCTTATTACCCACAAGATCATAAAATGAACCAATAAGGAGTAAATCAGAACTAGAGAGACAAAAACAATCTAAAATATGATTGAAACGTGCAATTAATCATAATGTGAAAATAGTGTGATCAATGTCATTCATACTAAACACGATAGAAAACCATGGTGGTTTGTCTATCACCATTGTTTTCTTCCACTAGACAATCCATCGAGATGAAATAAAAGAAACAAGATTTTAGATAAACATGCATCATACATATTGAAGGGAGATGAGATACTATTTGAGTGATCAGATTTGACTGACCGATTACAAAGAACTATTGATTATTATGGAAATGGCATATGATAGATGCGAAGGATTTGGAAATTGCAACACTTGGTATAAATGCAATGTTTTTTAAGGATCTCCTCTAGTGGTGGCACCATCCTCTTTGTCATAACCTTGATAATATGCATATAAAATAAAATTTATTTGACAATATTACCAATACAATAATGAATATTTCTCGAAAGGCGAAATACAATGTAAAATTAAGATTGAATATTAGAGCTACACATGTACCAAAGAAGTTTGAACTTAGTAGAGATGGTAAGACACATGTATTTATATTTAGACTTCAAATTGTAGCTCGAAATGCAATGCTGAAATGGTTGGAAGATGATGTTAAAAATTTTCACGGTTATGCGTCAAACATAATTCGTTATGTGAATCATAATGATGCAAAGCTGTAAGGCATAAAAGTCATGATTGTCACGTTTTTCATGATAGCTATTTAAGAACTTCTATTTGAAACTGTTCATGAGACGTTGTGTTGTGTAAGTTTATTTAATATATACAAAATTTTACTCAATATTTTGAAATGTTTTCGCTACATTTCGTCTAAACAGGCATCATCTTCGTCATCTCTGTCTTCGCCAATGCCTCGGGAAAATGTTTTATCGAAGTTAATGATTGGTTTTTGACTCGGTGTTGTTACCCCCGTTTGTGGTGGTGGCAGTTGAAACGCTCGACCGGTCATTAACTCGATTATACTCTCCATGTGACGCATCTGCACTCGTATTTCTCAAAGATTAGCCTCGAGTTGTTCGATGCGTTTCTTTTGTGTATAAGTCTCTTGGGTTGTGTACCATTTTGGCGTCCATGAACAAGTTTACAACAGATTATATACATTGATCATCCATTGACAATATCAACGGACTCCAACGAATATCCGCAAATCCGTTGCAATCTCTTGCAAAAATATCAACGGACGGATCCATTGCCTTGTCCGTTGATAATCGTATGTTTTTTTAATGTTCGAGCACTTTTTTCTCATCTTAAAGGAAAATGAAAAACAAAGTAGACTTGGGATCAATTGTGAATCAATACATGGACAAAGATATTACACATTTCACGAAATACTATTTTGACATTAGATTACAACAAAATGCAAGAACACATCACAAAGCAAGAATAAAAACCTCTTTTTTGAATACAATGAAATTTTACTATTATTACTGATATGTACAGCGAAACTTGATAGTTGAACATGAAAGCTACGCAAATATTGTTAATCAATCAATAGCTTCATCATGTACATACTTACATTTTATAAATTTGTGAAAAGCTGCATCAATCTGAAAGGTAAAATACAAAGTTATTCTTGTATATATGTATATATATATTAATTATTGTATAAATCTATTTAACATGTGTGTATGCATATATGTATAACATTTTCGATGACGATGCACAAAATAATAATTCAATGACAGAACAAACATATGCTTCATGGCTACAAAACAATGTAGCACTTATATATATATATATATATATATAATGAATTATGTAGTTACAAAGGTAATGATTAGTCATATATTATATTTATTTCAGGTTTATAATTGTAAAATAAGTTTTCTTTCTTATCTATGTCATTGAATGACTTGGTACAACCTCTTATCATACCGGTGAAATGTTGGTATATGAAATTTACTCGTGGTTACACGTTTCACACATTTAGTCATAGTTTAGACATAAAGATAATTAATTATGGTATTTGGATAAAAGAAGCTAATTACTGTAATTCATCTAAACAACCAGACTTTTACAATATTCTTAAGGGAATTTTGTAATTCGTGTATCAAGAATTTGTTGGACTAAATTGATAATTTTACATTATGATTAATATGATCCAACGATCGAAAGAGAAACTAGAAGAAATAAAATTGGAAATTTCGATGTCCATACATCACATTGATTTTGGAAGTAAAATCCTTTAATCTTATTATCACAGGTAGATGTATAATAATACATGATGACAAGGATACATAAGATAAACCAATGCAACACAACAACAGAGAGCTTGTGACAGACCTTAGCGACATATTATTATTACGTAGCAAACAACTTGCACCTTTGAACGAGTTAGATGTAATATCGGATGAATAGACCGAAGATGATGAAGAATGTGATGATACAGATTATGAATGTAATGATTTAGATTATGATGATGATTGATAATTAAATTGTAATATTCAATACAATTCTTAATTTTTTATTTAAGTTAAAATTTGTAACTCAATTACGTAAACCAATTATTTTAACACGATGACATTGGTCATATATTGACCCAAGACTAAGCCGTTGCATTATTAATAAGAACAATTTTGCATTTAATGCTTTAGTGAAGCACATTAACAATGTTGTGTTAGAATGCATAAATTGTTTCCCGTAATGCAATTGCGTTATAAATAATAACATCGTGCCATTAAAAATATGTTTGCCATAGTGACATGGATCTTGTCATGATTACGTGCAATATAACGCAATTGGATGACCCTAGGTAACTCTAAGGTAATGCAATTGCATTAGAAATATTCATAAACTTGAACCAACAATTGTTTCGATATCAATTTTGAAATTTTGAAGAACTGAAACTCTCTCTCACGTGGAATTACCCTCTCATGTACTAGCTCAAGAAATCACAATTTATTTCTTTTTTCAATCCAATACCACATTTCATGAAAGTATATCACGTTGGTTCAGTTATATTTAGTTTAATTTCATTTTTTCGTATATTTTCAGTACAGAATAGATTTATGTGTAATGTAAGATAGATTTGGTAATTTTATTATGATTTACCATGTTCGGGTGTATATATTTAGATATATTTTGAAAATTTAGTTTTTTTGTTTAGTTAGGTCACTTTAGTCAATTAACACAAATGAATGGTGATTTAGATAGGTCATGAAAGTTTAGTTCAATTTTGGTACGAAATATACTAGACTGACATATTGGTTTCTATTTAGGAATGGTTTAGTTTCGGTTTAGATCAATTAGGTATTACTTGGTTTAGGATTGAAATAGAGTTTGAAATTGTGTTGGTTAGAGGTTGGTGTAGAGCTGAAAAATAAGGTTTGTTTTGTAGTTTGTTTTTTGGATTTTTATTAGGTTTTTGTTGTCTTGTAGGATGTTTCAATGATTGTACATATGTGGTTTAGCAAGTTTGTTCACTTTGTGGACTCCGAGTCCCATAAAGACTCCTCAGACGCCTAATACTGATTCATTGTTATCGTTTTTACAAACGGAGACAGGTTATCATAGATGATCGTTTTTAATTTCGATAGGTTCGAACATCGATGACTTACTGAAACTCTCAAGTGCGTATGTACGTTGGTTACATCCCAAAAAGGTCTAACTCTAGATGATATACCAACGTATTGGTAAGTAACACTATATAGAATTTTATCTTATTTTATGAAATATGTAACTCATAGATTTTTTAATTTTTAGATTTTTATATTGATGCAATAATCCAATCTAACATCATCCATTATATAAAAACCAACTACTTTGATTTGTACATCGATTATATATCTACTGTCACGTTGTTATAGATTATCGGTGGAGTGTTTTGGTGGTAAGTAACATTATTAAACTTTTTAATTTATTTATTTCAACGAGAATAGTAATGAAAAATCTAATATCATGATATCATATATGATCGGTAGAAACATTTAGTGACGAAGCGACATAAATAACAGAATCGAGTTAGATTCTTTTCGTATTTCTATTTAGAGAAAACTAATGAAAAATGTCAAAACAATTTATATTTTTAAAATTTGAAGTTAAATAGATATTTTCCACGCGAAATATTAAAAATATAAATACCTTTGAAATATATGTCTCATCCTCCAATAAATCCTTTTCAAAGACAAAATTCTAAAAATAAAATAAACAAAATTTGTATAATAAAAACTCAAATTTTATTTAGATCCTTTCATTTTGTGTAACACACCGTTAAAAAAACTTCAATTTTAAGTGTTTAATTTGTATATTAACGTTACCAAAAAAAGCTCTAACTAAACTTTCATTTTTTTGAGAATTATAGGTTATTCGTTTTCCTTTAACATATTCTGTCAGAAACAACCTTTGAAATTTTTTGAAACACCATGGGATCAACCGTCACGTTCAGATCAGGTGACATCCTCAGTGTGAAGTACCCACGTCGAGGATTTATGTGACGTCATCATCTGAACTTCCTTATTTGTCATGTTCTCAATGGTCGGTCTCGTTTCTCAGGAACATGTACATCTATTTTTTCCATTATTGCCCTTGAGCTGCACGAAAATATCAGTTTAAACCACCGAGTAAGAAAAAGAAAACGGGGAAAAAATATAGAGAGAAAGGAAGAGGATTGATTGATTTCCTCTGGAGTTTTCTCACTTTGCGTTCTTTGATATTTTGTCCTTTGCTATTCAGTATCTCTTCTGTTCTCGATCCGTCCGTCAATCTCTCTACGACCAATGACTGTGATGACTCCGCCGCCACTTGATGTATATTCGGATTCATCGCTTCGTGTTTTTATGTTTGTGTTTATTTTCCCGATGTTTCCTTTGTGGGTTTTATTTGTATTCACTCGAATCTGCTTCCGATTGTTTGTTTCTTCGTTTATCCGATCCAGTAGGGTTTTTTTTTGTGCCGATTTTCCATTGTGATTTTTATTTGAAACCGTTGAGTCAATGGGTAGTGCTGCGTTTGTTTTTTGTGTTCGTGATTTTGGTTTCCATTTGGCATTTTGATCACTAGAGAGCGCGATTAGGTTTTTATTTTCTCTCGATTGTAGGTCTGATTTTGCGCGGTTTGCTATACCGATTTTGCAGCAAGAAGACGAGGAGATGCTCGTGCCGCATTCGGATTTGGTCGAGGGCCCTCAGCCCATGGAAGGTGAGAAATTCCACTTTTTGCTGAATTTGATCTGTTGGTAAATGCATCCTCTATTTTTTTTTATGTATATTAGACGTGATAGTGCTTGTGAGTATCAGATTGTAGTACCCACAGTATAGGATTGATGGTTACACTGTGCTAGGGTTTTGTGATATTTTTTATGTTGGTTCTGTTACCAACTGTTGATGCATTTGTAGTTGCCCAACCTGCTGAGCCTGCGAGTACTGTGGAGAACCAACCCGTGGAGGATCCTCCCACTCTGAAATTCACATGGACTATCACAAATTTTTCTAGGCTGAACACCAGGAAGCATTACTCTGACATATTTATTGTTGGAGGCTACAAATGGTAATAGTATATAGTTGTTCACATCGTACTTTTCATCGTGATTGTTCACCTAATTGCCAGTTTGATCCGTTGTGGTCTTGTGTTTGTCTCTGTTGCATGCAGGCGAATATTAGTTTTCCCGAAAGGGAACAATGTTGACCATTTATCCATGTACTTGGATGTTGCTGATTCTGCAAACTTGCCATACGGGTGGAGCAGATATGCCCAATTCAGCTTGGCTGTAGCAAATCAAATTCATAACAGATATTCCATTAGAAAAGGTATTTGCAATTTTCTTAATACAGTCCGTAACGGATCATTTATGACGGCATGTAACACCCTTTTTTTTTTAATTCTAAATGCTAAAACGTTGGGTTTGAGGAAAGGAGCCATTAGAATATTTTGAAAGAGAAACAGACAATAATCGTTTCTCTTTACCACAGAAAAAATGTAAATGATTAATCATAATTAGTTGTGTACAATCTTATCTTCTGAGCTTTCTAGTCAGTAAAACGTTTTCCTGGTTTCTAGTTGTCTCGCTAGTCTTATTTAAGTGTAAGTCTCTCTAGTAATAAAGATGTTATATTTAGTCGAAAGATAAGTGTTATTTACATTACACTTTCCATTGTCCCCTCCAGAGACACAACATCAGTTCAATGCGAGAGAAAGTGATTGGGGTTTTACATCTTTCATGCCTCTCAGTGAACTCTACGATCCTAGTAGAGGGTATTTGGTGAATGATACTGTTGTGGTTGAAGCTGAAGTTGTTGTGCGTAAGGTTCTTGATTACTGGTCTTATGACTCAAAAAAAGAGACCGGATTTGTTGGTCTTAAGAACCAAGGTGCAACCTGTTACATGAATTCTCTCTTACAGACCCTATACCATATACCATACTTCAGAAAGGTTATAATGCATTTCCTGCTTTCTTCTTTAGGTTCTAAACTGTATTGTTTCTCATTGATCTTTGAAAAAAGAGGTCTGAATTCTGGGCTGTATTTCTAGGCTGTCTACCACATGCCAACGACTGAGAATGATGCGCCTTCAGCAAGTATTCCTTTGGCCCTCCAAAGTTTGTTTTACAAGCTTCAATATAATGACACTAGTGTTGCAACAAAGGAACTGACGAAGTCGTTTGGTTGGGACACATATGATTCTTTCATGCAACATGATGTCCAAGAGCTCAACCGAGTTCTCTGCGAAAAGCTTGAGGACAAAATGAAGGTAATTTTTGTTTTGCCCTTCGGTTGCCTCTCTGTTGATGTTTAGGTTTTGATATTTCGTCTTTTTTTTTTCTAGGGAACAGTTGTGGAGGGAACAATACAGCAGTTATTCGAGGGCCATCATATGAATTACATTGAATGCATGAATGTGGATTACAAATCCACAAGAAAAGAGTCATTTTATGGTATTTAGTCTTATATATAGTGCACCATTTCTTTAATATATTTGCTTTTTATGAAGACAGTTTTATAACTATGTTTTTATTCCATGACAGATCTTCAACTTGATGTGAAAGGCTGCAAGGATGTTTACGCTTCTTTTGACAAGTATGTTGAAGTTGAACAACTTGAAGGAGATAACAAATATCATGCAGAAGGACATGGTTTGCAGGTCAGCTGTCCCATTTTTCTACTCATAACATTTTCTTGGGGGGCTTCACTAAATCATTATATGCCCCTTTGTGCGATATTTGGGTTAGATAGGTTTCTGTAGTGCATGGGGCGTAGCTGAGTAAGTTATTTGAAGCTAATTAAGTTTCTGCAAGGAGTATTATCTTTGAAATCAATTCAAGTATAACTGACTTGACTGTCCTTATTTCTGTCAAAATGAAATCTGCTTATCTACTCTCAATTTGGGCGAACACTATGTTTCTTGTTTCAGGATGCCAAGAAAGGTGTTCTGTTCATAGATTTTCCACCAGTTCTTCAACTTCAGCTGAAGAGGTTTGAATATGATTTTATGCGGGACACCATGGTGAAGGTTAGTATTCAAACTTCCCGATGCCTAAAAAGAAGTGAGCATGTGGTGGTGGCAATTTATTTATATATTTTTTTGGATGTTGACCTTATTCAGGGATTTCTTTTCATTTCTTCTTGATATTTTTCTTTGAAAGAAGTTTCCAGCAAGTATTGATGCAGCTTTTATTTATAGATAAATGATCGGTATGAGTTTCCTCTGCAACTGGATCTTGATAGAGAGAATAGAAAGTATTTATCCCCTGAAGCAGACAAGAGCGTTCGCAATCTTTACACATTGCATAGGTATGCTTTTGTGAATCTAGATATGGTATTTTTCTTTCAGCAGTTTGCATCGATTTATAGCTTTTGTATGGTGCACTATCTTCCGTCAGAATGTGCTACAAGTTGTTATCATTGTCTGTTAGTGTACCTGTGAGTGAATCTGCTTTCCATTGATTAGGCTTACATGGCTAGTTAATTAGCATGGTTTCTGCTAGTATATCATTTATAGTCATTATTTGGCTTGTGTAAGAGTGAATGACACAATAAAAGTGAAATTCTATTATTTATTTGTTTCCACATTTGCCTAATTAACTTTGTTATCTTTCTGCAGTGTCTTAGTTCACAGTGGAGGAGTGCATGGTGGACACTATTATGCCTTTATAAGGCCAACGCTCTCTGATCAATGGTATGTATCTTTCATCTCTCTTTATAAATAAGTTTGAAAATTTTGGGAAGCCATGAAGTGTTTGATCTGCAAGCTAGTACATGCATCCTTGCTTTTGATACATGCAATGTTAAACATGTTAAGTCAGATGTTCAAATTACTTGTATAATGCTTGATATATTGAATCTTGCTTCTAGTTCTTCTATCTTTCTTCTGTTCCTGCTAGTCTTCCATGTCTTCGAGGCCCTTTCTGCTGTCACCTGAAAAACTGTACTTGCAGTGGAAGAATTAATGCAGGACATGAGAATAAAGTTAGGTCAATTGAAGTTAGATTAACATGTCGCAGGATTCTTTATTATAGGTCTTAATTCTAGAAACTACGAATTTTAAAAATGTAATTCTCGTTTAATGGTTGAAAAGATGCTATTTTGTATGAATATACAGTTATTGTGATAGAGTTGGCTTTCAATAGTTTGATGTGTTGTGATTGTAGCATGTCAACATTATATAAAATTAGCATCATTCAGCCTAGTTGGCAAAACTCTAAAGTTAGTGTTCATGAAAGCTGCATCAGCAGTAATGTTATTATTGTTTAGGAATGGCACCATCTTGTGCGTGATGATTGTAGTATCATGTCATAATATGCATTGTTAAAGTAATTTGTGTACTGTTAATTCTTCCTGTTCTTTCAATTCCTTCATTCAAGTGAAGAGTTTGATTTCTAGATTGTTTGTACCCCTTAGTGTTAGTTTAAGGTGGCTATGACAACTGTTCATTATTTTGCTTCTTAGATACTTAAACCTCTAAAATTGTGCAGGTATAAATTTGATGATGAACGAGTGACCAAGGAAGATATGAAAAGGGCATTGGAGGAGCAATATGGTGGCGAGGAAGAGGTAGCATTTTCTCATTAGCTTAGATTTCACCCGTTGAGCTCATGTGTGATGTGTCTTCTTCTTTGATGTCCTTTCAGTTGCCGCAAACTAATCCTGGTTTCAATAACACACCTTTCAAATTCACGAAATACTCCAATGCATACATGCTTGTATATATTCGGGAAAGTGACAAAGATAAAATAATTTGCAACGTTGATGAGAAGGACATTGCGGAGCATCTAAGGGTAAAAAATACTCTTAACATCTGTTTCCTTAACTATCCACCTCTTGGCTTCACCTGACTCTGTTTGTCATCTAATAACAGGTAAGACTAAAGAAAGAACAAGAAGAAAAGGAAGATAAAAGAAGATACAAGGCTCAGGCTCACCTTTTCACGATAATTAAGGTTTGCTTATCTGATTAAATTACTTCTGATATTATGTCCAATCTGATGTAGAGCACTGTTGTAGTTTTGAGATGTCATTACTAATGCAATTTATGACTGTATAAAGGTTGCAAGAGATGAAGACCTTGCGGAACAAATTGGGAAGGATATATATTTTGATCTTGTTGATCATGACAAAGTTCGCAGTTTCCGAATCCAGAAACAGACACCCTTTCAACAATTTAAGGTTCTTGCTAAAATAGCTCCTTTATATGAATTTGTCATTTTCTTTGTTACGTTCTAGGGAAAAACTACTACCTCTTTTCCAAATCTTTTCTCTGTTAGAATGGATTTCATGGGGAAGATTTCTTTCTTTATGATGATTTGCAATCTTGTGAGGGATAATGTGTGGGACTCATTAGCACTGGAGGATAGAACATACTGCAACTGTATGGTAGGAATTAACTTATATAGGCTGATCATTGTAATTGCTGGGGTTATGATACTTCTAGAACCTAAAAGATAATGTGTACCAAACTTTTGTAGAATAAGGCAATTGTGATAATTTGACAGGGTTGTTCTGAAGGTGAATCTTATAAGATTCTTTAACTAGATAGATAGCTACTTTCATACTGTGGAGACAAGTATTTGCATTTTCCCCATGTGTTCAATATAAATCCGTCCTTATTTTCATCTGACATTGTTCATGTGTGGAAAATTTTCCAGCTAGGAACTTTGTAAGTCTTTGTTCGTACCTCAATGATTCCTCGTATTTCTACTGGTTTCATAAGAGAATTAGCAACTGTTACAGTACAATTTTCTGCTGAATTATAGGAGGAGGTTGCCAAAGAATTTGGTATCCCTGTTCAATATCAACGTTTCTGGATCTGGGCAAAGCGGCAAAACCATACCTATCGTCCTAATCGTCCCCTAACTGCGCAAGAGGAGTTACAGCCGGTAGTTCTTTATTCTTTTCCCTCATGTTATTGCATATGATTTGCCTTTCTGGCAAGAATTTTTCTTCTTACTGGAATTAGATTTTCAGCAAGAAAGGAAAAATGGTGAAACTGTGCTTGGAACCTGACTGCTACGTATTCTATTCTTTATGTACATCAGTGCAAGTATTATATATGATTAGTACTGTCGATTTAGGGTTGGGTTTCAAGCAGTCCCATCTGTCTTGAGGACATACTCTAGCCCATTGTTTCACTAACCTTCCATAAAATTGTCACGCCTCCTTTTTTGGACTGTCCTCAAGTTGAGAGTATTTTCTTTTTCTGTGTAAGGTTATCTGCAGTGGTTGATTTTGTCCTTGAGTAGGAGCGGAGTCGTCCTGTAGATAACTCTTTTAGAAATTTTATGTGTTTATGTGAAATATTGTTTTAAAATGTGTATGTAGGTTGGACAAATAAGAGAGACGTCAAACAAAGCAAACAATGCAGAATTAAAGCTGTTTTTGGAAGTAGAGTGTGGGCCGGTAAGAATAACTTGTTGTAAAGTTTGATTTTTGAGTCCTTGTGCATCGAAGGAGAGCCTAAATTGACTGACCACTGAGAAGAAAAGCTAAAAAAAACATATTAAACTTTTGAATAATTCAGGATTTACGCCCAATCCCTCCTCCAGACAAATCAAAAGAAAATATTCTGCTGTTCTTTAAGCTTTATGATCCCGAAAAGGCAGAAATAAGGTAATATAAGTTTCCAACTTTTCTTTTATTCTCTGTGTACTCTTCAGTTGCCTGTTACAACTGTAATAAATAAATTGATAATCTTCTATAAGACAATACTTTATTTCCTTTTATTTTCAATAGAAAAGTTGCAAGGGTAATTTCCTTTGTTTATCAAGTATCTCTTTTCTTTTCAAGTTTTTTCCACTTGAGATCATCATCTCTCCTAAATATATCATAACTCTGTACTCTTTGTGCTGCCAGATATATTGGCCGACTCATGGTAAAAAGTTCCAGCAAGCCAATGGATATTATAGAGAAACTGAATCAAATGGCTGGCTTTGCTCCTGATGAAGAAATAGAACTTTTTGAGGTTTGCTGCTTCTGTCATTTGGCGCTCAGCTTTTTCATTATGCTGATGGTTCAGAGTTTAATTTAATGTCTTTTTGGGCTGTTTTCAGGAAATAAAATTTGAACCTTGTGTTATGTGTGAGCACGTGGATAAAAAGACTTCATTCAGATTGTGCCAAGTAATGATTAATTCTTTATTCCTGAATGTTTCTGTCTGGTATCTGTTCATGACATGATTTTTCCGTTCTGCAGATTGAAGATGGAGATATAATTTGCTATCAGAAAACTCCTACTGATAAGGAGAGTGCATGCCGGTACCCAGATGTACCTTCATTTTTGGAGTATGTCCAAAATCGACAGGTATATTCTGCTTACTTTTGTTTTCAATTGTTAATCTTGCTATATTGTATTGTTAGAATTGCGGTAAAACCAAAGTCACAATGGCTACAATTCTGTTAAGTATGTAAAACTTAAGCCGGAGCAGTAGAAAGGTTACTGTCCTAACTTCAGTTGCTAAAAATGAATAACTTTCTCTTTATGGCATCAGACCTCATGTATTTCAGTTGCTTCTTTGTACCGTGCCAGTGGTTGATATCCCAGAAATCTCCTCCAAGCTATTTAGTTTTCTTTTTGAACCTAGCTTTTTGTTTCCTACATCTTATTATATATACTGATATACACCCACCAACACATAATATGTATATATATTCTTCATTGTCTCTCCTCTTCCTTCTCTTTCCCAGTCTAGTTGCCAGGCATCTAGGTACTCTGTGATTTCTATCCGAATGAAATTACTGCCTGGTATTATTTATGGGATGTGTGTATGGTTTTATACTTTTATTTATATTTGTGTTAGTTGCTGATTGACTAAATTGTTTTTTTATTGGAATTTGTACTGCATTGTTTGGAGGATTGCTTCCATGGTTTTGTTTGGTGTGATTAACTAATGTGTTTTTTCATTCTGTAGCTGGTTCGATTTCGTGCTCTGGAGAAACCGAAAGAAGATGAGTTTGTTTTGGAGTTGTAAGTACCTCTGTGGACTCTGCACTATCTGCACAAAGAATAGTTTCTCCTTTTTCTTTTTCTTATTCATTACTCTTTCTATTTTAGGTCAAAGCTGCATACTTATGATGATGTTGTGGAAAGAGTTGCTCATAAGCTTGGTTTGGATGATCCCTCCAAAATTAGGCTTACTTCTCACAATTGCTATTCCCAGCAACCCAAGCCTCAGCCTATTAAGTACCGCGGAGTAGAACATTTATCTGACATGTTAGTTCACTACAATCAGGTATGTCGTGTCTTTGAGTGAACTCTATTTATCCATTTGCTATTTCTGATGTAGGCTTCCTCACTAAGGGCATTTTCTTATTTTCTGCAGACATCTGACATTTTGTATTATGAAGTTCTGGACATTCCTCTTCCAGAACTGCAAGGTCTTAAGACTCTAAAAGTTGCTTTCCATCACTCAACAAAGGATGAAGTATGTGTAGATGCTACTGCTGTGACTTGTATCCTTCTTTTTTGCTTTGATTTTCCGTTTGAGCTGTGTTACCTGTCAACTTTGCAGGTGGTTATCCACAATATCAGACTACCTAAACAAAGCACTGTGGGAGATGTAATTAAAGAACTTAAAACAAAGGTGATCTTAATGTGCTTGCAGGTTTTCTGTTGCATTGCTGCTTTAGTATCTAAATTGAGTTTGTCTGTTTCAATTGATTTTGAGGTTGTTGCTCTCTCTAGTTTGTATATCTGTTGCTGAGGTGACTATGTCAAATTGATATTGTGCTGAAATTTGAAGTTGGTTCTAGAAGGTATGTGTGTGGTTTGTTAGCTTATACAAGGTTTACACATGAAATAGGTGGAGCTTTCGCATCCAGATGCTGAACTCAGGTTGCTTGAGGTGTTTTACCACAAAATCTATAAGGTATTAAGCTAATTTGGTTTGGTCTCTTACGTTGTGGCCTCTGTTTCTTATTATCTTAAGATTATAGCACGTAGGTGACCATGTTTTGTTATGGGATTCGATAGAAATTCGCAACAAACACAAAAATACTCTCAACAACACACCAAAAACCAAAGATCCATATTATGTATTAGAAAACCAAGAAGAGAATTACAAAATGGTTTGGTATTTTTCAAGAGGTTTTGCCTCTCTCCACAATAAATCTCTCAATATAGTTCCCTCCTTTACCCTCTCCCTTAGCTGAAGCTATGTAGAATTCATATAATGCAATATTACCTGATTTGCCCCCCAAATCCCCCATAACACAACCAAGTTTACTCCTTTAACCACACGATCTTAACAATTTCCCTAGCTTTACCCTCCTACGAAAGTTTTTATGCAACCTAATTTAGCTATCTCTATAATCTGAGTTTGCTGGTGTCTTGCAGATTTTTCCATCGACTGAAAGAATTGAGAACATAAATGACCAATACTGGACGCTACGAGCTGAGGAGGCAAGTCTCTGAGCTAAAAAAATATGTTTCTTTAGTTGCATTTATCTGTGGTTTCTGTTTGAACTTGATTGGACATTTTAGCTGGTTATGGCTCTGATGCGTAATGGATACTGACCATCTTATGTCTTTGCAAAATCTCAGATTCCTGACGAAGAGAAGAATATCGGTCCCAATGGTCGCTTAATTCATGTGTACCACTTTACTAATGAGTCTGGGCTGGTAATCAATTACACACTTATAAATACATCAGATTCTAGGGTTGTGAAGTTGGTCATGTTATGGCTTCCTATCAGGGGATCCTAATTAATAATCTGATTTATCCGGCAGCAAGTACAAAACTTTGGTGAACCCTTCTTTTTGGTAATCCAAGAAGGTGAAACTTTGGCAGAAATCAAAGAGCGCATCCGAAAGAAGATGCATGTTCCTGATGATGATTTTTCCAAGGTATGCACGTTTTCTTGTTATCTAATTTGATCTTATCCATGAAGAATCTAAAATTGATAGCCATATCCGGAAACATTCTGGCGAGTTGGAATGATATGATTCATTTCTTCTCTTTTCAGTGGAAATTTGCATTTATGTCAATGGGACGTCCAGAGTACTTAGAGGATACAGATGTCATTTACAATCGCTTTCAGGTGATTGCTTTGTATCCCTTATACGCTGTGACTCAGGAAATAGCTTGTGCTGATTTTCTGTAAGATTGTAACTGTTATGGTTGAAATCATTTCAGAGAAGAGATGTCTATGGTGCTTGGGAACAGTACCTTGGCTTGGAGCACCCTGACAATGCTCCTAAGAGGGCTTATTCCGTAAACCAGGTCGGTAGTCCTTTGTCTTTGAATCCTGTTGCTATGAACCAGTAACCCTGGCAAAAGTCATCTCTTATCTGAAGTCAGATTGCTAATAATCTTCGATGTCCTTGTAGAGCCGACACACGTACGAGAAACCGGTGAAAATATATAATTAGCAAGAGTTGATCACTCTGATATACACGCTACCTGATTGGGAGTGTGGCATCGAAGGGTGTATGAGAAGGAAGAAGGTGGTGTTTGCTGTGAGTTATTATGGCCATAGGAGTAAAGAGCATTGGTTCGACATCGAGGAAGGTTTTTGTCCTTTTTTTATCATCTTTTGACGCAGTGTGTGGCGGTTCACCATGAGTCTGGGCATTGCATTGCAAGTGTCATTCATGGGGAAGCCTGTCTTCAGTTACAGAAAAGGGGCGGTTGGCTTTTCGAGTATGTAGATACCGACGTTGTAATTTTAGCGGTTGGAGGAAGGGATAAGATTATCTTTTTGACTCAGGACCTCTTCTGTATCTTCAGAGGTATAGACTTTTCGCAAAGTTTGAATAGTATATTCTTTTTGAAGCTCATAGGTTATGGAATGGTCTCCATGTGAATTATGAGTTGTAGCAGCAGGAAGAACAAATCAGCCACATCTCCTGTGTTACCAGAGAGACTTGTGCCGTTCATAGGTTGGTTCCTTCGGCCTTGGTTTGGTACTGAGCTGTGATATCTTATCTGTCCAGTAACCACTTCGTTGCGTTGAATTATAGTGGCTGTTGACTTTATATATATATACCTTTTTATTCCTACAACGATCATAAAGAGGTTTTTTCTTTCTTTTATGCTCGAGATTAATGGACAATTGGTAACTGGACAATAAAATTAGACCTTAGAAAACCTATAAACTATATTTTTTTAAGAACAACGATCATAAAGATTTCTCATGATTTCTTTTTTAAAAAATATAGTTTAGGTTTTTTTATAAAGTTAAAAATAGAAAGTTTAATTTTATTAAAAAATTAGTTTTTAGGATTTTTTTGTCCATTTATAAAAAAAACTTTACCATTAATTATATTATGTTGTAAATTTTATTAAAAATCATAATGTGTATGAGAATGTTTAAAGGTTTGGATATTATAAATTTTACATAAAAAATTGTATGTATGTTTATATTTCAAATGAAAAATCATAAAAAAAATTATAAATCCCAAAATTGAATTATATTAAGGCGTGCACTTTGATAAATTTTAGTATCTTTTTTTTAAAATTAGTTAAAACTATTTTCGATTATTATTATTTTGTTTATAAAACATATACTCTTATATATTTTCAGAATAATTAATAGTCAAACTTTAGACAAAGATGTAAAATTCCATTCTTATCAAATAAATTTAGAAGTAATATTTGATTAGTGAAAAAATATAATTGATATATTTTTCAATCTATATAAAATTGTTGTATTATCCGAGTAAGGAAAACACATAATATATCTTAAGATTGAAAAATTGTATGTATAAATATGTTAAGATTGTAGCAAATTATTTTTTTATACTCAACCAAAATATTTATATAATAATTATTTAAAATATAATTGGAAATATATCAAAATTATAAATATAAGTTATCGAATGAATTATAATAATTATCAAGATTATAACATATAAGAAAATGTTTTTTAATAAGATGTAAAACATAATAATATTATAAAGGGACAAACCCCAAAAAAAATCTGAAAAATAGTTTTGATAAAATTAAACCTTTGTATTTTTAATTATATAAAAAAACTTCTAAACTATGTTTTTTTAAGCAAAAAAACCATGACAATTTTTCATGTTTTTTTTTTGTTTAAAAATCATGGTTTAGGAGTTTTTTAATAGAGTTTAAAGTAGAAGATTTAATTTTATTAAATGTTATTTTCAGGGTTTTTTTTGGATTTATCCCTTAAAAAATCATGCCAAATTCAAAACGATTTCAACTCAAAAAATAATAGTTCTTCTAAATTAGGATTATGTTATATCCTTGGTTCATAAAAAATACTATTTGGAAAGTACTTATACAATTTCGTAATATCAAAAATGTACTTGTAATAAAAATATTTTTGTCGTTGGATGACGACAAATAGATCATATTGTTAGATGATGGAGATAATTTGTCTAAAAATGATGATATCAATCTCAATAGAGTGATACACAGAACAAATAGAGGTGTGGGGGTGGTGCCACGTTCAACAACTTATGCATGGATCTGATCAACAATGTTACGATATTTTAATGATGAATCATAAGACCTTTGGGATGCTATGTGAAATGTTGTCAAAAGCAATATAATTTTAAAGATACACATAACATATACATTGAGGAGAAGGTGGTGCTATGTTTTTAGAGGTGGTTGGCCGAGATAATACAACATGGTTTATTGTTCACGGTACCAACATTTGTTTGATACGGGGAAAATAAAATTAGATGATGTGTTAAGTTTTGTTTTGAAGCTTACAACGGATCTATTAAAACCAACAATGGCACTCCATAATTTTATACGGAATTCAAAACTCGATTATATTGATTTTGTGCAATGGTAGAGGGTAGACGAATATCAATGTCATGATGACGATGATGTAGGACATGCCATATATTAACCTAGTGGAGAAAAAATAATGGCAGAGTTGCGTGAAAAGATTTCAAGAGAGATAACGATAGGATGTCGACTTCCATACTAGTTCATATATATATATATATATTGGTATTTTTATCTACTTTCTAGTAAATTTGTAAATTTTATTTGTGATGTATAAACCTCTTTTATTGTTTTAAAAATTAATATATTTTATTTCTTTTGGCGTCGATGTGTTAATTTTATAGTTATATTTATAGAAGTATGTTTATTTTAGTTTAATTAATCATATTATTTTATATTTTTTGTTAACATATTTATCTTTTTATATCATATTTTTAATAATATGTAATTAAATTGTTTTGTTTTAAATGAAAATAATATTTTTTATTCAAAAGTGTATTAAACCTCACCACAAGAGCCACGACAATCAATGTCACTTTTCGCGAGCAATGCCCTCCGCCTGGGCATCACTTACTCGTAATTGTTGACTCCAAGTGTCTCCACCAACTCCAGCCGCCCAATTGTCTCTCACAAGCCGTGAAAACTCTCCTCGCTGAATCATCCAAACATCCTCTCAGACACCTCCTTCCTACATCGATCATGACACAACACCCACAACACCCTCCTCCAGCAGTCGCGATGTAATAGGGAATGGTATTCAATCCCAATGATCCTCTTCATGCTTTGATCACCATCAACATAAGAAATATCACAAAACTCATATTCTCCAATTATCTCACTTGGAACATTAAGTATCCACACGCTTGGAAGTTCATGGATTGGATTGTTTCACCCAAGAAGACTCGATGGCTTCCCCAACCACTCTTGTTATGGTCGACGATCTTGCACACATGAATTCGACCATTGCCCCTTTCAAGATCAAATTTTGTTCTTAGCAATCTTAGGCATGCGTTCACCTCCTCTTTAATCTGTCATTTAAAGGACAACATTGTATATAAGAGATGTGAAAATTTATTGCAAATATCTACAAGAATGCATCCGATAACCATGTTCGAAAACTCAAAGACCAATTAAAAATGATACACCAAAGGCATCCAAACGTTTCATGAGTACATGCCTTTAAACCATGAGGACAAGCTTGTTGTCAAGGTCCCATCGGCCACACCACTCCCCATCACGGTGTTCGACCCCGATAGAACCATTCGTTTGGTTTGCCTCATGGACACTCCTTGCAAGTTTGGAAAGGAGGAAAATGACAAGAGATGCTCTCAATTCCAATAGATCACCGCTCCCAACAAACCAGCCATACGAGTTTTCCTTTTCTTCTCTCGATCATATTTAATTTTGTTATTGAGAGATTTTTGTCTAATTCTCGTAACCCATTCAAATTCATACTTTATTAGTCTGATATTCCAGTAAATGTTTTGCTGAAAAAATAAATTAATTAAATCTATTTTATTAAATTTGTTATAAATAATTATGATAAAAAATCACAAAGGCTTTCCACCAACATTCTTTAACTTCAGCATCGCTACATGTTCAATTATAAATGATCGATCAAATTCAGCTTTCATGGCTTTTGTTATATAACGAAAAAGCTGATCATAACCAAACGTATAAATCAAAATTGAATTAGATTCATATTATATTAATTAATTACAAATTTAAGTTTATATTGTGTGTCATTTTCACGACTAGGATCTAAACGCGAGAGCTTGCATCATTCCACATCCAATGCTAGTAGGAATTTAACGGATACCTGCTGGACGAATACAAAGACGAACGGACGAACACAAAGGCAATGCTGAGGTCCTCGGTAGCACCACCGCATCAAAGAAGGGTGACACCGATGACATGCTAAACCAAGGAACTAAAAGGAAAAACTTCCTCGATGTCTACTTCCACATGACTGATTCATAAACTCGTGGAATAAGTTATCAAAGGTAAAAAGGAAGCGTGAGAGTCACTAGACCATAATGAAGATTCACAGAGGGTCTCGGGCCACACGGATATCGAAGGATAGAAGATAAACATCTTACCTTATCATGTCCAATGGATAGAAAACGCCCAAGGATATTAATATCCCTCGAAATCCTTTATTTTCCTCCTCTAAAGATCTCCAACTACCATATCCCAACTCGAGGAAGACCCACATCAATTTTCTACACTGAATTGAGTTTCGACCCACTATCCTAAATCCAAGAGGACTCGAATGACACAAATAAAGAAGACGGAGAATAAATATCTTATATTTATTCTATGGCTAGGAAAATCGCCTAAAGTTAATCTTATGCTACTAGATCATCTACTTTCCTATTCCAAAGATATCAAACGGCTAGAAAATCTTCCCAAGCCAATCATATCCAACCAAACCATCTAATTTTCTAATCCAAAGATCTGGAAACTAGAAAATCTTCCCAAGCTGATCATAACCTATCGAATTATCTACTTTCATCCTTTGAAGATTTCCAATGACTAGAAAATCTTCCTAGATGGTAAGTAGATTAATTTGAAATCATGTATTTATGCATTTTCTTAGTTTTGATGTTGCGTCTCTTCTATATAAAGGACTCCACCCCATTTGTAATGGAAAATTGAAATTTGAGAAGAAATAAAACTTTTTGTTTTCTTGATCATTGTCAAGAACACGTTGACTTCAACTTGTTTTGAAATTAATTGAAGTCATTATCTGACTGTATCAAGAGGTTTCTACACCTCTTGTGGTATCCATAACTCCAACCTAAACACTTCAACTTCCACCTTCCACCTTCGTTAGACGAATCTTGAAGAGATCCCATCTTCCACCGCCAACCGCCTCCATCCACCGTCAATGGAAAAAATTTCTTAAAGAGTGCCTTTAAGCCAGTCAAGAGATTCTAATCAACCGAAGAGTCTTACTCGAACTATTGAGGTTATCGAATTCTCTATACACGTCCCGAATTCTGATCTCGAGGCATGTATCAGGTGGATGGCTGAATGGATGACCGACAGATGATATTATGAAATGACCAAAATTTGCAACTAAGATGGAAGAGAGATGTTTAAAATCCGAATTTATAAAAATTTAGAGACGAAAACAAAATTTCATCAAACCGTTCGCTTTTACGAATGGATCGTCTTGCTCGACCAAAATCCGTCCGCAATCATGAACAAATTGCAGAGGACCCATGCAAAAAAACTGTAGTCGTCTGCAATCCATCGTAACTATGAATGAATTCTGGACGATTGCGTCTTGGCTGTGCAAGGACTGACAACATAATCAACCATTCACAATCTGTTCGTAAATATGGATGCACGATACGAGTGTTTGCAATTCGTCTATCGTCCAGAAGGTCCATTAATGCCTCTGCAATCCGTCCGCGATTGCATGTAATAATGGGATTCACAAAAGTCACTGAGAAATCGCTCAGACATAGTGATTAACCACTTGGTCAGTATGAAGCGCCAAAGTTACTCCCTTAGGTAAGCTCGACCCGAGCGATGACCGGGACGATCAAATAATAAACAATTGAGGGATGTTTTTTACCATGTAGGTTCGCTTGAGCCGAGCATTTTATAACCAGGCCGAGCAATATCCCAGATCACGTCAAAGTTAGCTCCGACTTGCATGGAAAATACGTAGAATCAACAATCATTCGGCCCAAACTGATAATAACTCGGTCGAGCGATGCAACAACTTCATATAATAATTCAAATTTTAAACTATTGGAGAGCGGGATAAGTTTCCTATAAATTTAAGGTCGACACTTTATAGAGGGGGAACAAAAAAATAATACATGAAATATACTTTTGGATCATGCAAAGATTGAAAAAGCTATTAGAATTTATTGAAAGATTGACCTATTAGTGGAGACAAGTCAAACGTGGGGTCATGGCGACAACTGATCGAGAGATCGACTGAGCTTTCTCTAACCTTTCTCTTTACTTGGCTTCTTTTGTAGTTCTTACCTAAGACGTAGATCCATAGATTTAATCCATGTTTTAGGTTAGAGTTTTGTGTATTTAACGCATTGTCCTTAATGAATGGATTCGTGGTTCATTGCTTTTGCGGTTTAATGTATTTTTTTTTCAATTTTACATGGGTCCTTTGAATTGATTGTCACATGGAATAATTAGATGAAGACGCCAGATTATCTAGATTACATTCATTAAATGAACATGAAAGATCATATTGAGAGGTAAGTTAATTGGTTTAGGAATGATTATATTGGACAAATGCATTTAACACGTAAATCATTACATGAAGGCGTCAATGGGTGGAATATTTGAATATGAGTCTAAATTTTGAAAGATATATTGATAGTACATTTTGTGTGTAGGTCATTAAAATGAGACATCAATGATTGAAATACTCGAATAGGATCTAGATTTCTATAAAAGATATATGAATATAAGATGATTGAATTCATTGATATAAACAAAGTGACACCTTCAGAAATTTTCAATGAGTTCATGTATGCGAGAACAATTCTTGATTCTAAAAGTATTGTATCGCTTTTATATAAATTGTAGTTTTAGTTTATTTTATTTATTTACATTAGATAATAGATATACCACAATTTTTTATTGTTTATAGCTGTAATTTTTGTAAAATCAACAGTTTAAGTTTCTATTATTTCTTGTGTTTGACCCTTATATTACATGATACTTATATTTATAAAATTTCTAATTTAAATATAAATTATAAAACTTGAGATGTATTAGATCATAGCACATCAAAACCAAAACTTCCACCACACATCTCGTTCTCCATAACAGTGAACCAGTTGAACTTCACGATGATGAACCACTCGAGAATCCTACTGAATACATAATAATTATGGTTTAACAATCAACTTTTGGATAGAAAAATGGGGGGTCTATAGAAACTATATCTTTTTTTCTATTTTTTTAGCAAGTATAAGTAATTTTTTAATATCTTTTGCATAGTGTGTGTAATACACACACTATGCAATTTTAACCCGATTTTAACTCGATTTCATCACATTTCGCCGAATTTCAACCTAATTTCATCCAATTTTGACTCAATTTCACC
>CM071873.1:28644174-28669653 GCA_036759665.1 Gynandropsis gynandra
TTTGGTCGTATGAGTCGTCCATGGGTCATATGTGGTCGCATGAGTCATCCATGGGTCATATGTGGTCATATAGGGTCGCATGAGTCGTACAAGGGTCTTATGTGTTTGCATTAGACGTCCAAGGGTCATATTTGGTCGCATGAGTCGTCCATGGGTCATATGTGTGGTCGCATGAGTCGTACCGGTTTAAACCTTATTATAATTTAATCCGATTGAGCGTCGCATAACGGGTCATATTGGGTCATAATCTTACGAACAATAGATGCAAAATAAGACATTTTCAACGTTTAAATATTGATTACATAAGGTCTCAAAGGTTACAAAGGTCACAAGAGTTACATAAGGTTACATAAGGTCTCAAAGGTCACAACGGTTAAAATAAGGAAAGAAAAAAGTTGAAGAAAAAGAAAAAGGCAAAAAGAAGTTCGAGAAAAAAAAGGAAAGAAAAAAAATGTCAAATTTGTCGAAGATTAATGAGTCCTTCCCCGCAAGAAATGCTCCATTGACATTTCGGGCTTTGAGTCATGTATGGTGAGTTCCACGGTAGCAAATGATCTCCAACCGTGACCTTAGGTAACGCGGATACAGCTTGATGTCTGAGTCCGCCGATTACCAGGACCTTATGTAGTGCAGATACATCATAAAGTCCTCCATCCAAGTTGTAAGTACTTGTGTGTATCTGTATACAGACTGAGTCCGACGATTACCAAGACATTGAGTAATAAATAGACAGCACGATGCCCTGGGTCGACCATGTGACCTTAACGTTCACAAAGGTAACAAGGATTTTTCAAAGAATTTAGGGTTAGATGTTAGAAATCGCCCTTTTGAGAGAATGAAAGACTCAAAACAAGAGATGATTTGGTGCTTGTTGTAGCTTTACGGTTTTTCCTCCTCTATTTATAACGAAAAATAAATGGACTCCTAAAATCCAGAAAGACAATAATTACAAAGAATGACCAAGGTGCATGTATTGACACATTAAAAAACCTTTAATATAGATCTTCAATGTGGTATTGGTAAAATAAAAAGCATAGTTAGAACCTGGAAAAAGCAGTAGTCTGACATTGAAAAGACTAGTCGAAAGGGTCGAAATGGTCGGAAGGGTCGCAATGGTCGGAAGGGTCGCATGGGTCCAACATATTTTGATTTGAACTGTATTTTCGAAATTTTATTCATATTATTTGTAAATAATTTGTAAATAATAAATTAGTATCGCAGGGGTCCAAGGGTCGCAGAAGGACAAGGGTCGCAATGGTCGGAAGGGTCGCAATGGTCAGAAGGGTCAAAGAGGGACAAGGGTCGCAGGGGTCCAAGGGTCGCAGAGGAACAAGGGTCGAAGAGGGACAAAGGTCGTAGGGGTCCAAGGGTCGCAGAGGAACAAGGGTCGCAGAGGGACAAGGGTCGCAAGGTCAAACTGAGTCGTTGGGTCGAACTGGGTCGTAAAATTGCAGGGATATTTTGGAAATATCAACATTTATATGGGTACTTTTGAAGTTAAAATTTTTTCTTTTTCGAAAAAGGTATTTTTGAAGAGTTTTAGCCTACAAAAATATTTTTGAAGTTGCCCTGTTTATTTTCCTTCTCTAATTAATTAATTAATTAATTAATTTTTGTGGATAAATTTTATTAAATGGGCCTTAAATATAAGGGTTATTTAAAGCCCACAACTGGTGGAAAATTATCTGAAAACTTAAATTTATGAACTATTCGTTACACTCTTGTTATCATCCAAAAAATATAAATCCAGATTTTATTTTACTTAAAAGCACTTTGATTTTCAAAATTTACCTCATGTTCCTTGTTGCCACATCGAGAATTGGAGGCAGACAATGAATTTATGTTATATGATGTGGTATTACACTGATTTAAGAAAAAAAAAAAAAAATTTGAGATTTTTTAGACAATAAATCAATAATTCTTTTTAGCAATAATATAAATTAGAATTTGTTTTAATTTTTGTAAAATTTAATAGTTCAAGAATTTTAAATTCTTTTTCCTTTCAAAACCTCTACCCAATTCTTAATTTTTTTCGAAATTCTTTCAACTATAATTTTGTATATCAATCTTTTTAAACCGAAAATTTTAAATAATATAATTTTTTCCACGTTTCTCATAATCTTTCTATCTATCTTTCTAATCATATAGCGTCGAAAATCCTATTTCGACCATCCATCTAAACTCTTAACTCATCTCACGTTTCTCAACAAAAAATAAACATAGTACACCTACTGTTCGTACCTCCTGATCCGCCCATCTCTACTACCATCAAAGCTAGTAAAAATAAGGAAAAAGAGATTGATGACTTTGACTAGCTTAGGCATGGTCTTTGATATGATCAATCAAAAATCGACGAAGGAGAGTTAGAGTTCATGAAAGGGGATCGAAGAATCGAGAATGGTGAGTCAATACACGACAAGTTACAAACCAAGGAAACAAAGTGGTTGGGCCAAAACAATATACTGTTCAACCAAATACAACAAAGGAAAACAAGACGCGACCCAAGCACAAGGTGAAGAGAGGACATATCCGAATGGAGCCGCAATCCCAAATGCAAAAGGAAGCTCGCAACTTGATCCAGCAGAAAACTCGGGACCTAACATGCATGAAGAACCCCCCTCTACCTAAGCAAGGAACCAAGATTTTGTTAGCATGTGTAAACAGATAATTTTGTATTTGGCTAAACATTAGCCACCTAGAAACATGTCAAACAGAAACCATGCTCCACCAAATATAACATATGTTGAGAGATACATTTTGAACATATATTGAATAAAATGGGAAGAAGCGAGTTTGACTTGCAACACTTCAAAACATCCTAATTTCCCATTCTCTCTTCCACTCATTCTCACTTCCACTCGAGACCAACACATATTCAAGCCATATTGCCGCAAACTCAAATTCAACCAAGCTCTATTTCTTTTTAGTTTGCACAAGTAACTAATGAAGACCATTGGTTACCTGATATTAACCCATAACATCTAAAAGATAACAAGTGGTATAAGAGATCCCTGGTTTGGGACCTTAGTGTCAAACACAAAAGACAACAGCACCAACCAAGGCACAAGGAGCTAGCCAAGCACACGACACAAATGCACCAATAGTAGACCAATGAAAAGGGTAAACCCTAAACTAAACCTAAAACTACGACATGTTAAGTTGAAGGTTAGACACCATGGAGAACACTACACCGTCTAAACAATTTTTTTAGGGCAAAAATTACAACATATGGATAATAAAAATGAAAGTCATGTTGAGGTCTAGACAATTGTGGAAAATGGTTACAAAGGGGCTATTAGAAGAGCCAGTGATGGGAGTTGTCCTAACTGAGAAAGAACAACAAAAGATTTTGGTTGTTTGGGAAAAAATGCAAGCCAAGGACCAAACAACTTTTCAACTACTCTGTAGTGCAGTATTATATAAGATATTTAGAGCACATCTATCCATTTGTCAAACCATGCAGGTAGCTAGAGACTTACTAAGAGAAAGGTTTCTAGGAGATCCTAAAACTGCCATTATCAAACTACAAAAATTAAGAGCCAACTACTATACCCTAAAACAAGGAGATGTGGAAAGTATCAAAGACTTAGCAAATAAAGTCTCTAAGCTTGCAAACAAGATGATGGCTTATGGAGATGAAGTAAATGAGGATTCAAAGCTTGTGTTCATCATGGGAGAGGTTTAATCCATATGTAGAGTCATTGAGCAAACTAAGGACCTAAAAATTATGACAGTAGGGGACTTGATCATTTCTCATCTCAAGAATCTAGACTAGATGACAGGCATGGTGGTGGAATTAAGGGAGCTTTCTATTAAGGAAAGTTTATATTTTATATTAAGGAAAGTTTATATTTTATATTAAGGAAAATTTATATTTTATATTAAGGAAAGTTTACTTACTTAGGGTTTTCAATTGTGTATAAATAGTCTTGTAAACCCTTCGTTATGGAATAAGAAAATACATTAGCTATTATGGTATCAGAACCCAAGTCATAAGACAAAATAACCTAATTTTTTTTCTTTCTTTTTCTGCCTACCCTGTTTTAGCCGCCACCCCCTAAATCGGCCACTCTTCCCTGCGCTATCTCAGCCTCCTTTCGCTTCATTGACGACGTTTCCTGTCAACGTCAACTCCTACCCGAGAACGCAGAAAACACTTCTTACGGTTAACATGGGCAATGTCACCAAACTCACAAGCACGAACTATCTTACTTGGAGTATACAAGTAAGAACTCTCCTAGAAGGACATCAACTAGATTGTTTTATCTCCGACGATTCCTGCGTACCGTCGGCCACCATCATTGTTGACGGCTCTATGCAAGTCAACCCGGCCTTTGAGCCATGGAAACAGCAAGACATATTCCTGTTCAGTGCTATTCTCGGGGCTCTCTCCGTTCCCCTTCAGCCACTCGTCGCCCGCTGTTCCTCTGTTCGGGAAGCATGGAACAAACTTGCCTCGACATACTGCAAAGCCTCACGAGGTCATATCCTTCAGCTGAGGGATCAAATCAAACGGTGTGTGAAAGGAGCACAAACCATTGATGATTACCTTCGATTCCTCATCACAAAGGCTGATGAATTGGCATTGCTTGGCAAACCACTTGATCATGAAGATCTACTCGATGCCATCTTCTCTGGTCTACCGGATGAATTCAAACCAATCATTGATGTTGTTCAAGCAAGAGACACGACCATCTCCGTTGAAGAACTTCATGAAAAATTAATCAATCACGAAGCCAAGCTCCTTGTGGACGTCTCACAACCCATCCTGCAGTCTGTACCTGTGACGGCTCACTACACCAACACTCGTTCCCAACAGCACTTTCGCGGACGAGGTAGAGACCATACATCTGATCATCGATCACACCGCTCGCAATCTAAAGGGTATCAAGGCAAGTGCCAAGCATGTGGAGTCTTTGGACATAGTGCAAAGAGATGCCCTCAATTCACACTGATCACGGCGCACAGATCTCATTCACATCCTCCACAGCCTCAGCAATCGTGGCAACCGCAGGCTCACAATGCGCTCGCGCCGTACTATGATTCTGGTTCGTGGCTTCTTGACAGTGGGGCTTCGCATCATATCACATCCGATCTTCAAAATCTGGCACTTCATAGTCCATACCGTGGAGGAGAGGATGTGATTGTTGGTGATGGCTGGACCCTACCAATAACTCACACGGGTTCTTTTTCTATGCCTTCTACCACACGTCCTTTATCGTTTACTAATGTGCTTTGTGTGCCATCGATTCATAAAAATCTCGTCTCGGTCAACCAGCTTTGTAATACTAATGGAGTTTCTGTGGAATTCTTTCCACATCTTTTTCAGGTGAAGGATCTCAGCACGGGGGCACCAATCCTAACAGGTAAAAGTAAAGACGGTATCTATGAGTGGCCGCTCAAACCCTCCTCTGCGTCAACCTTTGTTGCTTTCAGTAGTGTCAAGTCCACTTTGTCCGAGTGGCACTCTCGTTTAGGTCATTTATCCCTTCCTATGTTAAAGCATGTCGTGTCTAAGTTTCATTTGCCGTTGTCTCGGAATTCCTCCATTATGTTTTGCAACTCTTGCGCTCGTAATAAAAGCCATAAACTTCCTTTTGCTCAATCTACTATCACTTCCTCTATGCCTCTAGAAATACTTTTTTCTGACGTATGGATGTCTCCGCTTGCTTCCATCGATGGCTTCAAATACTATGTCCTTTTTGTTGATCATTTCACTCGTTACTCTTGGTTATACCCACTTAAAGCCAAATCTCAAGTCCTTGACACGTTTATGAAGTTCAAAGCTCTTGTCGAAAACAGATTCAACACTAAAATCAAAACACTTTACACTGATAATGGAGGTGAATACATTTCCCTAGCCTCCTTCCTTTCCTCCCATGGTATCTCTCATTTCACTACCCCACCCCACACACCCGAGCACAACGGCATTTCGGAACGTCGCCACCGACACATAGTCGAATCTGGCATGTCTCTTCTTATGCATGCGTCCCTCCCTCTCTCTTTTTGGTCTTATGCATTCACCACGGCTGTCTATCTGATCAATAGAATGCCAACTCCAACACTTTCCATGTCATCACCTTACATAAGTCTCTTTGGGGTTGATCCGAATTATGAGAAACTTAGGGTCTTTGGGTGTCTCTGTTATCCTTGGCTTCGTCCTTACTCCTCCCACAAATTATCCCCTCGATCTACTCCATGTGTCTTCCTAGGATACTCTCCCACACAAAGTGCCTATCTATGTCTAGAGCCCGTTACCTCTCGTATCTATGTGTCTAGACACGTTGAGTTTCATGAAAATATCTTCCCTTATGCGGCCTACCCAAAATTCTTCCTGTCCATGTCATCACACCCTTCGTCATCATCCCCCTTGTCTTCGGACCCTACTGTTTCTCTCGTCCCCTCCTCTGTTCCATCGTCCTCGGGTCTGCCCCCCAGCTCGGATTCTTCACCTGTCGTGACTCCTACCGTGGACACTCATGTGGATCGTGATGATGCCGAACCTGTTACAGTTGCAGACACCTCTCAGCCAGTCTCCCTGCTCGATCATGTTGTCGTGACCTCTGTATCCACCCGCTCAAGCACTGATCCTGAAGCTACGGTGCAGCCTACAACAAATCTGCATCCTATGACGACACGGTCCAAGAACAACATCACTAAGCCAAACAAGTTATTCTCCCTCTTGGCCACGGCGTCAGGGACTGACATTGAACCTACATCACTTGTCCAAGCATTAAAAGACTCAAACTGACACAAGGCTATGACGGAAGAGTTTGATGCGCTTATTCGAAATGGCACATGGACCCTAGTTCCCCCCGAGGCTGCTCCCAACATTGTGGGATGTAAGTGGGTCTTCCATGTTAAACGAAAGCCTGATGGATCTATTGAACGGTACAAGGCACGTTTGGTTGTTAAAGGATTTCATCAGCGTCCGGGAGTTGACTTTCATGAGACGTTCAGCCCCGTTGTCAAACCGGCAACCATTCGACTTGTCCTAAGCATTGCTGTCACCAAAGGTTGGCCCCTTAGACAACTTGATGTTAACAATGCCTTTTTGCAGGGACGTCTAATTGAAGAGGTCTATATGTCTCAACCACCGGGATTTATTGACAAGGATAATCCAACGCATGTTTGCAAGTTACAAAAGGCTATCTATGGGCTTAAACAAACACCTCGGGCATGGTATTCTGAACTGCGCAACTTCCTCGTCACACATGGGTTTCGTAACTCTCTTGCCGACCCATCTCTCTTTATTCTTCGAGATCACGAAGTCTCTATCTTCGTTCTCGTCTATGTGGATGATCTTGTTGTGACAGGTAGTTGTTCTACGCGAGTTCAAAACTTCATCACGGCATTGGCGATTCGGTTCTCTCTGAAAGATCTTGGCAATTTATCCTTCTTCCTTGGGGTTGAGATCTCTCGCTCGGACAAAGGCCTCATGCTCACACAACACAAATACATCAATGATCTCCTAGTCCGGACACACATGCAGGATGCTAAGCCAATACAGACGCCTATGGCTTCAACGTCGCGACTCACAATTCGCTCGGGGACACCTCTAGATGATCCATCGGAGTATCGGACAATCATTGGCAGTTTGCAATACCTGTCGCTCACTCGCCCGGATGTAAGTTTTGCTGTCAACAAGCTATCTCAGTTCATGCACGCTCCAACGGATCTTCACTGGCAAGCCGCAAAACGTGTTCTTCGTTATCTTAACGGAACGCGTACTGCTTGTGTCTTTCTCTCGGCCTCAAACATGCTCCAGTTGCATGCATTTAGTGATGCGGACTGGGCTGGTGATTGTCATGACTTCACTTCTACGGGGGCATATATTGTATATCTTGGACGACATCTGGTTTCTTGGTCATCCAAGAAACAAGGTAGTGTCTCTCGATCATCAACTGAAGCTGAGTATCGGTCAGTAGCCAACACGTCCACGGAACTTCGATGGCTCATGTCCTTGCTATCTGAACTTGGTGTTTCTCCTACGGGTACGCCTACTATCTACTGTGATAACGTCGGGGCCACCTATCTCAGTGCTAATCCAGTGTTTCACTCACGTATGAAACATCTAGCTTTGGATTTTCTTTTCGTTCGGGGTCAAGTTCAAGACGGTTCTCTTCGGGTTTCTCACGTCACCTCCCGCGATCAGCTTGCTGACATTCTGACGAAGCCGCTTCCGCGCTCTTCTTTCCATGATCTATGTGTCAAGATCGGAATCACCTTCCGTGCTCCGTCTTGAGGGGGCATATTAAGGAAAGTTTATATTTTATATTAAGGAAAGTTTATATTTTATATTAAGGAAAATTTATATTTTATATTAAGGAAAGTTTACTTACTTAGGGTTTTCAATTGTGTATAAATAGTCTTGTAAACCCTTCGTTATGGAATAAGAAAATACATTAGCTATTACTTTCCAATCTAAGTTTAAGGGGTTGATATTTGGGCATAAGTCAAACATACCCAAAAGATCCATTTGGAAAGATATAATACAAATCTAAGGGGAAGAAGCGGTGTTCCATTTGCAAATAACAAGTGTTTAGATATGAGTTTTGGTTAACATACAATGGTGCAACCAACCATACGACACATGAAGCAAGACATTTCACCATCGTGGATAGGGACTTTAAACATCCCGACAAAGATAGGAAATATGGTAGTTTTGACTACGGCCAGAAAGGGTGACATTGAGGTCATGACTAAGAAAGAAAAGAAGACAATCCGAGATGTCTTCTTAGTTCCAAGCCTAAAAACTTATTCAGTGTTCCTCAAATGGTACAGATAATATGAAGTTATTTTTACAGAACAGTCTTGTGTTATCAAGGATAAGAAGGGTTCAAGGACTAAGGTGGACACAGACTAATGAAAATGCAAAAATGGCAAGATAGGACATGGACTTATCTAGGATCTGGCAAAGGAGGTTTGGTCATTCACGGATACATAACCTGTAAGAGATGATGAGGAAGGAGTAAGTGAAATGACTACCGAAATTCAAAATAAGCAAAGAACTATGTGAAACATGTGTGAAAGGGGAATAAACATAAAGAATAATTCCCTAACAATCTGAAGCAAAAAAATAAAAAAATTCTAGAATTTGTCCACAATGATCTCTATGGACCAATGCAGACACAATGACTCGAAAACATACAGATGATTACTAATACATGTTGTGGATTTATTTTCTAAGGTTGAATTCAGACAGTCTAAATTGTTTTTAGGAAATTTCTAAATCTAGTGGAGAACCAAATAGGCAAACATTTGAAGAGATTGAGGTCTGACATAAGGATGAGTTTAACTCGCAAAATTTCAGAAGGTTTTTAGAGGAGAAAGGGGTGAGAGAACTTACATGGGCCTTCTCTCCACGGTAAAATGAGAAAGTTGGAAGGAGAAACATAAACTAATTAGACATCGGAAGAACCATATTAAAATATAAAACAGTTTTTGGGATGAAACCATTTTTGCTGCAACTTACCTTTAAAAATGCCTACCAAGGCATTGCAGAATAAGAATCCACTTAAAATTTGGAGTAGACATAAGCCCTTTGTGGGGTATTTAAAGGTTTTTGGATATGTGTGGCATAAATATCTCTTTGTTGATATGCAAGAGATAGAATATGAAGATGTGTCTTTTGGAGATGTTTCGAAGGTGAATGTTAAAGGTCGAGAAAATAATATGTTTTTCACAAAATAATGGAAAAGAAGGTACCATGGAAGACGTGTACTATGTTCCTGAATAATATTTTCAGTATGAGATAATTATTGGAGAAAAGATTTTTGGTTTACATGAAGTTTGTATGCTACACTTGAAAGACACAAATGGTTGAGCCCTTACACACATGGAGATGGCGAAGAATCGAATGTTCAAAGTCAACTTGAAGAATATGCAAGAGCAATTTGCAAACCAAATTGGAGGATAAAACAATTTTATGACACTTACGGTTCATACACTTACATATGATGGACTAATGGAGTTAGCAAAGAAAGAAATGGTCTATGGTTTACCAACATGGACTACATCAAGTCGTTTTGTGAATGTTGTGTTGTTTCCGATCAAGCACAAACAAATTTTCAAAAGAAGGTAGAATATCATGCAAAAAGACCATTCAGATTGATATACACTGATATATGTAGACCAATCACTCTGATATCTTTAGTGACAAGATATACTTTATTACTTTCATCCATGACTATATAGGGAAGACATGGGTTTATTTTCTAAATGAGAAATAAGAAATTTTTTATATGTTCAAGGAATTCAAGGCAATGGTGGAGAAGACAATCAATCTCTACAACAAGGCTTTATGGTCGAATAGAAGGGGTGAGTACAAAGTACATGTCTACCGTTTTCACAAATTTTGTGAAGAACAAGGTCTCAAAGTATTCTTTACAATACCTTATCACAAAAAATGGTTTCTGTGGAAAGAAAAAATCAACTGATACTTGATATGTTTTGATTGATATTGAAAACAATAAACGTGCCAAAGTAATTTTGGTGGAAACAATGCAATGTGTTGTGTATGTCCAAAACTGATATCTACGTAAACATTTGGAGAACCAAACACCACAAGAAGCTTGGAGTGGTTATAAACCAACGATATCACACGTTAAAGTGTTTGAGAGTGTGGCCTACACAAATGTGCAAAATCAAAAAAGAATGAAGCTTAACAATAAAAGTAAGAAATATGTATTCATTGGATATGATGAGAAAACAAAGGGGCATAAGTTGTTTGATCCAACTTACAAAAAGGTGTTGTGAGTCGAGAGGTACAAGTGAATGAAGAAAGCATATGGAATTTGAAAATTATAAAGGAGGCAACACATAGAGAGTCATTGAGTATTGACCAACATTCACTTCCATGAGTTATCATGTACATAAGGAAGAAGATGAGTCTATTCGACCAAAGATGCAAAGTATACAAGATCTATATGAGTTCACCAATGAAGTACATATGGTTTGATTATCAACAAACTCGGAAAACAGCCTTTGAAGATGCCATTAGGAAAAAAGTGGAAATAAATGAAACTTGGGATTTGGTAGAATTGCCAGAAGGACACAAATATTGGTGCCAAATGGGTGTGCAAGAAGAAAATTAATGCCAACGGAAAGATTGAGAGGTACAAGGGACCACTAACTGCAAATATATATAAACAAAAGTCGAGGATTGATTATGACGAAGTATTTGCTCTAGATGCAAGAATGGAGGCATTTCGACTTCTGTTAACTTAGATGCATAACTCGAATGGTTGATCCATCAAATGGATGTGAAATCCACAATGTTTAATGGAGTATTTGAAGATGAAATCTTTGTGGAGCAACCACCTAGGTACATAAAACATGTAAAAGAGAGCAAAGTGTTGAAGCTTATAAGGCACTCTACGGATTAAAGCAAGCACATCGGGTATGGAGCACTCAAATCGACACTTACTTCAAGAGAAACAAATACATGAAATTTCCCTATTAACATGCATTATACGTGAAGAAAGAAGGAGGTGACCTACTTATACTTAGGGGTGGGCAATCCGGGTTTCGATCCGGGTTCCTCAGGTTTCGGTTTGGTTCGGATTCCTCGGGTTTTAAAAAGAGACCCGAATTGAACCCGAATGTTTTCGATTCGGGTTTGGTTTGGGTTGTTTGGGTTCAAAAGCACTGGATCCGAAATAATCCGAATTATATTTGGATATTTGGGTTCTTCGAGTAGTTCGGGTTATTCGGATTTTTCGGGTTCGGGTTTTTTTCGGGTATTATACATAATTTGGTTATTTAGGTTAAAATTATTTGGATAATTCATTTTTTTAATATAAAAAATAAAAATATCAAATATAATATATATATATATATAGATATATAATATACTAGTACCTTTTAGTATTTATATATTTTTAAAAAATTTGAAATTTATTTTTTATTTTATTTTTTAAATTGGGTTGTCCAGGTTCCTGATACTACAAAAAAACACGGTCTTTCCAACGGACGGGGCAACGGATCCGTCCGTTGGAAACGAGAACCAACGGATTGCAACGGATGTGAGGATATTGCAACGGGCCGATATCCGTTACAAATCCGTTACAATTTGCAACGGATTAGTAACGGATATCCTCCGTTAGAAATTCCGTTGGATGTCCGTCGCAAATTTTAACGGATGGCAACGGAAACCATCCGTTGGCAGTTTCCGTTAGAACATCTGTTAGAAAGCATGGCAACGGTCGTTTGTTGCAATTTATAACGGATGCCCGTTAGAAATCGCAACGGATAACCGTTGATTTTGTGAATTTCGAGGGCACAGGTTTAAATAATTTCACGTGAACCTGCAACGGCTATCTGTTGCAATTTGCAACGGATGTCCGTTGGAACCTAAACTATTTAGATCTTACCAAAGAGTGCATCAAACCATCAATAACAAAAACATTTTCGAAAAAATATCGTCGTCTTCAAATCGAAATATATATAGATCAAGGGAGTGGATGTATAGAAGAAAAGATCCTGTAACCGAAGAGATTACGCAAGAATTCTTACACGGATTAGAGCAATTCATGAGTTTTGCATCGATGCAGCCTTTGTGTCAAGAACGTGGGACAATGTTATGTCCATGTAAAAGATGCAAAAACATGAAGTATCGAAGTCAAGAAATTGTTTGCAAACATCTGTATAAGGTGGGTTTCGTTGAAAATTACGAAATTTGGTTTTTTCACGGCGAAGGTTGCGATGTTAGAGATAGTGTGCAAGATGTACAAGTAGAACGAAATGAAGAAGTTATTTATGAAGCATCAACGACCAATCCATATGTGGAAATGGTGTCAGATGCTTTTCCTGGAGTTGTTAATGAACAAACGCATGAAGAGATGCCGAACATCGATGCACGTCGATTCTTCAACCTATTGGATTCGGCGAAACAACCTATATATGAAGGTTGTCGTGAAGGTCAGTCTCGTTTATCTTTATCTTCAAGATTGATGAGTATTAAAACAGACTACAATGTGGCTGAAAATTGCATGGATTCATTTTGTAAAACAATGCGGGAATATTTACCGGAAAATAACCAAGCTCCCGAGACATACTACGAAACAAAGAATGTGTTAAAAGACTTGGGAATGCCACATGAGAAAATTGATGTTTGTAGAAACAGTTGCATGTTATTTTGGGGAAATGATAAAGACTTGTTGGAATGCAAGTTTTGCAGTGCAAGCAGATTTCGGCCTAAAAAAACCATCTTCACGGAAATACGTACCATACAAGAAAATGTTTTATATGCCTGTAGCAAACAGGTTGAGAAGGTTATATGAATAAAAAAAACCGCTGCAGCAATGAGATGGCTCGCAGAACACTCCACGGCCGAAGGTGTAATGCAACATCCATCGGATGGTCAGGCTTGGAAAGATTTCAATGAAATATTTCTCGAGTTTGCGTGTGAAACGGGAAATGTTTATCTTTGCCTGTGCACGGATGGTTTTAGTCCCTATGGAAAATCTGGAAGTCAATATTCCCTGTGGCCAGTGATTTTGTCTCCGTATAATTTACCTCCCGAGATGTGTTTGAAAAGAGAGGTAATGTTTCTGACGTTGCTGATTCCAGGATCAGAACATCCGAAGAAAAGTTTCGATGTATTTTTGCAGCCCTTAATCATGAATTACGACAGTTATGGAACGAAGGAATCCTTGCTTATGACGTCAGTTCTAAGCAAAATTTCAGATTGAAAGCGGTCTTGTTGTGGACAATAAGCGATTTTCCCGCGTATGGAATGTTATCAGGATGGAGCACGCACGGAAGATTAGCATGTCCTTATTGTATGGAGGATACAGATTCATTTCGACTAGTACATGGTAAGAAACCATGTTGGTTTGATTGTCATAGAAGATTTCTTCCTCGTGGTCATGCTTTCAAGAGAGATAAAAAAATTTTCGGAAGAACGTGGTTCAAAAAAAAAGGCACCGTGCATGCAAACTGGAACACAAATCCTTTACGAAAGATTGAAAACAATGGAGGATTTACAAGATTCAGTAGAATGTGGTAGAGATCATGGGCATCGTAAACCAAAAGGTCAAGGTGAATGGCATAACTGGTATAAGCATAGTATCTTTTGGGAACTACCATACTGGAAATCATTGATATTACGTCATAATTTAGATGTTATGCATATCGAGAAGAACTTTTTCGATAACATCATAAATACTGTTTTGAATGTGACAAATACATGCAATTCCCCTATTAACATGCATTATACGTAAAGAAAGAAGGAGGTGACCTACTTATACTTAGGGGTGGGCAATCCGGGTTTCGGTCCGGGTTCCTCAGGTTTCGGTTTAGTTCGGATTTCTCGGGTTTTAAAAATAGACCCGAATTGAACCCGAATGTTTTCGATTCGGGTTTGGTTCGGGTTGTTCGGGTTCAAAAGCACTGGATCCGAAATAATCCGAATTATATTTGGATTTTTGGGTTCTTCGAGTAGTTCGGGTTGTTCGGATTTTTCGGGTTCGGGTTTTTTTCGGGTATTATATATAATTTGGTTATTTAGGTTAAAATTATTTGGATAATTCATTTTTTTAATATAAAAAATAAAAATATCAAATATAATATATATATATAGATATATAATATACTAGTACCTTTTAGTATTTATATATTTTTAAAAAATTTTAAATTTTATTTTTTATTTTATTTTTAAAATTGGGTTGTCCAGGTTCCTGAGGTTTTATCCAAACCCGAGCCGGACCGACTCGAACGGGTTCTGAAATTTGAACCCATATGGGTTCTTAGGGTAACCCATATTCCAAACAATTCGGGTTGTTCGGGTCGGTCCGGTTCGAGTGGATCCGGATAACCCGGATTTTTTACCCCTACTTATACTTACTCTTTATGTTGATGATATTATTTTCATAAAAAGTAACAAGAAAATGGTAAAACATATTAAAGACGCTATGGCGAGTGAATCTGGAATGACAGTCTTGAGATTGATGAAGTAATTTCTTGGTCTTGAGATCATAAAATGAACTTTTGGAGTTTTGTATCACAAGAAGCATATACAAAAAAATATTGTATAAAAACAATATGGAAGAATTCAAGGCATAACAACAATGGAGTTTGGTAGGTCACTCTCTAGATATGAAAAGGAGATTAAGTAAATGTGACTGAATATCTTAGTTTGGTACAATATCTAACATGTACGAGATCAGAAACTGTGTATGGTGTCGGCATAGTGAGTAAATACAAGGAGACACTCATATCTCAAAGCTATTAAAAGAATTAATTGATACATTCGTGGAACATAATCACTTGAATTACTCTATTAAAAGACAATAAATGCAAGTTGGTTGGATACTCTGGTACTGCTTGGTGTGGAGATATAGATGATCAAAAGAGTACTGCAGGATACACACATCATTTACATGGCTCTAAAAGAAAACACCAACTACGACTGTCAATGTGCAAGGCGAAATATGTGGCAGCATTTTGGTGTGTGTATCAAACTATTTGTTTAAAGAATTTACTTCAGGGGTTAAATCGACAACAATATTAGGTTGCCAAAATACACATTGAAAACAAATTAGTTATTTAATTGGCAAGGAATTCAGCTCATTGTGAGAGAAATAATCATATTGATGCTTATTTTCATTTTATGAAGGAACAAGTGAAAATGGATCAGTGCATATGATTCATGTTGAAAATCACAAATAAGTAACATATGTTTTTACGAAACTTCTACCAAGAGAATTATTTAAAATTTTCAAGAGGATAATGGATATAAAAGATAAAAATAGTTTGAGTTAAAGGGAGAAATTTGTTAAAAACCAAATTTAAACAGTTTCATACTTTTGTTATTTCCTAACAAGAAATTTGATAGTCTATTCGGAATCAAATTTGACATATGACCTATGCATTTTGATCCCGAGAGTCTAGTTTAGGTTTCAAGGTATTAGAAAAATTAGTGAAGAATATTATAGTTTTTTTTTATTAATGAGATGTTAGTTTACCTGCATTGGTTTTTTAGTTATAGATTTTCTTCATTTCACCTTTAATTTTTTTGTTGATTCATAAATTCTAAAACTCAAGTATGAACCTATATATAGGGGTAATATAGGTTGTGTTGAAGTACAAAAAAGACATCCATTTCAAAGAAAAAACATTTGTAGTTTTCATCCTTTTTTGTTATTTCTAGAAAAATATAAAAGAGTTCTATTGTATTCTATTAACGATCATAAATGATCAATTTTGTATAATTTTTAGTTTCTTACCTGACAAAAGAAAGAAAGACACTTCACCATTTTTTGAAAGGGAAACATTCCTTTTTGAAATCTGAAATATTAAATATTAGATTTATTCGTTATATTTATATAAACAAATGATAGAAAGGTTAATATAGAAATCTACAAGTATAGAGTACGACAAATAGAAAATTTTCCTTTCTAGAATTTGAATTGATATTTTTAATTCTAAAAAAGTGTGGAAATCTACCAGCTCTGGCTTGTTAATGGATTTGGTTTGTCTTTATATTATTTCCATCTAGAGATTTCGTGAGTTTATATCAGAATGTTGCTTAAAAGGCCCAAAAGGTATGGCATTGTGTAAATGGATTTTATTTAGAACAAGCATTCGTGCATATTGTCTATTAGGAATCGAATTTAGCTTTCAAGAGATGTTCATCGAATTTATTCGTCCATCAAAACCATCTGTTGTAGTCAATGCTCCATTATAAACCAAAATCTTATAAATGTGAAAATCTTATATTAATTTAGATGAATTAAACTATGATGATATATTGTTATGATAATTTATAGTAAAGTTATACCCTGTGTACATCGAAGATTTTTAAATCCCATAAAATCGTACTTATAGATTAAAACGTTCGTTAATGATTCAAAATGATAAATATGGTCATAAAAATATTCAATCAACATTAAAAAATATCCGTTAATTGTTAAAAATGATAAATATATCCATAAAAGTATTCCATCAACACGTTGTATTCAAATATATAGCAACAACGTGTTAACGTGTGTACAAAGTTTATATAATTTATTATTATTATTATTATTATTATTGGTTGTATACCGGTGTATACAAAATTTAGTACATCATGCTCATAATAAATAACGATGATAATAATTAATATAATAAAATATAATAATATTGAATAATAATTAATCATACTAATAATAATATTAAAATAATATTAAAATGTAAAAATATTACTAAAATTTAATATCCAATAATAATAATAATCAACATTAATAAAATATAATAGCAATAATAATATTAGAATATTATTATTATTATTATTATTATTATTATACACGTGTAATCACCTTTTCGAAGTGATGGGGATACTTCTAATTCCAAAAATGTTCTGAGATGTGGTGTTACATATACAACGTGCCGGTACAACGTGTGTATAAAATTTTGTACAACATGTGTACAAAATTTGGCACAACAACATATGTATAGCCTAAATAATAATAATAACAATAATAATAATAATAATAATAATAATAATAATCAATCATAAACTAAGATACATAATGCATTTAGTGAAGTTTATGTCCAAAATACATGTTTCATCATACAATATATGGTATGGTTTGTTGTTCTAAACAATTATAATGTATCATTTTTTGTAAACTAAATGTGTATAATGATAAAATAAATTATGATAAACATGAATTTAACAAGTTGAACTCAAAATTTTGAAGTTTAACCAAAATATAATCCGGTTTTATCAATACTCAATTTATTTTATTTAAATCAATGAATATTGAGATAAAAAAAATTGTGGCAATTTTTTATATTCATGTTGTATAGATTTATCTTTTTCTTCTTTTATACACAACGTTGTACAATGTTAGCTACATTAATTATTATTATTATTATTATTATTATTATTATTGTTGTTGGTGGTACACACATTGAGTACAACGTGCTCATACAATGTGTACAAAATTTTAAAATTTTCAATTTCAACATTAAAAAATTATCTATTAGATGCATTATACAAAATTTTAGATGCATTATACAAAATTTTATTTATTATTATTATTATTATTATTATTATTATTATTATTATTATTATTAACAATAATAATATCTACTTGCATGATTATTATTATTATTATTACTATTATTATTATAAATTTTAAAAAAAATAAGATTTTGTATAATAATTAAACAATAATTATTTGATCTGTTCTTACATATCACTATTATAAGTATAGTTCTTCACCACTGTTAAAACAACATAAACATAGTTCGAAGCAAAAATTACTCATTTTTTATAAGTTTCGTTATGGATATTATGTATTATAAGATATTTGATATGTGTAAGTGTGCTCATATTGATTGGAATTATAAATACATATATTACAATATCATTTTTAATTAAAAACTTTTGCAATCTTTAAGATTTTCCAACGTTCTTAAGATATGCAAAATATTGCTCTGCATATATATTAAGTGCAAAAATACAAAAAAAATATTAAAAAATTATGATAAAGATACGAGTATCTAAATGTATATTCCTAAAAACAAAGGACTGAAACAAAATACCATTGGATTATGCGGTGGCCTAATTGTAGGTAATTAGGCCATCATCATCATGTACTTTCATCATTATCGTCATCATCATCATGTACTTTTATCTCAATTATTTCATAGATTATTACGGAATTGTATATCTTTTTATTATGGAATTGTATATATTCCAAAATATTTGTGATTAGGAAATCTTTCTTACTAGACTTCTATTGTAATTTGAAAATCTTCCTTTCTCTAGATACTCTAGTATTGTATATATATTTGATTGACGATGAATGGAAATCCTAAGATCGGTTTTACGAGACTTTATATGGTATCAGAGCCCCCATCAAAAGTCTAAGTTTTTTTTCGGCCGATCTCGGTTTTTTTTCCTGCAACCTGTTGCGTGCTCCTCTGTTTTCTTCCCCGGAGAACAGAGCTTGCCGCCTCTTTCCTCTACTTAACTCTCGGATTCTTTAATCAATCTGATTATATCGTCCGCAGAAACTACCCTTGCTGCCGCCATGATTGGCAGAGATGCATCCGGAAAACCTGTCGGAACTAAACTACGCGATAACGTGGCTGTTTCTCCATTCTTCCTTCATGCCGCAGATCATCCGGGTATGGTCTTGTCTACAATCGAACTAACCAAGGACAACTACGATCGATGGGCTGATGCAATGCGACACGCTTTGTTGTCAAAGAAGAAGTTGTTCTTCCTCGACGGTGAGATTTCTGCGCCCACCCGCGGAATCACCTCTCTACGATGACTGGAGAGCCTGCAATTCCATGCTCATGTCATGGATCATGAACACTATTTCGCCGCCTCTCCGCTTCTCTTTTGCTTACACATCTACCGCAAAAGACTTTTGAGAAAACATACGCAAGCGGATGTCTTTAGCCAATTCGTCTAACGTGTATCAATTGCGGTATGATATCGCTACTTTTCGGCAATATACTTTGTCGATTTCTGACTACTTTGGGAAGTTTCAGGTTCTTTGGAGCAAACTAGATAACTACAAACCCCCTAAGACGCCGGATGCTATTCGCGACAGGTACGAGGAAAAGCTGTATCAATTCCTGATGGGGCTAGAGAACTCAAAGTTTGGTCCTATCCGTACTAATATCCTCTCTATGAAGCCTTTGTCGGACCTTGACTCTGCTTATGCCATTGTCGTGGAGGCCGAGAGACAACATGATGTGATCCAAACACAAGACCACCGGCCCCCAGCAATGGGATTTTCTGTCCAGTCCTTACCCGCGACTCGACAGACCTATACCAAGCTCCGCGACTCATCCCTCACGTGTTTTCATTGCGGTAGAGTTGGTCATCTTGTGGATACTTGCTTCGCTATACACGGTTATCCCAACTGGTGGGAGGACGGCAAGCGTGCCACTCGCAGAAGAGGACGCGATAACGGACCTTCTGCAACTCGAGGAGGGGGAACTCGCGGGCGTGGCCGATCCTCGGCTAATTCTGTTGTCGCCTCGGCTGTGAATGCTGGACCGCCCTCCAAATATGCCGAAAGTTCGATCGATGTGAGCACCATACCGAGCTTGAGCACTGATCAATACCACGCTCTCTTGACTTTATTGAACGCTCAACAACAAATTTCGGACAGGACTTCCGGTAACCCAAAATTCACTGATTTTATTATTGATTCTGGTGCCTCACATCATATGACAGGAGATTTTAGTCTGTTGGATAATATTACGGAGATATCTCCACATCCGGTTGCTCTTCCTGACGGATCTCATACTGTCGCGTGTAATACCGGTGCCATTGTCATCATACCGACACTTGTTCTCCACGATGTCTTGTTTATCACCTCTCCTACATGCACACTTTTTTCTGTTGCTAAGTTATTGCAACATATTCCGTGTTTTATCACGTTTTCTTATCGACTATGTGTTATACAGGACCGTTCCACGAAGATCCTGATTGGGGTGGGTGAAGAGAGTAACGGGGTATTCAAGTTTCGCGGGGCTCCTTCAGCATCTGTTTTTACCGTTTATGTCGACTAAGATCGCCCTCTGGCATCTCCGGTTCGGTCATCCGTCTGCTAAGAGTCTAGCGCAGTTATCTGTTTTTCTTGATTTAGAATCATCTCATTTGTCTAAGGAGTCTACATGTGATGTTTTTTTTATCCAAACAAACACGGAATTCTTTTCCTGATAGTATTAATAAAGCTGAGGAACTGTTTGATTTGATTCATTGTGATGTATGGGGACCCTATCCGATTCCAACCGGGAAATGGTGAACGGTTTTTTCTTACGATTGTGGATGATTACACTCGTGCTACCTGGATTTTCTTGAGGAATAAATCTGAAGTTGCTACTGTCTTGCAGAATTTTTGTGCGATGGCTTTACGTCAATTTACTCGTGCAGTGAAAGTCATCCATACGGACAACGGGACTGAATTCCTCCATCTTCGCGATTACTTCTCTACACAGGGCATCTCACATCAGACCTCTTGTGTAGATACTCCACAACAGAATGGACGGGTGGAGCAGAAACATCGACTTCTACTCAATGTCGCTCGCGCCCTGAGATTTCAAGTTCATATGCCTATAGAATATTGGAGAGATTGTGTTCTGACGGCTACGTTTCTGATTAACCGCACACCCCCGGAGGTCCTTCGCGGTAAATCCCCTTATGAGCTTCTATTCCACAAGCCACCGACTTATTCTCAACTCCGCGTTTTCGGATGTTATGCTATGTTCACACTAAGTCCCGTAATAAATTTGGTGAACGGAGCCGGAAGTGTGTTTTTAAGGCTACCCCGACGGGAAGAAGGCATGGCGGGTCCTTGATCTCAAGACTTATGAGTGCTTTGCGTCTCGCGATGTGGTGTTTGACGAAGATTCTTTCCCTTTTACGGACCACTGCGATTGTAAGGCGATTGACTCGGTTGCTTCACCATCTATCACTGGTCCCTCGGTGAGGCATCTTGATGAGTTCTTGAGCTTGTACAGTGGACTGCTGGCCGACGATAGGGGGAGTTCTTCGGCTTCGGTTCTTCCTCGTGTTTCCCTCACCGAGACGGACCCATCTCCCGCGCCTTCGGAGCATCCACTTGCTGGCGAGTCTCCTTCCTCGTCGCCCACGACACTGCCTGTTCTTGCTGCGGATCATTCCCCACCTCAGACTATGCCAATGGGTCGTGGACAAAGACCCAAGATACCTTCAGTGAGACTTGCTCCATATGTGACCTACAATATCAAAAGTACATACCCCGTTAACTCTTCGCCCTCGTCCTCGTTCGGATCTTCAGGTACGTGTCTGTATTCTTTAGCCAACTATATCTCATATGATCAGTTTTCTCCACGACACTGTACCTTCTTAGTAGCCATTACAGATGCATCCAAACCTCCGACATATAATGAGGCTACAAAGCACGCTCATTGGCGCGACGCAATGGACGCTGAATTACGAGCTCTTCATTATAACAAGACGTGGACTCTCGTGGACCTTCCTCCGGGAAAGAAGTCCATTGGGTGCAAATGGGTGTTTAAAATCAAGTACAAGTCTGACGGCTCCATTGAACGGTATAAGGAACGTCTTGTTGTGCTTGGCAATCACCAAAAGGCTGGTCTAGACTACAATGATACGTTCGCCCCAGTCGTGAAGATGCCTACAATCTAGACTTTTCTCGCGGTGGCCGTTGTCCGTGACTAGAAAGTTCATCAAATGGACGTTCACAATGCATTTTTACATGGCGATTTGGACGAAGAGGTCTATATGCGTCTACCTCCGGGTTATACTACCACCGACCCCTCTAAAGTTTGCAAACTACGTAAGTCTTTGTACGGCCTCCGACAGGCACCCCGATGCTGGTTCGAGAAGCTTACCCAAGCTCTCCTACGGTTTGGCTTTACTCGTTCCTACTCTGACTATTCTCTATTTACATTTGTTCGTGGGGATGTTCGACTACACGTCATTATTTATGTTGATGATCTTCTAGTTGGTGGAAATAATTCAGCAGCGATACATGCGTTCAAATCTTATTTGAGCAAATGCTTTCACATGAAGGATTTAGGCGCTCTGAAATACTTCTTGGGGATTGAATTTGCTCGAAGCAAGGATGGGATCTTTCTCACTCAACGGAAGTACCCGCTTGATATTATCGACGAGTGCGGTCTCAGTGGGGCCAAGCCGACGACGTTGCCAATAGACCAGAATCACCGGTTCGCGTCCTCTACGACTCCACAAATACCGACGGCTCGTAGGACGATTGGTCTACCTTGCTGTCACTCGACCTGACCTCTCGTACGTGGTGCACATCTTAGCTCAGTTCATGCATGGCCACGGACTGATCACTGGGACGCTGCATTGCGTGTTGTCCGCTACCTGAAAGGCTGCCCGGGACACGACGTCCTTCTCCGCTCGGAGCTCTCTCCACTTATTTGCATACTGCGACTCTGACTGGACGGCCTGTCCTTTGCAACGGCGGTCTCTCACTGGTTATACAGTTCTTCTAGGAGCGTCTCCGATCTCATGGAAGACCAAGAAGCAGAATACAGTTTCCCATTCGTCTGCGAAAGCAGAATATCGGGCTATGGCGGTTACTTGTTGTGAGATCAAGTGGCTCTGAGAGGTTCTTTCTACTCTTGGCGTTCGGGATACTTCGCCTGCTCATCTTTATTGTGATAATCAGGCGGCCATTCATATTGCCTCGAACCCCATCTTTCATGAACGTACGAAGCACATTGAGATCGACTATCACTTCGTCCGTGATAAATGGAAAGCTGGCTGCATTTCTCTCTCGTTCCTATGCACAAAGGACCAACTAGCGGATATTTTTACTAAGGCGGTTGGTCGGGTTACGTTTGATCACTTACTCGGCAAGTTGGGTTTTTGCCATCTACACACGCCAATTTAAGGGGGAGTATTACGGAATTGTATTTTTTCTATTACGGAATTGTATATATTTCAAAATATTTGTGGTTAGGAAATCTTCCTTACTAGGCTTCTATTGTAATTAGGAAATCTTCCTTTCTCTAGATACTCTAGTATTGTATATATATTTGATTGACGATGAATGGAAATTTTAAGATCGGTTTTACGAGACTTTACATAGACAAATCCTAACTCTTTTTAATCAAAGCTTATATAGATAGAAAAATTACATTCAAAACATTTGATGTATAATTCACTATATTTTTATATTAAAATATAAGTTGGATTCTATTCACATTCAAATATTTTAATATATATGAGAAAATTGATTTATTTTCTCAAGTTAATATTTTATTTTAAAATTATATAAAATTTTTATATTTTAATATAATAACTTATATATCAACTAAAGGCATTAGATATAACTCACATTTATAACTCTCGAAATAAAAATATTGTAAGTTGATACTATTATTGGAATCATATCCTAATAAATATACTAATAAACAACAAACCAAAACTTAAATCAATATATTAAAAGTTTGAATTGATCTCTTCTCATGTAACTATCTTTAACATATACCCGTCTTTTAAATTTTAAAGGAAAAAAATCTAAAATCTTCTATGTTAAACCAAATAATTTAAGAGTGGCTTTTGTGAATGCAATAAAAATAAGATCGTAGTTTATAATTGTTATTTCAGGAAGTTGAGATATTTAAGGAAGCATGAATTCAAATCGAGGAGGACTGGAGGAAGTCAACGAGAAGACTAAGGAGAAGAAGGAGGAGTCAAAGTGAATCAAGCAGATTCAATGCTGAAGAGAGATCAGCATGACGGCGCGGCTGAAGAACCGGGAGTGGTTGCTGAGCCAAGCGGAAGACAATAAGTTGACCTGGAAAACAAAAACAAGGTTAACTATTCTGTGAAGTATCATTGGAGTACACGAAACAGAGAAAGAGAGAGTTCTAAAGTTTAGGTGTACTTAATTGGATACTGTACTGAGCAAAGAAACAGTTGAGGTTGTATTTACGTCTAACTCAGGGGGAGTTATCCGTGGAGGTCTTTAGTACATAAACGAATACTGTTTGATATTTTCTGATCTCTTTGGTTATTGGTTTAACTGTCATCTTCTACAAGTTTTCAATTGGTATCAGAGCTGGTAACCATCATTTAGAGTAAATCTAAAATCTGGTTGGAGATCCAAGAAGACGACTAAAATGGAAGAACCAAGAGACATGTATTCGTTTGGAAAACCTGTCATGTTAGACTCATCTAACTATGGATACTGGAAAGTTAAGATGAGAGCGAGCATACGAGGAATTGACGAAGATGCTTGGAGTGCACTTAAAAACGGATGGACACCACCAACTGTTATTGACAAAAATGGAAAAGAAAAGGAAAAACCATCAGATCAGTGGACACCTAGTGAAAAAAGGAGTTCAACGTTCAATGCAAAGGCCCTGACAGCTATCTTTTCATCAGTAGATATAAATGAATTTAAACAGATTCAAGGGTGTGAATCTGCTAAGGAGACATGGGATACACTAGAAACTATCCATTAAGGCACAACGAGTGTTAAGAGAACACGCCTAGATATATTGAAACACCAATTTGAGAAACTGGAGATGGGAGAATATGAAAGTGCGAAAGAATTCAGTGGTCGGATGAATGCAATCGCAAACGAGGTAAGTGTACTTGGACAGAACTTGGATGATAAGAAACTTGTCAAAAAGCTACTGAGATGTCTTCCGAAGAAATTTCATGCATAGAAGGTTGCTATGAATATGTCACTAAACACGGACACAACTAGTTTCAAAGAAATAGTTGGAATCCTGGCAGCATATGAATTGGAAATGCAACTGGAACAAGGGGATATTGCCAAAGATGGAAGCAAGGGAGTTGTACTACAAGTTGTTTCAGAAAACACCAGGTTGGATAATATTGAAGAAAACATTGTGTTACTGACCAGAAAATTTGGAAAATTCATGAAGAGAAGGTCAGGAATGAAGAAACCATCAACCGAAGATGCTGGATTCAGAAAGGAGAACAAATCTGGTTCTCAATGTCATGAGTGCAAA
>CM071873.1:28680191-28710984 GCA_036759665.1 Gynandropsis gynandra
ACAACGTCATCATAGGTATGCAGCTTAGACCTATAAAAAAGTATAGTTTTGAATGAGGAAAAGAAAGAAATCCTGCTCTGCATTCAGACAGTGCATGTCAATAGAGATACTTACAACTCCAGAACAAACTCATCTTCTTTCGATTTTTCCAGAGAACGAAATCGAACCAGCTACCAAAAATAAAATCATATAACTCAATATTGTCAGACAAAACCATGGCAGATATCATCTAGCCTATATAGTTCAAGTTTCCAACAATTAGAGAAATATTCAGAATATCTGGCAGCATTTACAAACCAAGTTGCAGAACTTTTGTGCAATTCTTCTTCCAGATTAGTTTCTCTATCCTTAAAGGAAAAAATATGCAAAGCGTCTATTTCCATGACATATTCTTAACATTATGCAACAGAAAAATTTCCACAAATCCGAAGGTACTGAGCAAATTAATTTTCTACCAAACTATGACAGGAAATACGATCTAGATCAAACATACATGGATCCTCCTATTGTCCTACTTAAACCAGGAAATATTGAATTTGCAAATTTCCAAAAATCCTGAAAAGCATAGCTCTGTTCCTAATTCTAATGCAAGCTGGAGGATATGCAGGTGCCACTTTCTTCTACAAAGATAATTGGCAGGAGGTAGAGGCAAGTAGGCAGCAGTAGAAAGCAGAAGGAAAAAGGAAGAGGTCACATAGAAATCCCCAAGTATTTAGACACACAATTGAAAACTACGCTGATGGGTCAAATTTAAGCAGTCACACACAGCAATATGAACAGTTTTGGTGCCATGAAGGAGAGAAAAGAAAACTTGGTGGATTTATAACGCTTTAATATAGTGGAAGGTAAGAGTTTGAAGAATATATTCACTAGAGGAATATATATGTAGGGCTTTAGAAAAGCGGAAGGAAGGAGAGAGACAATGAAGATCAGAAAAATAAGATGAACAAAATAATAGATTGCAAGAATATTGATAACTTGATGGGAGATAAGCGGTCATTCTACTAGTTTGGTTTAAATCTAAATACGTAATTGCAACATGACTTAGATCTAACTGTCACATTCTACTTTAATATAATTTTAGCAAGATTTGAATGAACTCTAGTTGCCTTCTCTATTCTTAAAATAATTCTAATAAGATAAGGTTAGCAATCTATAACAATGCTAAGCAGAATATACCTGTCGATTTTGGACATACACCAAATATGAAGGCACATCAGGGTATTGGCATTCGCTATCTTTGTCAGTCAGAGCTTTCTGATAGCAAATTATATCTCCATCTTCAATCTGCAAAAACCAAACACCATGTCATGAGACTGACACCGGACTATGAAGCGATTCATGAATAATACAATTAAACAATTACTTGGCACAATCTGAATGAAGTCTTCTTATCCAGGTGTTCACACATAACACAAGGTTCAAATTTTATTTCCTGAAATAAGCCCAAAACAGCATTAAAACTACGTATTGGTCAACCGTGAGCATAATAGCAAAGCTGCGCGTGAAGGCAGAAGCAGCAAACCTCAAAAAGTTCAATTTCTTGATCAGTAGCAAAGCCAGACATTTCATTCAGCTTTTCAATAATATCCATGGGCTTGCTGGAACTTTTCACAATGAGTCGGCCAACATACCTGACAGCAGAAAGAAATTGAAGTAATGAAACAGTCAGGAAAGGAAATGAGGTCTAGTATATCAAACTGAAAACGAAAAATGAGTAACTGATAGAAGGGAAAATGCATTTGCGAACATGTCCGCTTGAAAGGAAAAGGAAAGAAAGAGTTCTCTTCTTTTAGAAGATAATTCATTTATTAGCAATATAGTGGGCAATCTATAAGGAGGAAGAGTAGAAAGAACAAAAGGTGGAAACTAATATTACCTTATTTCTGCCTTTTCAGGTTCATAAAGCTTAAAGAAAAGAAGAATATCATCTTTTGATTTGTCTGGGGGGGAAACAGGACGTAGATCCTAAATTATTCAACAGTTAGAAAACTTTTAGCTTTTCTTCCTTGGTGATCAGTATATTCAGATTCTCTTTCAGTTATACAAGGCCTCAAAAATTAAACTTTAGAACAAGCTATTCTTACCGGACCACGCTCTACTTCCAAAAACAGCTTTAGTTCTGCATTGTTTGCTTTGTTTGATGCCTCTCTTATTTGTCCAACCTATAAACATATTTAAAATAAAGTATTCCAGATTAACACATCTATTAATGAGAGAAAAGTGGTTTATGCATAAGGAATTAATGGCCGAGAGATCCTCCCATATACAAGTACAAAGTCAACTACTGCAGTAAGCATTTGCACATGGCATGATAAAATCCACTTCGTAACAAAAAAAAAGAACATAGGCACGAAAGCTCTAAAACAAAAAGTGAATAAAAAGGTCCCAAAATGTCCCTAAAATTAACAGGTTGCATAGTCTTTACTGGAAATCCAAATCCGTGACGACAGAGGAATTCCAGCTGAGAGCTGTAAACCATCTATACAAAAAATGAGAAAGGCGCAGGAATAACTACCGGCTGTAACTCCTCCTGAGGTGTTAGGGGTCGATTGGGACGATAGGTATGGTTTTGTCGCTTCGCCCAGATCCAGAAGCGCTGAAATTGAACCGGTATACCGAATTCTTTGGCAACCTCTTCCTATAGTGCAGCAGAAAATTGGACACTAACAATTGGTATTCTCTTAAAGAATAAAGCCGATTGAAATACAAGGGACTATTATGCTAGCAATAATATAATTACATCAAGAAACACCAAGCAGGAAAAAGTCTGCACAAGTCAGCATCAGACATTAAGCAAGGACAACTATATTGAAAGAAAGACATTGGCAGCACCGCACAGAAATTTGGAAAAAAAGACACAAATAATTATCTCTGCATCTTCACAATCTAATTTAAGGATCTTTTAAGATTCACCTAGAACATACACAAAGGCACCCAAATAATCCCACAGCAAAACAAATCATGATCCTGAAAGACATTATCCGTGTTTTGCTATTATACGCAGAGAGGTTCTCATAAAAACAGAAACACTTAAAGTTAACACTTTTCCAGGGATAGTAGAGATCTCCAAGTGAAGATCCTTGGTCATCTTTGTTTCATGATAGATTTAAGCTACCAAAGAGCAGCTTCTTTACAACACACATCTTACACCAACAAGCATTGTTTTCTTCACCAAATCAAAACCAAGTTAACTTCTGGCGAATACCTTAAATTGTTGAAAGGGTGTTTGTTTCTGGATTCGGAAACTGCGAACTTTGTCATGATCAACAAGATCAAAATAAATATCCTTCCCAATTTGCTCGGCAAGGTCTTCGTCTCTTGCAACCTTAATACATCATAAAACGCACAAGTAATTGTCTAGAGAAGGACATGGGTTTAGGGTGATCACTTCCACAAAGATACATCAGATAACAGTTTGATCATAAAAACAAACCTTAATTATCGTGAAAAGGTGTGCCTGCGCCTTGTATCTTCTCTTATCTTCCTTTTCTAGTTGTTCTTTCTTCAGTCTCACCTGTTGTTACATATTAAATGGAGTCTTGCGAAATGAAGCCATTCATAACTACAGCAAACAGATGCCGAAAGAGCATTTTACCCTTAGATGTTCCGCAATGTCCTTCTCATCGACGTTGCAGATTATTTTATCCTTATCACTTTCACGAATATATACAAGCATGTACGCATTTGAGTACTTTGTGAACTTGAAAGGGGGGTTATTGAAACCAGGAATAGTTTGTGGCAACTGCAGGGGCATCAAAGAAGAAAGCATGTCAGACCACTTAAGAATGAGCACAGCAGGTAAAACATAGAAAAATTAGAAAGAGAATATTACCTCTTCCTCACCACCATATTGCTCCTCCAATGCCCTTTTAATATCTTCCTTTGTTACACGCTCATCATCAAATTTATACCTGCATTAAGAGGTTTAAATGGTCTAAAGAAAAGCAAAGATAGAATACCTTCATCATAGACATCTGAAACCAGCATGAAGGACCACAACAGAATCTAGAAATTGAACATCAAACTATATATATCACATAATGGATTATTCCAAACAAAAACAAAAAAAGGGAAAGAAATCAGCAACATACAAATTACTTCTACAGTGCATCTTATGACATCCTTGAACAATACAATCACCGCTGACCCCAACATTAGCGTTTTGTCCTAGTTGGATATAAACCAAAGAGACTGATGCTAATTTTGCACAATATTGATGTGCTAGAAACTCAATACATTACACTACATAATCCCAGCACGAAACTCCAAAATTAATAGTTGTATATTAAATGAACATGTCCTCGACTTTTGACCTATTACATTAGCTTAAAACTCTTGCTTCTAAGAATAAAGGCTTACAAGCAACAAATCTTGCAGAAATATTACTATTCATGAGTCATAATTCCATGGCCTCTTCTCACTCTTTCTTAAAATGCATGTAAATTTTGTTTAAGGTCACACCGGCTAGGTAGTCTGAGAACATGAAGGTCAAGCAGATACAGAGACAGAATAACTAGAAGCACGATTAAAATATATTATCAAGCATAAGCGAAAGGTTATTGACAGCAGAAAGATGCATACCATTGATCAGAGAGTGTTGGCCTTATAAATGCATAATAGTGTCCACCATGCACTCCTCCACTATGAACTAAGACACTGCAGAAAAATAAAAAGGTCAACCAGGCAAATGGGCAACAACTGCATAAAAACCATTTACATTTTTTTTCTTTCACCCGTATATGAGATAGATGATTCTCAGCATTGATATAGAAGCGAACACATGCTACTTAACTAATCATGTACATGTACAGCGAATATCAAAACAACAGACGGCAGATCCCTTAAAATGAGGAACCTAGTAAACATCAAAGGAGCCTGGAACTAAATTCAGAGGAAAGACAGCCTAAAACATATCAACATGTATTATAGTCAACAGCAGCATGTTGTAGAGAACCAAACTTCTAATGCAAGCTCCTCTGGTGACTACTATATCTAAAATGAAATTCAGAAGACAATAAGTACAAAGTAAAATGATACCTATGAAGCGTGTAAAGATTGCGAACACTCCTGTCGGCTTCAGGGGATAAATACTTTTTGTTCTCTCTATCAAGATCCAGTTGAAGAGGAAATTCATACCGGTCATTTATCTATAAATAAAAGCTGCATCAGCACTCACAGGCTACTTTTGATTAAAGTCAAAAATGAAAAAAAAAACAGAAAATAACTTAGAATCGGGTCACCATTTCAACAACTGAAAGTAAAAACATACAGTCAACATCACATGCCCACTCTTTTCTTGGTAACTGAAACTTTAAATACTAACCTTCACCATGGTGTCCCTCATAAAATCATATTCAAACCTTTTCAGCTGGAGTTGAAGAACTGGTGGAAAGTCTATGAAAAGAACACCTTTCTTTGCGTCCTGAAACAATAAACCTAAAGTTCCTCCATTATATGACTAGATAAGTTAACTACATTGTCAAATCAATAACTACAAAAAGTCAGCTACAATTGCATTAGTTTTGAAGAAAATAATGATTTTAGAAACTTCATAAGATATGAAACGGCTCCACGCATAATGAAAACTTTCAACACCTAATTAATATGCAGACAATAGAGACCAAACAAGATTGCAGGACACACATACAAACACAGAAATATTGCAAGTTACCTACATCCCCCATGAAAATGTTACAAGAAGGAAAACATAGAACAGCCGACCTGCAAACCATGTCCTTCAGCATGGTACTTGTTGTCTCCTTCGAGGCGTTCAACTTCGACATATTTGTCAAAAGAATCATACACATCCTTGCAGCCTTTAACATCAAGCTGGAGATCTGTAATGGTACAAGTGCATAATTTAAAACTGGCTTCATAAAATAGGATAATAAAGATAGTGCACTGCTTATAAGAAGTTACCGTAAAACGATTCTTTGCGTGTGGATTTGTAATCCACATTTATGCACTCAATGTAATTCATATGATGGCCCTCAAATAACTGCTGTATTGTTCCCTCTACAACTGTTCCCTAGAAACATAAAGAAAAAGATCAAAAGAAAATAACACCAGAACAGAAGCCAAGAAGGACAGGACAGAAAAATATAAGTTACCTTCATTTTGTCCTCAAGCTTTTCAGAGAGAACTCGGTTGAGTTCTTGGACATCATGTTGCATGAAAGAATCATATGTATCCCAACCAAACGACTTTGTCAGCTCTTTTGTGGCAACACTAGTGTCATTGTATTGAAGTTTGTAAAACAAACTTTGAAGAGCCAACGGGATACTTGCTGTGGGAAGATCATTCTCAGTCGTCGGCATGTGGTAGACAGCCTACAAACATAGCTCAGAATTCAGATGTCTTTGTTCATAAATCTGTGAGCAGCAGTAAAATTATTCAGTAATCTGGACAACAGGATATGCATTCCAACCTTTCTGAAGTAAGGTATATGGTACAGAGTCTGTAGGAGAGAATTCATGTAGCAGGTTGCACCTTGGTTCTTAAGTCCAACAAAACCAGTCTCCTTTTTGGAGTCATATGACCAATATTCAAGAACCTTACGTACAACAACTTCAGCTTCAACCACAACAGTATCATTCACTAAATATCCTCTACCAGGATCATAGAGTTCGCTGAGCGGCATAAATGATGTAAACCCCCAATCACTTTCTCTTGCATTGAACTGATGTTGAGTCTCTACGGCAGCAGAAACAGATGTAGAATGTTAATAACAATAAAGATTCTTTCATACCATCAAAGGCGACTTGCATCTAAATCATCTGAATCCCAGAGTGATCAGAAGCCAGGTAAACATTCATTGACAACTTAGGAAATTTTAAAAGAGTGTTACAAATATTATTGATTGAACATTTCATTTTGACTATTCCAATGGAGAACAACCAATGTCTCAAAAAGCAATTGCCCAATTATCTTTGAAGATCTTCAAGTGAGTTCTTTCTTCAAGCCCAACATTTTTGAACTTTCTAAATTCAAGATATTCATTCAGACATGTTATAGTATAAATGGAATTAAACAATCAAAAGTACCCTTTCTAATGGAATATTTGTTCTGGATTTGATTGACTACAGCCAGACTGAATTGTGCATATCTGCTCCACCCATAAGGCAAAGTTGCAGAATCAGCAACATCCAAGTACATGGACAAATGGTCGACATTGTTTCCTTTCGAGAAAATTAATATTCGCCTGCAAGAAACAACAATATGCATATTACGCAAACCATCGCAACAAGAAAATACATCAAAAGTCACTATATATAATTACCATTTGTAACCTCCAACTACAAATACGTCGGAGTAATGCTTCCTGGTGTTCAACCTCGTAAAATTCGCAATAGTCCAGGTGAATTTCAGAGTGGGAGGGTCCTCTACGGGTTGGTTGTCAACAGTATTCGCAGGATCAGAAGGTTGGGCAACTACAAAAGCATCAACACTTCATAAAAAGATCAGCATCCCAAAAATCACAAAACCCTAGCACAGTGAACCCTCAATCCTACACTATAAGCACTACAATCCGCTAACCACAAGCAATATCGCATCAAATCTATCAAATCGAAAACAAATGATAGAGATACTTTAAGCGGAATATCAAATTCAACAATCAACCGAGAGCTTCACCTTCCATGGGCTGAGGACCCTCGACGACATCCGAATGCGGCACGAGCATCTCCTCGTCCTCTTGCTGCGAAATCAAAACAGAAACCCGCAGAAATTAGACCTCTGACCAAGTGATAAGAAACCCTAGTATCACTCCCTCGGGATCAAACTCCACAACAGGAACCACATTCACGAACACACAAAAACAATCGCAGTAGTGTCCGATGATTTGTAGAAAACAATTAAAACAAAAAAAAACATCCGAAGAAAGTAAACCCAAGTGTATTAGCTAAACGAAAAACGAGCATACAATACAATCAAAAGCAGATTCAGGTGAATACAAGAGAGATGACACATGAAAAAACACAAAATACGACACAACAATGAAATCAGAATTTACATCGAGCGGGGGCGGAGTCATCATAGTCATTGGTCGGAGAGAGATTTGGCGGAGGGATCAAGAGGATGAGGAACAGAGAAAATCAGAGGAGAAAGAAGAAGATGAAGAACAATGCAAAGTGAAAACAACTTGAGATGAAATAAAAGAGGAATTTGCTGCGATGTCAAAAAGTTGGGTTTTTAATCTATCCCATAAAATTGGTATTTTTTCGGAAAAAAAAACGCATACATATCTAATTTATATATTATGGTAATTATCAAATATAAAAAAATTTTAAAAATCATTATAAAATTACATGAATTATTTTGAAAAAAATGTATGATAATTAATAATATAATATATAAATTGAATGATACTAGGTAAAAACTTTATATTTGAAACTATCTCTACTTCCTAAATTTTTTATTTCACAAAACAAAAACAAAATCACATAACCTTTCAAATCGTAACAAGAAGCACTATATATCCGAGGATCGTGATATGAGAAATATATGGTGATTGAAAAAGAAAACCTATAATTTACTTTGACTCAAATAAATATTAATTACTATAACAAGTAATGAATGATCTCCTCACCCAAATCCAATTGGCCAAATTTATGATTAGAGAAAGAAATAAAATCCATAAAATTTCTCTTAAATATATAAAATGTTTTAAAACTTTTATATTATTTTGATTAAAAAAATTGACCCAATTTATTAGGAAACAAAAACCATTTTCTAGAATTATTTTTGTGATTTAAATTGATAAAAAAAATATTATTTTTATAACAATTAATCAATAAGACAATTACCAAACTTATAAATTAGTTTTCACATTTTATAATGATGAAAACCTCGAGTTTCAGATTTTATTGTATTTAACTTTAAAAATTGTATCTGCATGTGAAAATATTCATTTTCCTGTAATCAGCGTATTTGAATATTCAAATATTAAATTTAAATAATAATTATACAACATCAATTTAATAATTATAAATTATAATAAATGATTTCACAGGATATACATGGACCATTTTAACCGATGAAAATGTTGCATTTGTGTTTGCGGTTGGCGGTGTTTCTGTTGATAGGGGCAACGTTTTACTTCTGTGTTTGATAGCATTATCGATTTGATGCCAATAATAAAGAATTGTTACGGTTGCGTTTTGAACAAAATTAACAAAATAAACATTAATTAATAAAGAATTTATTTAATTTTTTTAGATTATACTTTTAATTATAATTTTTCAAATATTTTAAATCAATTAAAAATTATTGAAATATTTACATAATCAAATTCATATATATATATTTATTTATTTATGAGTAATATAAATTATGATAGAAACTTGAAATAAATTTGTCAAAACATAATCAAATATTTTATGCACCCATTCATATATATACATATATATATATTTACGATGAAGATGAACTATAATAGATTATTGTAACAAAATTCAAAATACATATAAAACATAATATCTAAAAAATTTCAAATATATATTAACCATAAAACATAATATCTAAAAAAATGCTAATACATATAAACCTAAAAAATAATACCTAAAAAAAGTTTCTAGTACATATAAATCATAAAATATAATAACATCTTGCATCCCATATTTTTCGTGCTATTCCATTTCTAACATTAGCCATATAAACATCAGCAATTGCATCATAAAATCTATCGATAGCAATATCATCATATGATAGAGTCGTGTTTCCAGTGGGTTCTGATGTGTAATATCCAATAGTCTAAGCAACATTAAAATCAATTATGAAATGTTATGGTAATCACAACAATCTTTTCTTATATCTTTATACTAAAGCGAACATGACCTTTCAAAATTTTCCATTTACATTTTCAAATTCCAAACGTCCTCTCAATCACTGAGCGTAATGAAGAATGTCTCTTATTAAATATCTCATGCATAATCCTTGGTCAACGTCCAGAAAATTTATTAGGATGGTATGGTTTACCTTGGTAAGTAGCCATCAAACCCTTTCGATTAGGATAGTTGGAGCCTTCTAAGAAATATTGTCCCGAATCTAGAAAAGGAAAGAATTCATCATGCCGTGCACACTCTGTTAGTACCTACGTGTCGTGTGCACGGCCCGAAACTCCAATTCATCTATAAATAAATCTCATGTTGAAATCACACAATACCAAGATGTTTTTCGATGTATATTCTTTACGATTCCAATATGTGATCTTGGCTTTACCACTAGCGAGTACATGAATATGAGTTCCATCCAATGCTCCAATACAATCCCTAAATTATGGAAAATATCTTCTCATGTGTCGAATTATTGGAGAATCTCAACAAAATCTTCTCACTTCTATGAAACATTATCCGCATGTAGTCGACACGGGATAGTAAGTACTTCATCAAATTTATTTGTCACGGTCCATTGAGAACTTGAGAATCCGTTGCTAGGACTCTCTACGATACGTTATGTCCTAATATCTTCAAAGTCGTGACCAAAGCCACATCAGCACTTACTTTATGAAATTCTTAGAGTCAAAGCTTGTGAAACACATATTTTCTCATGTGTAAAAAATGAAGACATCACTCACATACATCAGTTGATGCATAATCCATAGTCTTTGCTCTGATTCACTTCTGACTTTTTCTTTTAAACAATATCTCATGGGATTTATGTCAATCAATGCATTAAATGTTTCATCATCTCCATTAATGATTTCTACAATTGCCTGCTAATCTTTATTTCCTTCTTCCTAAGATATATTCAAATTTCAAAAGTAAATTCAAAAGTGAAATCTATATATTAAAAATTCAACAATTTGGAGGCTTCTCATGCATTCTCTTTTCTCAAGCTTCCACATCATCAAAGTTTTTTTGTTTTTATTTTACATTAATTACCATTCATAAATTACTTTAAATGAATTATATATTAGTATATTAATATTTTAAAGAAATAGAAAATATTTATAATAATTTAGAGAATATTTTAGTTATTATATATGTAAATAAATAAAAAAAATTAAAAATTAATAAATAATAAACAACAAAAATGTTATATATTTATTTGAAATAAAATTAGGATAAAATTGAACTTCCTCCTTGCGACATCTCATCAACACATGTTAATTTTCTTCACCTTTTTACAATCATTTAATTTGTTTATAATTATTAGTTTAATTTTAATTGTAATTATTAATTTTGTTATAATTATTGTTATAAATAATTATACATTAAATTGTATTATACCATCATTTTCCACTAAAATGTATTTAATATCAATATTATTCCTATTGACCAATTAAAATACGTATTGACCAAATTAATAGGTAAAAAAACCCTTTTACATTCCTTATAAATTATATGTATATTATATTTTTATTTACCAATAACTATTTTCTTTATATAAATTCACAAATATTTAATTTAGTTATTTTGTAAGAGGATGTTATTTTGTATAAGTAAATATTGGTTATAATTTATTCAAATTAATTGTAAATGAATCATAATTGTAAATGCATTAAGTAGTGATAAGATCAAATTATTTGTAAATTAACAATAATTTATATATATATTATATATAAATAAAATACATATTAAATTGTTAATATTATAAGATGATATATTTTTAATACATGTACAGTTTTAATGGTATATATTATTATCATGAATCAATACATGTAAAAGATTCCTCTAAGAGCATATGGTTATTGATAGTTTGCAAATTATATAGGTTGTGGGATGAAATTTTTTGTTTTGGGACTTAATTGCAATCATTTCTCTATGTTTTGCGAGGTATTGCTAGGAAATAAATGAATCCAATCCGCCACCAGCATCAACATATGAGTCGAGAACTAAATGTCATACAGGTATTTGAACTACACATTCAAATGTTTATTTGTTTGCAATGTTTATGTAGTTTTCAATAACATGTTTCATGGTACTTAATTAGCAAAACTATGAGGAAAAAACTAAAAAATAATGTATTATATATATATATATATCATACATATTCATATATATATATATATATTCCTATAGTTAATAAGTTAATTTATAATTTATTGCTAATAAGTTATAATATAAAATTTTAAGCATTTAAAAAATCTAATTTAAATGAAGATTTCTTTAAAAAACAATTTTTCTACAATACTAATAGAATTAAAAATAATAGATACATTTTACATTTATTTGAAAATTTAATGACATCATAAAATAAAATATTTTTATTAATTATATATATTTTATTAATGGCTTTTAAAATAAATTTAATATATTTTAATGTTTTCATATTATAAATTCTATTAATATAAAGTTATTATATATATATATATTGTGGATTTACAAAAAAAAAATTTAATACATTGTTAATGCATATTAATATGGAATAAGACCAAATTAATTCAAATTAATTATAAATGAATCATAATTGTAAATGCATTAAGTAGTGATAAGATCAAATTAATTGTAAATTAACAATAAATTATATATATTATATATTATATATAAATAAAATACATAAAGAATAGTGGAAGACGAGTGAATTATAAATTTGAACTAATTAACTATGTTAATAAAATATGTTTTCGGTGAAATGATAGGAGAGGATGGAAGAGGAAGATGAAGATAGAAGAGGAAACGATTCTTTTATTCATGTGGATGATACAATAAATTTCTTGAAATTTCTTTGTCATTACTCATACAAAAAATATTATGGAGTTTTGATTTCATTTTTATTATATCTTATATTGTTAAAAAAATTGATAATAAAAGATAATGCAGAGAAATTTTGAAAAAAAAAATTGGAAGAAAAAATAAAGATTGTAAAGTTAATTAAAAATCTAACCAATAAACATCAAATACTACGTATCACCATATAATAATATAATCTATATGTTACATGTTTTAAATTGTTTTTACTCTAACTATGAGTAAGTTGATTCAATTATTTTGTTTTTTCAAATGATTTTAATATATATATAAATATTATAACAATCAATTATATTTTTTAGACAAAAATATTCACATTCATAATTTAATGCAATATATTTTCACCCCATTGATATTCTATTAGTTTCATATTTTTTAAATTATAAAAAATTTATTTTTTCCATTTAATTTTATTATTAAACTAGACCAATTCTATGTTATAATATATTTTTTATTGGTATTTATTATCTATTATTCGATAAAATAATATATATGCAATTTCATGAACTAAATTTTTAATATTTCTAATATATCAATTTATTTTTAAAAGATTAATTTTTATTAAATATTTGTAAATTTTTAACATCACGCGTATTGCGCGGGTTTTTTTCTAGTATTATATAATAAACGTCTTCAAACTAGAAAATGATACATTTAATTTCCAAAGTTCAAACTCATAAAAAACATATCAAAATCTAATAGACTAGTAAAGAAGATTTTTCTATTCCTTTATATTGCGAGACTCTTTGGTTTGGACTATAAGAAACAATAACTTTTCTTCATCTAGAAGAGCGAGAAATACACCCCACATAGTATCATTTGTCGCTACAAGATTAAACAATGCCCAATAAAGAGGATTCATAGGGACCAAATCAGGTACAACCTTCATCAAACTGTAACTCGATTTCACCCAAATTTTTCCGAATGTTAACTTGATTTCACCGAATTTCAACCCAATTTCATACAATTTTGACTCGATTTCATCTAATTTTAACCCAATTTCACCAAATTCTAACTCGATTTCACCCAATTTAATCTAATTTCACCAAATTTTAACTCGATTTCACTCATTGTCACCAAATTTTAGCTCGATTTCACCCAATGTCATTGAATTCAACTCAATAAAATTGGGTGAAATTGAGTTAAAATTGGGTGAAATTGGATGAAATTGGGTTAAAATTTTATAAAATCAGGTTGAAATTCGATGAAATGTGATGAAATCGAGTTAAAATCGGGGTTAAAATTAGTTGAAATAAATTTGAAATCCGGTGAAATTAGATGAAATCGAGTTAAAATTGGATGAAATTGAGTCAAAATTGGATGAAATCAGGTTGAAGTTCGGTAAAATGTGATGAAATCGAGTTACAATCGGGTTAAAATTGGATGAAATTGAGTCAAAATTGGATGAAATCAGGTTGAAGTTCGTGAAATAAATTTGAAATTCGGTGAAATTGGATGAAATCAAGTTAAAATTGGGTGAAATTAAGTCAAAATGGGATGAAATCAGGTTGAAATTCGGTGAAATGTGATGAAATTGAGTTAAAATCGGGTTAAAATTAGGTGAAATAAATTTGAAATCCGGTGAAGTTGGATGAAATCGAGTTAAAATTGGGTGAAATTGAGTCAAAATTAGATGAAATCAGGTTGAAATTCAATGAAATGTGAAGAAATCGAGTAAAAATCGTGTTAAAATTGGTTGAAATAAATTTGAAATCCGGTGAAATTGGATGAAATCGAGTTAAAATTGGGTGAAATCGGGTTAAAATTCGGTGAAATCGAGCTAAAATTGGGTGAAATCAGGTTAAAATTGGGTTGAGATTCGGTGAAATTGAGTTAAAATTAGATGAAATCGGGTTAAAATTGGGTGAAATCCAGTTAAAATATGGTGAAATAGGGCTGAAAGTAGGTGAAATCGAGTAATTAGGTTAAATTAGGGGAAATTGAGTGAAATCGAGTTAAAATTGGGTGAAATCGAGTTAAAATTGAGTGACGATTTGAAATTCGATGAAATTGGGTGAAATTTGGTTAAAATTTAGACAAATCGAGTAAAATAGAGGTCAAAATCGGATATTCGGAATGACGGTGAATTTGAAATGAAGGATAAACGGGCTTAATGGGCTTAATGGGTAAAACTCATTAAAATGAATGTAAAATGGGTTTTAAACCCATATAAATTTATACCCATTTTTTTAAAAACCCATTTATATTTTAAATGGGTTGGGTTGGGTTAACCCACTAAACCCAACCCAATTTGACATCTCTAACATTCTTCACCTACAGTTAAAATCAACCTCTTGATTACACCTAAAATGGCAACAAATCTAGGTGCCGCGAGATATTATTAATAGAAATCTAGTAAAATCCGATATCACAGTACTAGATCTGATAAATAGATTAAAACTACATTGCATGAGAAGACGAAATAAAACAAGAATTTCAAAATCACGATTACGAATAGATATGGCAACCACTAGAATTTTAAATCTACAAACACGACTATGAACCAATATTATCCACATATTAAGCAAAAATGCGAAAGACATCTATTTTGTGATATTGTTGCAACACATCTTTCAATATTATTATCTCATCTTGTGTACTTCACAACTTCTGTTTTTATTATCGCATTCATTGCTACTCATCCAGTGGATATTGATGGTCTTCGTGAACCTGTAAAGTAGTTTCTGGATGGGGAACGACCCCTTTGATGGGTCTTGCAATGACTCTATTTGCGGTATTCCTAGTGGATCTAGTCTAATTCTTTTTCGATCCACAAAGATCAAGATCAAATGAACCTATTTCGGAAACCCAAGGACTCAATCGTATGGATATGTAAAATACACGATTTCCAATCCTAGTAGGAAAAGGAGGGAAACGTTCACTACATGAGCTACAGAAGATGATTTTTAACCAATAGCTTGGCGCACGTGTAAACGAGGTGCTCTACCTAACTGAGCTATAGCTCGTATACCATTTATTGACTTTATTTCCTCTACGCAGGAGCAAGAACATTAATGACATTGCTTTTCTTGTTTTTAATGCAGCTTAAGAGTTTCGTGAAAAGCATAGGGAAGGTTATTGGAAAAAAGGAGATGAGTGCTGATGAAATCAAGTGATACATGCCTCGGGGTAGGAACTCGGGACATGTACGGAGAATCTGTTAATCTTGATCGCTCGAGTAGGATTTATGGTGTCAAGGTTGATTTCTTGACTAGTCTAAGGGCACTCTTCAAGAAAGCGTCTGTTCATGGTGGATGACGGTGGAGGATCTCTTGAATGGCCTAAAGGCTCTCTTTAAGATTCATCCGACGAAGGTGGAGGATGATGGTTGATGGTTGAATTTGAGGTGTTTGGGGTGGAGTGATGGATACCACAAGAGGTGCGAAAGCCTCTTGATATAGTCGGATAATGGCTTCAATTGTTCCCAGAACAAGTTAAAATTACCGTGTTCTTGACACTGTTCAAGAATACGAAAATAGTTTATTTCTCTTCAAAAATTTCAATGTCTCTTACAAATGAAAAGGAGTTCTTTATATAGGAGAGGCTCCATGTTACAATAAGAAAAATGTGTAAATGCTAGATAACGGATTGATCTACTAGCCGTTGGGAAGATTTTATGGCCGTTGGGAATCTTCGAAACAAAAAAAAAGATGATCTGGTTGGATAAGATTGGCTTAGAAGATTTCCTAGCCGTTGGAGAGGATTTTCTGGTCATTGGAAATAATAAGAAAAGATCTTTATGTTCCACCTTTCCTTATCCGTAAAGCCCAAGCTTGTCGGTTCTTAGGTGGGCGGATTGAGGCTTGCTTCAATATATAAGATCGACGCGATGTTTTTTTTTTGGGTTGGACCCGAATCCTCCTTCTGATTAATAGTCTCTCATGCCTCCATTACAATCTCCGCTACCTTGTTACGCAAGCTCCTTGCTCCTCCATGTGTGCGTAGGCTGTGAGAAGATTTGGTCCGCTCATTTCCTTGCGATAGCTCTTCATTCGTGTGACCCTCCTTTGGTTTCGATTCAATCCTAATGTCCTCATCATCCCCCCCTTTGTGATCGTTCCATCCTTGGAATGTTATCATCTACATCGATAGGGGATAGATTAGCAACATTGAATGTTGTGGACACATACTCACCTGGTAGTTCAAGGTGGTAGGCGAAAGGGGTTGTCTCCTCTCGATACTAGCTTCGAACTCTTTTTGACGGGGAACCATTCTAACCTCATGTACAACCACACCCAATATTCTTCTTCGAATACCATCCTTGTCCGCCCTTTGTTGGCTTGTTTGACGTATTGTTTAGTCCTTCGCCTTATGTTTTTCCAAACTTTCTCATGTGACCTCTTGATTAATTATGTTTTCTTGTCGTCATCCAAGTTGGAGACTTTTTTTTGGTATAGCTGAGAGGTCCAAGGGAGTGATGGAATTGAACCCATATATGAACTCAAATGGTGAGTGCTTTATGGCCAAATGTTGTGTTCAAAAATAAGCAAACTCGGCGTGGGGTAGGTAGTCAAGCCTTTTCTTTGGGTACCGTCCAATGAATGTTGGTAGCAGAGTTGCTAGTGTACAGTTGACCATCTCTGTCTGACTATCAGTTTGTGGGTGGCACATAGTAGAGAACACGAGCTTTGTCCCTAGTTTTTGCCAAAGTGTTTGCCAGAAATGATTCAGAAACTTGTTATCCCGATCTGATATAATTATCTTGGGTAGGTCGTGGATGCGTTCAATCTCACTGAAGAAAAGTTCCGCAACACTGGTTGTGTCGTTGGTCCTCAAACAGGGTAATAAGTGCATCATTTTTGAAAACCTGTCAACAACAATAAAGACAAAATCTTTTTATCGGATCTTTCGAAGTCTGAGAGCAAAGTCCATCGATATATCAGACCATGGATGAGTCAGGATGGATAGAGAAAGATACAAACTGTGGGGATGGATGTGGGACTTCCCTTGGTTACCCGTGATACATCATGCACAAAACCGTTCAACGTCTCACTTGAGGCGTAACTAGAAGAAATGCTCCTTTATGGTGGCCAATATTTACTCCATGCTGAAGTGTCCTATGAGTGCTCCTCCATGTGCTTCTTGAAGCAACAATTCCCTCATTGAGCTTTGCGGAATGCAAAGCCGTCTGTCACGGAAGAGATATCCGTCATGTATGTAGAATGGTACATTAGCTCCTTCTTTACACATTTTAAATATCTTGCCAAACTCCGGAACTTGTTCATATAGCTCCTTAATGTGCTCGAACCCCAAGTTTCTAGCCTCCATGGTGGTGATGAGGGCGTGTCTCCTTGATAGGGCATCAACTACCATGTTTTTCTTGCCTTTTTTGTACATGATTATGTACGGAAAGGACTCAATGAATTCCATCCACTTAGCATGTCGCCGCTTTAGACTGGTCTGACCCTTGAGATGTTTGAGGCTATTGTGATCAGTGTGGATGACGAACTCTTTCGCAGTAGATAGTGCTTCCATGTTTCCAAAGCTGAGAAAAAGGTGTAGAGCTCTTTGTCGTACGTAAGGTAGTTAAGTATAACCCCACTTAACTTCTCACTAAAATACGCCGCTGGTCGTCGTTCTTGAACAAGGACCGCACCAAAGCTAATCCCTGAGGTGTCATATTCCACTTCAAATGTTTTTTGAAGTTCGACAGCGCTAGGACAGGTGCGATGGTGAGACTCGCCTTTAGTGCTTCGAACGCCTTGATTTTTGCTCCTCCTCATTCGAAGACCTTATCATTTTTATAACCACGGTGAGGGGTGTAGCTATGCAGAGGAGAAGTCCTTCACGAATCGACAATAGAAACTTGTTAGCCTTTGAAAGCTTCGTACATGTGCGACGGTTATTGGTGTTGTTCATTCTTGTATTGCTTTGATTTTTTCTTTGTCTAGGCGTAGTCCCTGCGAACTTACTACAAAACTAGGAAAACAATCTAATCAGTACAAAAGGAGCACTTTTAAGGTTTGCGTAGAGTTGTTTCATTCGAAACGTCTAACACTAGCTCAAGATGTACTATATGTTCCCCAAAAGTTTTTACTATAAACAAGAATATCATCAAATAAACTATAACGAATTTACCGATATGGGGTTTTAGAACATGGTTCATGAGCCTCATGAAGGGTCTGGGGTGTTGGAAATCCAGAAAGGCATTACGAGCAACTCTTATAGCCCTTGTTTTGTTTTGAAGGTCTTCTTCCATTCGTCGCCTTCTCTCATGCGGACTTGGTGATGTACGCTCTTGAGGTTGATCTTGGAGAAGTTCGTTGTCCCACTTAGCTCATCTAGCACGTCGTTCAACCACATGATGGGATGTCGGTATTTGATCGTGATGTTGTTGATTACCCGATAGTTGACACACATCCTCAAGGTCCGTCTTTTTTTTTGTATAAGTAGTACGTGGACATAGCACAACCTTATGCTTTCTCGGATGTAGCCTTTGTGCATTAGCTCTTGGACTTGTTGTTGAACTCTTTTGGCAATGGTGTTTCTGGGATGAGATCGATCTAATGTTCGATGCCTCGTATGGGTGATAGTCTGGCTGGTATCTCCTCGGGAAACAAATCGCGTACTTGTCTAGTGTGTTGGTGATTTCCGGAGATACTCCAACGTGCTTTGGCCTATCAAGACATTTTTGTAGACCATTAGTAATACCGAGCTTTGATTACTCAAAACCTTAAAAACCACACTAGCTTTTATATAAAATTAGATTTCTTTTTGTCCTCAGGATTTAGCTTCAGTTGTATTTCTTGTACTTATGAAGGACTAAGAGGTGCTAATGTTACCTTCCTTTTGTCCATGATGAAGGAATAGAAATCTATCATTCCATCATACGTTACCTCGCGGTCGAATTGCCATGGCCGCCCTAGTAGGATGTGTCCTATTTGCATTGGTACGACATCGAAAAGTACTTCATCATGATACTTACCTATGTTGAAGGCACGGTTACTTGCCCGTTTACCTTGAGGTCCCTTTGATTGTTAAGTCATTGTAGGTTATACGGGTGGGGTGTTTCTTTGCCTCCAAACCTAGCTTTTTCATTATATAGATGCTAGCAACATTAGTACAAGAACCGGTATCTATAATAAGCCCATATAGCTTATCCTTTTTGGGGCATTTTGTATGGCAGATTGTCTTTCGTTGGACCGTCTCTTACGTGTTGATCATCATGCTTAAAACGTGTCGTGTTATCAATAGTTCTCCACTTTTTAGATAATCGATCTCGTCAATTACATCTTCATGGGGTTCTTTCTCATTCGCGGACTCGTATTCTCAACAATCATTGAGGATAATGACTCGCGAATTAGGGCAGTCTCGCGCTATGTGCCCAATGCCTTTGCACTTTAAACATACAAATTCAGGAGTACGAATTTGTTTCAAATGAATTAGATTTTTACATTCTCATTTGACATTCCTTGATGTCTCAGGAGATTTACCCTTGGAACGGTCGTCCATCCTTGGTGTTTTCCGGCAGCTTTGGGGGTTGTCCGGTTGACCATGTGGGTTGTGTCTTTTCTCGACTTGTCGCTTGCTTTCTCTTGATATGTTTCTTAATTTGGATCGACAAATGCAATATATATTACAAATCATGGTATTGTTGTCTCTCTACCATCCTAGCGGTTCATTCATTTAATCTGTCTAATAATTGAGAAATCACAATTTCTTCATCTTCGTCAATTTCTAGCCTATTGCGAAGATGCTTAAGTTCATCGAAGTATCCTTTGATAGTTTTACTTCCTTAATTTAACTTTTTTATTTTATTGCAATTCCCGATGAAGGTGTGGGGGTACGTACCTTTTACGCATGAGGGCTTTCATTTCTTCCCATGTTGAGACTTGTTCAAGTCTTGTATGTTGTCGAGTGCTTACCACTCGATCCCACCAAGTGAGGGCATTGTCGGGTTAGTTGAGCCATGGAGTACTGTACCTTTTTGCGCTCGGTATACATGTAGTACTAAAAAATATTGTCCATAAGCTTCTCCCAATTGAGATAGGCTTCTAGGTCAACGCGTCTAGCAAAATTAGGTAGTTTTTAAATTGTTATAGTCATGTTCATGTTGTTGTCTTCGAGATGGCTCCTCATCCGATCTTCATCCTCGCGGATGATGTGGCGTCGCTTTGGTCGTCTTGGCAACTCTTTGTCCTTCTCTTCAAAATCATGTCGTGGTGGTGCTCGACGTTCTCGTCGTCTAGGTTGAGGATATGGTTGTTCTACCTCTTCCACACCATTTTCATGAATCAATGGTACCTCACGTACGGGTTGCCTCCGTTCTTCTTCAAGGCGATTCATTCTTGACTACATTCGCTAGAGCATTTGCATGATCGCGTCGAGTTGCTTGTTACGTGTAGAATTCTCTCCTTGTTCGGCCATCTTTTTTTTTCTAGTTTTTTATATCAATAATCAAATCAAAGAAATGATTAGTACAATAAAATGAATTTAAGGGATAGAAACGTACCTTTGGTCCTAAAACCGGGATCTGATACCAAAAACTGATATATGCATTGGGGTGAGAACTCGGGATGCATACAGAGAATCCATTAATCTCGATCGCTCGAGTTGGATTCGCGGTATCAAGGTTGATTTCTTGACTAGCCTAAGGGCACTTTTCAAGAAGTTGTCTATTGATTGTGAATGATGGTGGAGGATCTCTTGACTAGCCTAAGGGCTCTCTTCAAGATTCGTCCGGTGAATATGGAGGTTGATGGTTTAATTAGAGGTTTTTGGGGTGGAATGATGGATACCACAAGAGGTGAAAAAGCCTCTTGATACAGTCGGATAATGGCTTCAATTGTTCTCCGAACAAGTTGAAATCACCGTGCTCTTGACAATATTCAAGAATTCGAAAAGAGTTTATTTCTTCAAAAATTTCAATGTTTCTTACAAATGAATGTGATTCCTTTATATAGGAGAGGCTCCATGTTATAATAAGGAAAATGCGTAATGCTAGATAATGGTGGGAATCTTCAGAATAAGAAAAAGATGATTCGGTGGGATAACATTGGCTTGGAAGAATTCCTACCCGTTGAGAGGAGTTTTTGGCCATTGGAATGATCTTTATCTTCCGCCTCCTTATCCATAACGTCTAAACCCGTCGGTTCTTAGGTTAGTGGATTGAGGCCCGCTTCAATATAGAAGATCAACGTGACATTTGTTTGTGTTGGGCCTGAATCCTCATTCTGATTAAGACTCTCCCTTGCCTCCATTACAATCTCTACTTCCTGGTTACACAAGCTCTTGCTCGTAACATGTGAGTAGGCCATAGGAAGATTCAGTATGCTTGTTTCCTTGCGATAGCTCCTCGTTCGTGTGACCCTCCTTTGGTTCTGCTTCGAGCTCAATATCCTCATCATCAAGGGAGCCATATTCTCCCTCCACCATTGCTGTGAGAATCCATCAAAATCAAGCAAAAACAATATCAATAAAAACAATAAAAGCAACAAAACCCTACAATAAGAATCTAAACTCACTAGAAATAAAAAAGAGAAGAGAATCGAAGCTAAATATTAAAAATATAAAATCTTCTTACTGGTGCCTTAGATTCTATGCGAGAGAAAGGAATAGAGATGGAAAATTGAGCAAACAAGCAAAGAAAAGAGAAATGGAGAGGAAAGAGCGATAGATCGAGGAGAGAGATGGACTAGATAAAGAAATGTTAGGGATAATGGATTTTCACTAATTCTCATAAAATTTGAATGGTATTTATGTTTTTAATTAAAATGCATCAAATTGCAATCGTATCGCAACTATTTTCCAGATTTTTAAATTTTGTGGTTTACTGTGATTGCGAGCTACTACGTTTCCACCAGCCAGTTTTTTCTCGCCCGTAGTCGCGGGAAAATGAAATCGTTGCGGTTTTAGACTACTGTGACTCCATCTGTCACCCCGCCGAATAGGGGTGACTTAATATACGATTGAACTAATATTAGAACTTCAATCCTATCATTTCCTCTAAAAAAAGCTCAACTTCAACTTTACCTTTATAATATTTATAACCTTATATATCTATTGTCCTTTAATGGATAATTTTCTCTCTCCTCTAAAGCACATCGATTTCCCCTATTCTCCAATGCAAAAATTTTGCTTCTTCCACATCAAATTCACTGTGAGTATATTCAAATCGGCATCAGATTCGCCGCGAATAGGTTGAAAATCGTTTATTGTCAACAAATAATCTTGGAATTAGGTACGTTCCGCAAAAAAATTCTAGTATATATAGGGAGTTTTGAGCTTGGATTTAAGTTTATTTTTTGTATGATGGTAAATAGGAAAAAAAATAAATGGAGACTTTGAATGGGTTTGAAGAGTTTTGGAAAACCAGATAGTATTTTTCTATTGTCTTTCAATTAGTCTGACATACCAACAACTTATTGATGAGTTATGCGCAGAGACGATGGTCGGAAAAGATGCAACGAATTTAAAGTAAAGCTATTTGCCCAATATTTGACAAAATAGGAAGCCGATATATATAATAAATAACAAGCATCTTATTTACTATATGTTCGATCGAATAAGAGGAATTCAACCTCTGCTTTATGTGGAAATAGAATCGGCAAGTGTGAAGTGTGAAATGGAAATTGAAAGGGAAGTTGAACCCCTAATTCCTACATTTGGAAGATTTGCTAGAGAAGTGAAAATGGAAGTGTTATAGATTATGAAGACTGTATTATTGAAGGTTCAAAGAACAAAAATAGAGTTAGGACCAATTCGAAAGAAATAATAAATATTAAGGATTCGGATAATTCTGATAATGCATATACCAACGGGGTAAGAGAAGATGATGATTGTGCCATGACTATGGTTGTTCAAGAAGCTATGGTTTGTGGTAGTAATGAAGGCGATACTGATGTGCCAACAAAGCATAAGGATTGTGATGGTGAGAATAACTTGTACATGGTAGTTTACGAGAAGCAATACAATCAAAATTCAGCCTTCGAGTTCAAAGATGGATTGCAACTTAAATTTGGGCAAGCGTTTGATAGCAAGGAGGATGTACGACATTCGTAAGGAAGGGTTCACTTGAAGCTTCTTTTAGATATGAAACATTGAGTTTTGATTCGAAACTGTGGGAAGTACGATGCAAATTTGTCGAAAGTGGTTGTAAATGAAATTACGCGTTGCAACAATCTCGAATTCCAAACAGTTTAGTGTGAGAACACACTATCCTATTCATAAGTGTTCACATATATCTAAATCAATAGAAGCTATAAAGGATAGAGTAAAATTGGTTAAAGATTATTTGAATGAGGAATAGTGGACAAAGAAAAGATGCAAATTTAATAGTGAAAGGTACAACTTATTAACAATTAATGGGACTGAGTCACTAAATTCCACGTTGAAGACGTAAAAAAGTTTTGGTGCTAGCGCTTTTAGATATTTTTTTGGGATTGACAGTGGAATAGTTCGATAGATATAGATTGGAAGCAACTACTGGTGATGATTCTCAAAAGTTAACATTATATGTTGAGAAAACGTTACATGAATGGTTTGTGCATGCATCCAAGTATGAGGTTATTGAATTGAACATGCTGAAAGATGAGTATGAGGTGAGAAATGAGAATGGTAGAAGTTTCGTAGCGACTCTTGAAAAAAGAACGTGCGAACTGCAAAATGTTTGAAATGGATAAGTATCCATGCACTTACGTAATTGGGGCTACACATAAGGTTGATAAAGGTCACAAGATACCTGAACTATATTCAACATACTAATTGGGGGAGACATGGCGTTTGGTTTACCAAAAAACTGTGTATCTGATTCCTGATTGCAGTGATTGGAACATTCCTCCTCAATATTCTGAAGTGGCGGTTCTACCTCTTATGTTGGATGAGAAAAGGCAAAGTGGGAGGTCTAAAGAGAATCGTTATCCTGGACCCGATCAGGCTCGAAAAAAAATCCATCTTCGTCGAGACAAACTGGTTCAAATTCCAACATCAGTGGCAATGTTTGGAACGTGAAAACCCAGACAACGCCAACATAAAGAAAATCTTTGTTAGTTTTTAATTCTGTATTATTTGGACTAACCCTTGGCATTTGTAATGTATTATTTGGACAAAATCTTGGTTTACGTCCTTTCATCCTTATAACTTGATAAATCTGTCAAGTCACATCAATTTTTCCTCATTGACGTAAAAGGGTTATTGTGACCTTTGTGACCTTGCGACCCATGTGACGTTTCTTTAGAAATGTCATTTTCAAAATTTTTGAATGGTAGATGTTTAATTATGAATCAACAGTACTATCACTTTTGAAACACATTTATCTAAATTAACATGATTTACGTTTTAATTATTGCCTGACGTTGTAAAGTATCTAAATTAACATACTTTATGTTCTTAAATGTAACGAAAGCACAACTTAAACGTCCAACATAATTTGTGACCTTTGTGACATTTCTATTGTTTTCAGGGAACATGTGGGACCTATTTAGTACTGTTCTGCCGTTTTCGATGTCAGACTCTTGTATTTTAGAATTCCAGCTTTTGCCTTTGTTCAAATACAACACACTCTCATCTTTCTCTTAAAAGATTCATAAAGTTCTCTAACTCTCATCATCTCCCATTTGAGATTGAATTTCATCTCTCTCCTCTCTGATCTTCATCTTGTCTCTAAAAAATCTTTGAAAAATTCTTTATTGAAAATATCTCTAACCCCGCATTTTCCATATTTTGTCCACTAGCTAGCTCGACCACTACCTTGTAATCTCCTCCATATGTCTCTCTCTTCATCTTTTACATGTAGAGAATGTAGAGATATGACTGTTTTTTCTTTTGCTTTTGTTTCAGGAGGACACAGAGCTATCATGTTCAATCGTATAACCTTATGACATTTGTGACCATTGTGACCTTATATTTTTGTTATTATTGTTATTGTTATTGTTATTTTAGGTTGTACACGTTGTACACAAAAATAAACCAATTTCAAACTTAAAAAATAAATCGAGTTCAAACTTAAACAAATAAACCGAGTTTACACATGAGATTATGGGATGTGTTTCTCTTTGGGTACTTCAATACTTTGTTCATTTGTCGAGTTCGCATATATTTTCCTCATTATGTAAAAATCATGCGACCCAATATTACGGGAACCCATCCGACTCATGTCATCCAATATTACAGGAACCCATCTATCTCATGTGACCCACTATGACCCACATGCGATCCTCAATTGGCGTAAATTAGTATGATGCATATTTAAACGTTAAAAATGTCTTATTTTTGCATGTTTTACGTCCTTTCATTCTTATAAATCGATAAATTCGTCTAATTCACATCTATTTTTTCTCATTGACGCAAAAGGACTACTGTGACCTTTGTGAACTTGCGGCCCATGTGACATCTCTTTAGAAATGTCATTTTCTTTGAATTGTGGTTGTTTAATTAGGAATTAATATAGATAATAATATTAATAACGTTGAAATTTGACGAGATATCAAATATATTTTTTTGAAATTTGCTTAAATTCATCCAACGAATTCTTAAAACACTACTATGACTTTTGAAAATCATTTATCCATTCTATATTTCTTGTGACACATGGGGAAAATCCGTTTTAACAAATTGTTTGGCTTTATAAATTATCTAAATTAACATGATTTACATTCCTAAATGTATCGAAAGCACAATTTAAATGTCCAATGTAATTTATGACCTTTATGACCTTGCTACCCATACGACGTCTCTTTAGAAATGTCATTTTTTAAAATTTTGGATTGTAGAATAATTAGAAATCAATATAAACAATAATATTGATAATTTTGAAATTTGACGAAATATCAAATGTATTTTTTTTAAATTTGCTCAAATTTATCCGTCGACTTCTTAAAACACTACTATCACTTTTGAAAAACATTTATCTGTTCTACACTTCTTGTGACACATGAAGTTTTAAATTATCTAAATTTACATGCTTTATGTTCCTAAATGTATAAAAACACAATTTAAAATTCGAATGTAATTTGTGACCTTTGTTACCTTGTGACCCATGCGACGTCTTTTTAGAAATGTCATTTTCAAAATTTTTGAATTGTAGATGTTTAATTAGGAATCAATATAGACAATAATATTGATAATTTTGAAATTTGACAAAATATCAAATGTATTTGTTTGAAATTTGCTCAAATTTATCTAACGAGTTCTTAAAACACTACTATCACTTTTGAAAAACATTTATCCATTCTACACTTATTTTGACACATGGGAAAAAAATCCATTTTAACTATTGTTTGACGTTGTAAAGTATCTAAAATAACATCATTTACGTTCCTAAATGTATCGAAATCACAATTTAAATGTCCAAAATAATTCGTGACCTTTGTGATCTTTCTATGGTTTTTAGGGAACATGTGGGACCTGATATTCCTACGAACTTTTCCATAACATTTCAAAAAAAAAAATTCAATAACATGTGTTCAAAGTTGATCACAGGTTGTACAGTACAACATGTTGTACCGTTCCTTCGTTTCGATGTCAGAATCATGTCTTTTCGAATGTCAGCGTTTGCCTTTTTTGGAATACGACACACTCACATCTTCCATCCATCGCTCTCTAACTCTCATCATATTCCATCTATCTCTCTAACTCTCATCATCTTCCATCCATCTCTATCGAAAATATCTCAAACCCCATATTTCCCACGTTTTCTCCAAGTGATTCTTCCTTGCTATTTCGAACACATTGTAATATCCTCCATCAGAATCTCTATGTCTGTTACATCAGAACCTTCCGATAGGGTTTGCAAGGTTAAACGATCTGATTGATAGAAGATGTAAGATAATACTGATGAACGATTAAGGAAAAACGTGAACGTTAGATTTGAGACCTTTGAGTGTGGTAGCGCTTGCATTGGGGAGGTTGAAGAATTTGTTTTCATGAAAATGGACAAAATGAGGGATATTCCCTACATTCAGACTGGTCTCCAATGGAGCAACACACGTGCTTCATTTTCTCCCCTAATAGGATCTACCTACAACAATATTTGATTTCAAGTAGTTATTGTTATGTTATTAAACATGTATTTCGCTATTCCTTCCCTAGAACTTGATTAACCTTTATAATCGTTATTGGTATTATTATTATTGTGAATTGATTATTCCTCAATCGATACGCTAACCATGCCCCATCTCTCATCGGTTCTCCACACTACTAGAAAATTCAAGTTTAGGGACGGAATTTGGGGACTGACATTTCCGTCCCTAAATTTAGGGACGGATTATACACGGATTAGGGACGGAAAATGAAGTCCGTCCCGAATCCGTCCCCATTTTTGGGTACCGAAGAGCCGTCCCTAATCTGTCCCTATTTGCGGACCAATTAGGGACGGATGAGTATGGCGTCCCTAAATTGGAGACAAAAATTGCTGCCGTCCCTAAATTGGGGACGGAATTTGTTGTCGTCCCTAATTTGGGGACGGACATTTTTGTCGTCCCTAAATTTAGGGACGGCCAGATCATCCGTCTCCAATTTAGGGACTCGTCCCTAAATTTAGGGACGACCAGATCATCCGTCTCCAATTTAGGGACGACATCTCTTTCCGTCCCTAAATTTGGGGACGGATTTGGGACCGTCCCTAAATTTAGGGCTTAAACCATTTTAGGGACAAATTCGGGATGATTTTTCGGAAAATTAATTTCTTAGTCCGTAATCTGTCCCTAATTAGTCTATAAATAATCTATTTAACCCCTCAACCATTGATCCGTTTTTCATAAGCAACTCTCATATTTTCACCGCATATCTTCTATAGTGCTTGCGATTATAATGGCATCTTCATCAAGATCGAACATTTTCGTTTCTAGACAATGGATGTACAAAAGAATTGATCCAGAATCTCAAAGCGCATCGAAAGAGTTTATAGAAGGCCTCACACAGTTTATGACAATGGCGACGAATCAACAAGTTTACAAAGAAACGAGTACGTTGGTTTGTCCATGCGTCTAGACAATGATGTACAAAAGAATTGATCCAGAATCTCAAAGCGTATCGAAAGAGTTTATAGAAGGCATCAAACAGTTTATGACAATGGCGACAAATCAACAAGTTTACAAAGAAACGAGTACGTTGGTTTGTCCATGCGTCAAATGCAAGAATGAAAAATTTCTTAATGAGAGATTTGTTTGAAAGCATCTTTATTTAAGAGGTTTTACTCCGAATTATTTCATGTGGTTATGTCATGGAGAAAAATTTGCACCACGACCTAGTAATGTTGTGGAAAACTTTAGTAGGGGCACTATACATCATGATGAATTTGAGTCTTCTTAAGATGTAGAAATGAACCCCTATGTGGAAATGGTGCAAAATGTATTCCATGAAAGAAACGAAAATATTGAAGAAGATCCGGATGAAGAAGCAAAAAGTTTTTTTGAAATGCTAGAAAGTGCTAGGAATCCACTTTATGATGGTTGTAGGAGTGGTTTATCACAGTTATCTCTGTCTGCACGTTTGATGAATTTGAAGACTGAAAATAATTTGTCCAAGAATTGCATGGATTCGATATTGCAATTAGTAAGACATTATTTGCCAAAAGATAATAATGCAGTAGACTCCTATTATGAGACAAAGAAGATGATGCGATATTTGGGTTTATTGCCATATCAAAAGATTAATGTTTGTCAAGGCAATTGCATGATTTTTTGGAGAGAGACATCGAAGATGAGTAATTGCCTATTTTGTGGAAAAGATGGTTTTATTTAACAAAGAATGGAAAATCGGTTCCATATCGTCGTATGTGGTATTTACCAATTACAGACAGATTAAAAAGATTGTATCAATCTGTGGAGACCGCAAGCGACATGAGATGGCATGTTGAGCATTCAAGTCGTGAAGGAGAGATGTGTCATCCCTCAGATGGTGAGTCGTGGAAACACTTTAACAAGGTATATCCTGATTTTGCGGCTGAGAGTCGAAATGTCTATTTAGGCCTTTGTACCTTTAATCCATGTGGGATATCTGGGAAGAATTATTCATTGTGGCCAGTTATAGTGACACCTTACAACTTACCACCGGATATGTGCATGAAACGAGAATTTTTGTTCTTAACAATAATGATTCCCGGGCCTAATCATCCGAAAAGAAGTTTGGATATATTTCTTCAACCACTTATTGAGAAATTAAAAGAATTATGGAATGGAGTTCAAGAGTATAGTTGATGATTATTGGTTTTTTTTATTAAAATATTTTATATATATTTTTTACGTTAAAAAATTTAGGTTCGTATAAGAATATCCGTATATCCGATGGATATCCGTATATCCGGAAAATATCCATATTTACAAATATCCGAATTTACAAATACAAATACTAAATTTGGATATTCGCCGAATACAAATACAAATAGTCAGATATTCGCAAATATCCGTTATTTGCCCAGCCCTAATTTTACTATCAATAAAAATTTGGAAAATAAAACTATTTATTTCTTTCCTTGCACCTTAAATTTTATGTCTAATATTTGATGATATATTAACGACTATGAGTGTTTTCGGGGGATTATCAAAAATACCCCTGTAGAGCTAAAGTGCTTTAAAAATACCCTTGGCTGAAAAACAAAGTTTCAACTTCAAATCTACACTTAAAATATTGATAATCCCATATTACCCTTGACGAAAATTTTTCTCTCTCCTCTAGAGCACCTCTAATTCTCGCGCGAAAATTACTGTTCCCCCACACCACAACAGATTCGGCGAGAGTAGCTTGCAATCGGCATCAGATTCGCTGCCAATAGGTTGAAATCCTTTGTTGTCAACAAAGAAGCTTGCAATTAAGCACGTTCCGCAGAAAAACCAGGTATGTATAGTGAGTTTTTCGTGTTTCTCTTGTGTTTATTGCAATGTCAAAGGTGACAGAGTGGGTCACAGAGTCGTACGGTCGCACTGGGTCACAGTCTCATCGAGGGGTCAAAGGGATCAAAGGGCGTCGCAGGGGTCCAAGGGTAAATGGGTCGAAAAAGGTCAAAGGGTCGCAGGGGTCCAAGGGTAAATGGGTCGAAAAGGGTCAAAGGGTCGCAGGGGTCCAAGGGTAAATGGGTCGAAAAGGGTCAAAGGGTCGCAGGGGTCCAAGGGTAAATGGGTCGAAAAGGGTCAAAGGGTCGCAGGGGTCCAAGGGTAAATAGGTCG
>CM071873.1:28746552-28771912 GCA_036759665.1 Gynandropsis gynandra
GTTGTGTAATTTCAGTTAATTTAATTTAAAATTAAATTAAGGTTCGGGTTCGGGTACCCGCGGGTACCCGGTGCATTAGACGGGTATCCGAGCCTCGGGTACCCGAGTCTCTCGGGTTCGGGTTCGGGTAGGAAAATGCCTACTCGTCCGGGTTCGGGTTCGGGTACCCTCAAAAATTCGGGTACCCGACCCGTGCCCAGCTCTAACTGATTCTAGCCATTTCCTTCTTGCCAACTTCGGATCGATCTCTCTCAAGTTCGAAATCACTTGTTCTTTCTTGGATTTTACTCTCCCAGAATGCGGGTTTTTTCACGTTCAAAAATTAAGGGTAAATTTGTCTTTTCTCCAGTTTTTTTTTCGATTAAATAATTATTTTAGGGAAGGGTATTTTTGAAGCGTTTTAGCCCTACGAAAGTATATCTGATATTCTGCCGATTAAAAACCCAATTAGTTCTTAATAAATGGTATAACCCGTTTAACCCAATTAATTTAAAGCTATTTTTATAAATTTAATATTTAACCTATAATTTTAAAACAAATATTTGCCGATAATTTTAGAAATGTATCAAAATTCGTCAATACAATTTTGTCCCTAAATTTAGAATAAAACTAGAATTGTTCCTTAAATTCTAGAACATGTCAAATTTCATCCACAAAAATAAGAATAAACCATTGTCTTCCATAAATTATGGATAAACCAAATTTGTATCTAAAATTTGTGCTTAAATTTTATCAATAAATTAAGGGATGAACGAAAAATTCATTCATAATTGTTATCCATAAATATTATATATATATATATATATATATTCGATACTCACGTATAACCATATATTTTTTGGATACTCGTAATTCAAGTATTTGTGTCTTTCAGATTGGAGTTCAGGTTCGAAATATAGCATCTACTCGGTATAAAATTAGTGTTTGGAACCGATAATGACTTCAGAGACATCAGTGGATTACACTCGACGCTTATACAGATTCGATTTTGGATTCAAAATATGTCAAATATTTTTATATATATCGCGAATCTTATTTTCATAAATTATTATTTTGAATATTGATATGTTAATTATAATATTTAATATATATTTATTTTATAAATATTAAATGATAAAAATGTATATACAAAATATTATTTATATGAATAAACTCATTTAACCCGATTAACCTGATCTATATAACCCATAATTAAATGGGTTGGGTTAAACCCAATCCAGTTAAGTTACAAAACCCATTATTTTTCAATAGGTTGGACATAACCCAACCCATTGACATATCTAACTAGGGGAATCAAACAAGCCAGTTATATTTGGATGATTGGGCTACAACGAGGACGTGGTCGAGAGAATACTTGAATATTACTCTGTTTTTCTTCTCTTTTATATTTTGAGGTGATAAAAAAGATGAACTCATGTTTACAAAGAAAATTTTCCGTATTTTCTAAATGAATGGGAGTCAGAAAATGTAATATTTTCTCGATACAAGGTGTTGAACTTAATCATGCATTTTTTCCACACTTTTTGACAAAATTCTTCTTCTCTTTTTCGTAATTCCTTCATCCTTATCCAGCTATGTCGTTTCCTTGATACTTAAGTCTCTGTTAGCCCAACATAAGCATATATGCAAGGATCAAAAAAGCGCTAGACGTTAGGCGGACGGACATCTAGAGCCTAGCTCCTAGAGCGGCTAGGCGGTGGCTATGCATATATATATATATATATATTATGTATGTAATATATATCAAATTTTTAGTTTAAAATATTGTATGTTGTTTTAACCTATAAATTCCACAAAAAACAACTTTTCCACATAACTTATATTGAATTTTATCCAAATTATTCAAATTGACTAACATACCAAATTTTCATCCAACATCATTTGATTTTCTTTGAAAATTTGATGTTTGAGTTGCAACACTAGAAGTAGAATTTGAACCGAAAAAAGATGCCATTATCTAATAAACAAAGAGTCAAATGATCTTACTTTTTAAATGTAACGAACAAAAATTATCTAAAAATCATTCATGAACAAACATCATACTATAAAACCGATTTTGTAAATTTTATTACAGATAAGATTGGAAATTTGGTCCTTAGAGATTCAGAGTCACCGTATATACTCTGTCCTTATACACTCCATCCTTGTTCTAAAAATCTTCCATGACCATCCTAATCCTAACTGATCCATAATTGACAACAAGAATAGAAACCATTCGAGAAAACTTACCAAAACTGAAGACAACAGAGATGATGGTGGGAACAAGAAAGGCGACACTAGGGACAAGACAAGCGACGATGCTGCAAACCAAGATGACGGAGACTGAAGGCGAGCGAGATAATCGGAAGAAGCACAACCAAAATTGAAGGCAACGTCAAGGAATGGGGCAACGACAGAGAGAGAGGCGACAGTGGGAATGAGAGAGGTGACTGTAGGAAAAATACAAGCGAAGGTGCTGCAAACCAAGATCATGGAGACTAAAGGCAAGCAAGACAACCAGAAGAAGGGGACACAACTTAATAGGATCATAGAGGCGATAATTGAAAGGAAGAAGAGAGGAGACAAAACCAATAATGGAAAACAAAATAAAATAATTCGACTTTATAAAACTCGAAAAGTGCTCCATCGAGCTGTGTAACCACTTGGTCTAGCACCACTTAATTCTTTAATCTAAAATTTGCAAAACTTAAATACATTTAGACGAGGAAATCCTATGCTCGATCGAGTCCTTCTACACTCGATTGAGCTGTGTGATGCTTGGATCAAGCGGTCCAGTCCTTAAATGTTTTATTTATATAGAAGATTCGTTTGAATTGAGCGTTTCTCTACTTGGGCCCAGCGCCTTTAGCTCCTCTAGCTTCTTGCTTTTCTCGATCTCTTCTCCTTGTAGCTGAACCTTTTTTAGGACAAACAACAAGGGGCAAATTAAATGAGCTTAGAGATGTGTTCGTTCAAATTAACATGAAAGGATGGAAAAATGACCTCACAAGGACATCAAGGAACACTTAAGAAATAATACAAGAGGTCACATCAAGGAGAGGAGGCCAAGAAAAGCAAAAATTACAAGATAAGACAATGCTAGGCCACAACAGAATTGAGGCCGGCTAGAGGAAGAAAACACTCGACCCAAACATTTTCTCTAAATCAAGATATTTTAGTTTTCTAGATTTTAGGGTTAAAACTTATGCAATGCTCGACCAGATGATTTGATCGTCTGAACGATCCGAGTTTTCTTAAGTTATCGAATTTTATTCAGTGTTCTATTATTGTTTGGTCCTTATAAATAGGAAACCTATTGTATTTACATTTCAACTAATTTTTATTGAATTAAAAGTTACCTTTCTTTGTTATTTCTTTAGATTTAGCTACCGAACTCTTGGAGAGATTACGAGTGTTCACCAACTTGTCAACACTTAATCATAAGTATTTTGGTATTGTTAACTTAGTATGGTGTTTTCTAGTTGGGTTTTAGTTGGGGTTCATGACTTTTTTTCATAGGGAAGATAATTTTCAGGTTCTACAATCGAAGTTTTAGGGATCTCAATTTGTTTCCACCCATCTAACAAAATAACGTTGGTTTAGGATCATATAAAGTGATATTAGAGCCGCATTCTTGTATTAGTTTATCAAATTTCTTTTCTTATTTCTATATTTAGATTCAATTTGGTTTGATTTCTTTTGTCGTTTAGAAAAATAAAAGGAAAAAAAAGAAGAAAGAACAATGGAAAAACAACAAAAGCAAGAAAAATGGAAGAAAAAAGAGAAGGGAAAGAAAAAAAAAAAGAAAAAGGAAGAAAAAAAAAATAAGATAAAAGAAATAGAAAGAAAAAAAAGGGAAAAGAAAATAAAAGGATAAAATAGGAAAAAAGTATTAAAAGAAAATATAAGCGTTTTGGAATTAGATAGAAAACTTGGACATAGCGACAGCCTTCTACATTTGAAGCGTAAAAATTTAGTTTGAATTCATTAAGAATTAACTTTGAATTTGTTCTTGAGTTATAAACTAAATCAAACAGGATAAATCAATGACAAGACATAAGAGCGAGTAAAAATTGAGCGAAACACTTTCTGAGAGATGTGAGTTTCCTTCATCTCCTTTCATTCATCTTTTTCCGTTTTTACTAACTTTCTTATTTTGTAGCTATCTTTCAATGTTTAGTTGAGGAAACCATCGCATCAAACCACTACAAGGTGGAGGAATAACTATATTTGTTACATAAATACAACTCTTGATGACGTAGCTCTGTAAGGCTTGGAGGGATGAGTTCAATTTTATCAATCAATTGATGGCAGAGGACAACACCAATCATGGAGTTCATCAAGCAGAACCGAGGAGACTACCATATGTTGCTTATAAATCCACAACATGTGGATATGGAAGAAAAATGAGTACGCGAATCTTCGAGTACCACAACAGGTCCATCGAGGCATGTCTCGGGAAGATGATAATGTAAATCTTAAGATCCTAAATTTTGTGGGACTTAGCAATATCGAAGCATATTTAGAGTGGGAGAGAAAAACTGAGATGATTTTTAATTTCTTTAGTATTCCAAATGCAAAAAAGTAAAAGCTAGCTTTGATAAATTTTATTGAGTATGCGTTTGCATTTTAGATTCAACTTATTCGTTCATGCCGGTGGTATGGAGAGAAATAAATAGTATCACAAGATGATATATGTGCAGTGATGAGATATCGATTTGTACCCTCTCATTGCCATATAGAGGCAAATCAGATTCTACGAGGATTGGGGCAAAAAGGTCAAAGATTAGAGGACTCTTACAATGAGACAACGAAACCAAGATCACAAGGTACCTAAAAAAAATCTCTATACGTAATCGTGAGGAACATAATAGGGTTAAGGTCACTACACTAAGTACTGTCCAAACCAGTGTATAATGTAGGTACATGCAGATGAAAAAAATTTGATAGAACTGGACGACGACGTGGTACAAGGGGATTACCATATATCTCACAACTCGGATGAAAGTTGTGAGGAACATGAGGCGTCAAAGGACGAATCACTTGTAGTGCAACAAATCTTGGAATTACATGACATGGATGAACAACTACTAAGAGACAAGAGGTGTGAAAATATAAGTGACCATGAGGTAGATCACCACAAAAATAGTGAAGTCTTGAGAGAAAAACCAGACAAAGGCGAAGATGTTTCTTTCTTTGAGCGTGAGAGAGAAAATGAAATTTATACCTCAACCGATGAATGTGCTAATTCAGGGTTCTCGAGACGGTTGTAGGGTTCCTATCTTATACGATCCATATAATGGAGCAGTAAACTTTTTGTTAACTTTTCTAGCTAAACCACGTTGTAAAAAAATCTAGTTTATATACACCCTATCTCCGACATCTAGGTGTACATCCCTACGGTGTAAATTTTCCTTGTCTCTCATCCTATGATATGCTCGATGAAATGTTGACGCAACGGCTATAACATGTCATTCCATGTCTATAGGTGACAGTGTAACATGGTGTTAAACTTTGCACCGGATTTGTATCACACAAATTCTAGAAGATTCCGACCATATATGACCCTAAATGACATTTTTTGAGTTGTTGTATGGTGTGAGGAGTTATACCAAAACTCAGCCCAAGGAAAGAGCACCACCCACTTCTTTCGATGATCACTCGAAAAGCAATGAAGATAGGTTTCCAAGAAATGGTTCACCACCTCCATTTATCATCAATTTGAAGATGTTAGCATATACAAAACCTTAATATCATCCCTGCCATATAAAAAAGCTACCTCCAAAAGTACTAAAAACATTTGATCCTGATACGAGATTATAGATTTTGGAAATCCATTTAATCGCATTATTTCTTTAACAAAGATAACAATCACATCAATTGCTGAAAATGGGTGTTTTAGAGAAATGGAAGCATACTTAGTAAGGTGATCCACCACAACAGAGATAACATCCATTCCTCATGACTTGGATGATCCCACGATGAAATTCATAGAAATATCCTTCATATTGTTCCAGTGTAGAGGATATAATAAATCCGCATAAGTTAATGTCGAAAACTTATGCCATTGGTAAACTCCACCAAGATGCTAGATATCATCTCACATCCATCATCATCATCATCCATGTTTGAATGAAGATCGATGATACTCGTTTCTATGTCTTGAGTATCCCCATGTGTCCTCCCGATTTTCTATTGTGTTATTCCTTAAGTATTGTCACAATGTGACGTACTTTCGGATGTACAACCAACCTCCTGTTGAACAACAACCTTCTGTTAATGAGTGGCCGAAGTGACTAATTGGATCCTTCTCATGATCGACTATAATTCTTTGCATCTCTAGATCAATTTCTACTTTTTTCTATTATGTCTTTAATATGCAGATTCATTGGGATTGTAAGTGTCAATAGTGACACTGATGATCCAATTCGTGGCAAGGCATTGACTACCTTATTCTCCAATGCCGATTTGAAACTAAATTAACTAATATTAATTGAAATTAAATAAAATAAGATAACTTAACTAAACTCGACACAAATGTTCGGTTGAACCGTGTAACTGCTCGGTCGAGCATCGTTAAGTCTTAAACTCTAATTCTCTAAAACTTAAGTATTTCGACGAGCAATAACTATGCTTGATCGAGTCATCTCATGTTCGATCGAGTCTTGTTGTGCTCTAATCGAGCAGTAAAGCCTTCCACATATTCCATTGGTCCAGTGGCTTCGCTCGGGTTAAGCAAGCCTTTACTCGGATCGAGTGCATCAGCCTTCTCTTGTCCAGCGGGTTCTCTCGGGTCGAGAAAATCCATGTTCAGACTGAGCTCCTTTAGCTCCTCCAGCTTCTTCTCCTCTTGGTCTTTTCTCCTTGTAGGTGAATCTTGTACTCTCGACTCAGCTCACTTTGATGTATTCGTTCATCCATGGTTTGTCCTTCCACGTCCATTTGATTGCGTGCATTCCTCAACTCCATCGCTCTTACCCTCATGATCGGCCCTTGTATGATCTATTGTAGAACCATTACCAGGTTTTCAGCAAAGAGGATGATGAGGTCATTACTACAACCATTTATGACGTTGAGCTCAACAGATTCAATCATATGAGCTCGACCAAGAAACTTCAAGTGTACGTGGCTGAAAATATTTAATAATTTGTACAACAAGGATAATAGTCAAGATGGATCAAAGCAAGATCAAGAGCTTTGAACGATGCACTTAATTTTGTTCGGATGATGGGGAGCTATGCTCGACCAAGCACATATAACACTCGATTCATTGCAAGTTGCATAAGGAATGTACGACTCGAGAGCCACAATCATTTGCGAGCATCCATCAGAGTAAGAATGCACATGTAGAGCATTTGGACTACTCGACCAAGCGTTGCACTAAAATCAATCACAAATAATTTAATTCTACATGGATATTTCTTGGAAACTAAAAAATCCACATGGAAACTTTTCAAAACAAATCTAGAACTCAACACTATTTTTAACTCATTAATATTTGTATTTTAGTGAAGTATTTTGCTTAGTTTTAGAATTTATTTTATATTTATATTCTTAATTTTGTATTTTCTAAGAAAACTTTGATCATTTTGAATTTAGGAGATTTCCTTTTTTTTTGTTTATTCTTATAATTAGGATTAGAGCTGGAACACTCACAACATTTTTAAGGTTTAAAATGTCTATGAGACATTTAATATCAATTTATGGTGACACAAGTGGGAATTGAATTGGAGTTGAGGAAGAGCAAAAGGTTGCCTCAATCTAATGGATAAAAGGGGATAGGGAGCTTCGTTGAAAAAGAGAAGAAAAAAAAACTTTAAAAGGAAATCGAAAAAGAAAGAAAGGAGAGAAGAGAGGGAAATGTTTTTGTTATCATTCGATCATCTTTGAAGGATCGATGTCATCCATTGAAATTAATAAAAACCTTCGCTATTGAAATCATTGGAAAAAATGTGAGAACCTTCGTCGTTCTTACCATGTTTAAATGGTGAAAAATTCGTTTAGTACATATTAGTTGGTTATTCATTCCAAATGGTTAGCACAATAGGATTCGTATAGATTGAAAAAGTTGTGTGATTAGAGATAGAGTCGTGTAGTGAGTATTCGACTGATATGTGTTTCTATTTAATGTATAGTAATATGTGAAAAAGGAAACCCTAGAGAAATGGAGTCATGCCTCGCCGAAAAAATGAAGTTTTTGGAAATTTCATGACTCTACATACAATTCTCGCTCTAGAATTCAAACCACTTAACCGAAAACAAAACAAGAAAGATGACAAAACTGTTGGATTTCATGCAAGCAAAATTCTTTGTAAAAAAAAAAACTCTCAATCGAGCATATTTGTTTCTCAACCGAGCTAGGGTTGCTCGGGCTTCATGCTTGACCTAAGCGTTTTCTTGAGATATTTTGGGTGTCGTGAAAATTGTTAGGCCGAGCGGTTTCTTGACATGGAATTTTTGCATCACGTTTTGGTTGTTTTTGGACCCTTAATGCATGGAAAAACCCCGACGGATGCACCCCATGTCTTATGAGGTATTCCAAGACCCCACAAGTATAAAGGATATAATGAAAACTGTCACGAGCGGCCAAGAAGATGAATTTTCTGGGTAATCTTATTGCTGTAGATACATATGTATATATACAATCGGTGATAGGTATTTGACCTAGCTAAGAAATGGAAAGTAACAAAATAGAGAAAATTTCGGAACTGAAAATCTAGAAATTAGGAGCTGGAAATCTGGAAGAAATTGGGAGCTGGAAATTGCTTCAGAACAGCAACGATTTGTTTCCATTGTTCATCCGAGACACCACTAACTCCTTTGCGATCAAGGTCTGTGACAGCAGCTGGAGTTAGAGCAACAGAAGCAGGAGCAGGTGTGGTCTGAGCCATGTTCACTCGAGCAGGAACATGATTGCCTCGACCACGACCAAAATTTGCGGGTGACGAAGTTGAGCCTCTGCCTCTGCCAGTTCGATTTCGGGGCCTATCACCCCACCATTCCGGGTAACCATAAATCTGGAAACATGTTTCAGCTAAATGTCCCGTACGTCCGCAGTTTGAGCAGTGATGTTTCCCTTTGTCATCAGAAGAATTCCGAGGTGTTCCTGTTCTCACAGAAAAAGCCATGGAAGCGTTGTGTTCATCAGAAGAAAAACCAGTTTTCGACAAAATGTGTGAGCTCTCATCTTGCAAGACAACATTGAACACAGTATCAAGGTTAGGCAATGGATCGCGTGACAAAAGATTAGAACGGACGACTCCGAAGGCAGAGTCATCGAGACCCATCAAGAAATCATGGACTCTGTCTTCGTCGCGGTCCCGTTCCAGTAAGGCAGTGAGTCCGCAGGTGCAGTGCCCGCATTTGCAAATACGTAGAGGACGCGCATTAAGCAAATCCCTCCAGATTCGACTGAGCTTGCCGTAATAGGCTTCAATCGTCATCCCCCTCTGCGTGCAATGAGCTAATTCAGAGCGGAGTCTCTGAATTCTGGGTCCGTGCTTCACTGCGTAGCGATTCTGAAGATGCTCCCAGAGATCTCGCGCCTCTTCCCTGTGAGTAACGTCAGATCGAATTTTGGAATCGATTGTGTTCTTGATCCAGGAAACCACCAACGAATTATTGGTTTCCCAGTCTTCAAAATCAGGGGAATCCGCCGGTGGTCTCGGAATTTTGCCGTCAGCAAAGCCGAATTTCTTTCGGGATTTGAGGGCGTGTCGTAGGTTGATAGACCATTCGTCGTAGTTGTCCCCCTTAAGTAGAGGTTGAGAGAGAATCAAACCCGGGTTGTCGCCGGGAGTCAAGTCGTATGGCGAGATAGTCCGTCGAGTAATTACTGTGCCGTCGAGAGAGGCTGCAGTCGGATTGGGGTTGGCCGAGGGTGTCGGGTTCGAAGATGTCGGGTTTCCGGTCGAAGACATTGTCGAGAGACAGAACAACGTCGAGGTTGAAGACAAGAGAAGGAGACGAGATCGAGGGAAACACTGAGTCGAAATCGAGATCAAAAACAAAAACGACGGATCGATTGGAAATTTTCACGCTCTGATACCATGTCACGAGCGGCCAAGAAGATGAATTTTCTGGGTAATCTTATTGCTGTAGATACATATGTATATATACAATCGGTGATAGGTATTTGACCTAGCTAAGAAATGGAAAGTAACAAAATAGAGAAAATTTCGGAACTGAAAATCTAGAAATTAGGAGCTGGAAATCTGGAAGAAATTGGGAGCTGGAAATTGCTGGAAATTAGGAGCTGGAAGATGGAAAATAGGAGTTGGGAAATCTGGAAATTTCCGCAACAAAAACTTCGAGAGTGTAGTGAGACCGTGAGGGTCAAATTTGTGTTATGGTGCTCGTGTAAGGATGAAACCTTAGTGAGAGATAAAAGGGAAGTCCATAAAAAATGTGTCACATGATGAATATGTGACTAGAGTCAATAGTGCTACTATGCCTTAGGATCGCGACGGAAGGGTCCGTGCTAGGATCGGGTGAGATCTTAAGAACATCAGAATCGGACAACTGGAATTGGTGGACCTTGTGAGCGTCATGCCTACATTGGATCCGGTGTATCTCGCGAGCGTTAAGTCGGACGGCTGGGATCGGTGGACATATACACATATATGTATAACAAAAAACGTTGAATGTGGTGGTTGACTTTCATGGTCAGTACGTAGACTGGGTACAAGAATTATATATTATATGGTCTAATATGATGTTCGAACCGAAAGCGCAGCAAATATATTTATATATATAGATGGAAGTTGGAAGAATATTAATATAACGAATATTTTAGTTGGAATTCAAAGAGACGACCAATCGTTCAAGCTTGTCTCTCTCAAAGTAAACGAAGCCGCAATCTCTTACCACTCATCTAACGCTCTTGAATCCATTCAACAAAGTCCCCACCTTCTTCATTGCCTCTTCTTTTAGGACTTCACCAAAAGAGAACACTCATCAATATAATTACGTGTGTATATATATACACACATGCATTATATATATGTTTACTTCAGAAATATTCAATAGTTTTTATTAATTTCAATGGATGACATCGATATCCCTGAATACTTCCTCTGCCCAATCTCCCTTGAAATTATGAGAGACCCTGTTACAACCATCACCGGCATCACCTACGACCGTCAAAGCATCGAGAAATGGATCTCCGATAATCTCAAGAATAAGAAAAAGAATAAGATCGTGTATTGTCCGGTCACAAAGCTTCCTTTGCCCGAGAGCTCCGATATTACTACTCCTAACCACACGTTACGCCGTCTGATCCAATCTTGGTGCACCGAGAACGAAACACGTGGCGTTGTTAGGATCCCTACCCCAAGAGGTCCTTTGGAGAAATCTAACGTCTTCGAGCTGATAAAAAATCTTAGGGAGTTGGATACCAAGGTGGAGATAGTGAAAAGAATTGAAGATTTGGCTGTGGAGAGCGAGAGAAACCGAAGGTTGATGGTCGAAGTCGGAGTGCATAGGTCCATGATCGCGTTCCTCGTGGAGCGTTTCAGTAACGGTCTAATTGAAGGGCTTGAAGAATCTCTACACATTCTTGATTTGATCGGTGTTCCTTCAGATGAAGCAAGAACGATATTGATCAAAGACGATCTCATCTTGGATTCACTAACATGGGTTCTTCAGATCCAATCAGATATTGATAGTATGACGATGAGGTCGCATACGGTAGTGCTATTAAGGTCTTTAACGGAACACACGTCTTCTCATGTCATTGAAAGATTGAAGCCAGAGATTTTTAGAGGGATCGTAGGGTTTATAAGAGATGTAAATAGGATCGACTCAAACCCTAGGGGATATGTTTCATCAAAAGAACAGAACTTGGTCGTTAAAAAAGCGGTGAATGTAGCTCTGATGATTCTTCTTGAAACCTCTCCTTGGAGCAGAAACCGGGTGAGCATCATCGAATCAGGTGCAGTCTTCGAGCTAGTTGAACTCGAATTAAACTCCCCAATGACAGAGAAGCGAACCACAGAGCTTCTGCTTGGCGTGTTGTCTCGTCTATGTTCGTGTGCAGAGGGAAGGGCACAATTTCGTGCTCACCAAGGCAGCATCGCAACAGTGACCAAAAGGTTATTGAGAGTGTCTCCGGCAGCTGACGACAGAGCTCTCGCCATCCTAAATCTCATCTCAAAGTTTTCTCCAGTGAACACAGTGGTCAAAGAGATGGTGGGCGTTGGGACGGTTGCGAAGCTTTGCACGGTGCTTCAGGTAGATTGTCCAGTGAACTTGAAGGAGAAAGCGAAAGAGATACTTCGGTCTCACTGTGATGAGTTCAAGAAGTTTCCTTGTGTTAACGAAGCTTTACTCACCAGACTTGTAAACTCAACTCGGTGAAAGGTGTGAGATTTATACTCTAAGAGTTTGTCTGATCAATTTCTTTGGATCATGTTAGAGGAAATGTTATATTTTTGTATGGTGCATGCAGAAATTGGATCAAGTTTTTTTTTGTTGCTCCTCGTAGACGATAGGAGAAATAAACCAAATGGGTATGCAGTAATGACATATTAGACATGACAAAGATGGTGTGGTTTTACACTTTCCACATAATTGGTATTCTCAATATAATCTTGATTTTGTCTTGTGGGCATTGAATTGGTTCGATTCCATGTCATTGTAGAGGAATGAGGGACTAAGTGTGAAGATGAACAAATCGCTGCCGATTACTAAGGGCACGTTGGTAAGTTTAGATAGAAGTTTTGATGTTAGCGCCAAGGGCACAAAAATTTCAAAGACGATCGTATTATGTTACAAAAAAGTTTTCAACAGACGATCCGTTCAGATTGAGTGACAGAACAAATCGGCCGAACAATAAAATAAATCGATCGAATGACGGTGCAAAATCAGTTAAAGAATAAAATTTCTCGTTAATGTTGCATAATAATTAATGAATAATCTCAAAAGACATGAAAATCTATACAACTCCACAATTCTATATTATCCTATTGTTAAAAGTGCTATATTTATGTCATTTAAATAGGTAAAATCATTTGAATAATAACCATAGAGTTGTTTAATTGAGTTTTAGTTTAAAATGACTTGTGTGATTTTAATTTATGGTTATTTTTGGAACCAACGAACCTATAGAATAAAGATATTTCATTCGTAATTTTTGTTTTGACTTATCAAATATTAGTTCATATATATTTGTGAAGCCATTCAATGAATTAAAGTTGTTTATAGTAGTTATTTGAAAAGGTGATACCCATCATCTTTACCATTAATTGCATGAGTCTAATTTGCTGTTTCGTCTTGATTAGGAGTGATTTTATCCTTTGTTTAAAATTTTATGTTTCTAGATTTTTTCATTTGGTATTAGAAGTGATCTTACACATTATTTTCCATCTCTTGAAAAATTGTAGAGCTAACAGTTTTACTAAAATATAATGAAAGAATTAGAGATCTATTTTTGATTTTTGACTCAAATAATATTTCAAATCCACTAAAGATGAATTTTTATTTTTCTCTAAATTAGAGATATACTTTTGGTTCATCTCTCAATTAAGGATGATATTTAGTATGTCCCTATAATTTTTGTTTAATTTTTACAGCGTATTTTTTTGTCTATTCCTAATTTTATGGATAGATTTTGGTCCATCCTAAAATCAAGGAGGGAGGGACCCTAAATTTAAGAGAGATTTTTTGATTCGTCCTTATTTTTTCTAAATAAAAAAAATATGGCGGGGCGAACATAATTTAAATCTTTTAGCAAAATTTCTTTTATCTTCTTTATCGTATGTGCATCTTTGGATCTTTAGAGCCAAACTTAAATCCTCTCTATGTTTGCGACCTATCTGGTCACAAATGACGGAAGCTACTAGAAGAATCATGCTAGCAATCTTTTGGTCTCGCTCGCTACCCCAAATGAACGAGTAATTGGTGGTGGAATCGGAGGGCCACTAATACTAGTCAGCGTCGTTCAAGTGCTTTCTTTTTTTTATTTTGAGTCACTTGTAAACCAATCTTTTGATTAGTTGAAACTTTGTACTTGTGAGAAAAACTAGACGTAGAACGCCAGAGCAATGTGAAGAAACAGACACCCATAGCCTACGCGACGAAGAAGAACTTTTTATTTTTTATAATTTTTAAATGATTTTTTAATTTTTGATAACAATTTTAATTTTTTAAGTTCGAAAAGATTTCCAAATGAATTCTAGATGATATTTTTTTTCCTAATTGTAGATGGATTTGAGAAATTTTATACATTCCGAATGAGTCTAAAACCAATTTTCTAGATAGATTAGGGAAAAATGTTATTGTCCCTAAATTGTTTTTTGTTCAAACTGTGGGTAATAAAATATATTACTGAACCCGAGTTCGAGTAATTTTTTGCAATTCGAAAAGAGTTTTAGGTTGGGACGGATTCTTCGGATAATTTGCATAACCCTAGAATATGGAATAAACCAAAGAAACTTATGAAAAAGATAAATAGATAAGACACAAATAGCTGATGAAAATTTCAACAATGGTACCAAATGATATGATCCTAAAATTTAAAACTCTAAATAGTTGATGAAAATGAACAAACACCCCAATCAACACGAAACAAAAACCTAACTCCACACAATTAACTATAAAAATGACCGATCCTAATCCTTTGAATAATACTAATTAACAACTTTGATTTGTTGAATGACAACACAAATGTTTATGGAATAACATTTGATAAGTAAAAAAGAACACCACAAATAGAATCAGTTCATTCGATAACTTCGTTGGTTTGAAGAAAGTAAGCAAATCTATTTTTTAATCAAATGGTTTTTATCTATTTTTAGTGTACAATAGTTTGAATGACATAAATATAGCACTAATAAAAATAAGATAATATAGAATAATAAGTAATAATGATAATTATTTAGATTTTCATATGATTGTGGATTTTTTCATGAATTATCCCTATAACTTGAATGAGAAGTCCTCATTATTTTATTGATTTTGGATCGTTGCTCGACCGAGTTGTTCAGACATTCGACCTGAACAGATCATTTTTTGAAAATTTCTTTAAAACACAACATGATAGTTTTGCATTTCTTGATGGCCTCGTGCTCAATGAAGTTTGTTAATATCGTTGCACAAGGTATTTTTGTGTTTCTTGGTATAAGAGAGGCTTTGCCTTTATTTTATAATTCATAGAAAAAATTTATGATTCTCGGTTTGTTAGGTGTTAGAAATTTTATTCTAACATTGATTCATATAAATATAAATGTTTGAAAATTGTTATTGAGGTACAAATAGTGATTATCAGTATTTAGAGACAATTATCGGGTGAACATCTCTCCGTGCCAATCCACAATTATAAAATTCAAATTATGTGATTAATTAAAAATTGAAGTTCTATTGTAATTAATAACAGTTAAAGGGGAAACATAAGAAGACAATATCTTTTAGAACATGTATTTTTATTATTATAAAATACTATGACCCTTTAACACATATACCGTAACATTTAGAAAAACAAAATAAAAGAAAAATAATTCTCTTATATCATCAAAGAGAAAATTAAAGAGATTTTGGCGTATTTGATATTGGAGAAAAATTCAAGATTTAAGAAGAAACCATGGAAAATTTAAATAAATAATTTCATATTGTTTTGGTTGATTTAATGATTTCTATTAGATTATTTATTTTCACATTTAATCGAATCGTTGAAATGAGAGAATATTTAACATTTGGTATCATTGAGCCTACTAATAGAATATTAAATCACCAATTAGGTTTATGAAATATTTCTTATTGAATTTGATTCAATTAAATAAAATTCCTGTTTTAATTGAATTTTAAAAAAATAGGTTTTTTTGGTCATGCATTTGATATGCATGCATGGTCATAACATATGTATGATAATGGTTCACTCTTCAATGGTCTCCGAGAGTTGATCACCAAACCTGAAAATTATCCATCACTAGTAAATCTAGCACTAGTCGCTGGTGAGTGCCACATGAAATGGTTTGCCGAAGAAACCAAGAGATAGTAGTGAGGTTCGACTCGATTGGTTTCGGTCACCGTCTTTTGCGAGGTCAGATTTGGACTTGACAGCGGATTATGGGTTGGACATCGATGAAACAATACCAAAGGGAGGGTGACGTTTCGTCGCTAAAAGCTCTATCGTGGTTCGTTGGCTGGTTGTATTGTTTCTCCGCTCGAGCACGACAAACATATAGTGGTTCAGTCGATGATATGTTGCTTCGAATTTCAGTGGTTTTCGAATCATATTCGGCGACATTGAACATGTGCTTCATCAATTTAATTTTTGGTTGTTGAGTACCTGTATGTATCTATTAAAAATGAATTGGAATAGAAACAATAATAATAAGTTGTAGTTCTGAAGAGAGTCAGAACCAGTTTAAATATGTTAACGAGAAGTAGAAAGCCACTGGGCCAAGCATTTATTTCATGAGTATCATGATTTGATCTATTTTATAATAATTATCGAGGTCTATGTATGTTTTGTTTTTAAATCACTTAATTTAAGTCAATAATATTTTAGTGCGTGCCTTAGGCATCAAAGTGGCCCATCCAAGTTCATTAATGACTTAAATTATGTATATAGATATTTACCATCATAATGACATTTCAGAATGATGATAAATATTTATAGTTATTAACGTGGTTTTTGAGTTTCACCAATACTCAGAACGTAAAAGGGTGCAACTGGAAGCAGCGAAATTCCAAGGTTATGCCTTGATATTCTGGGATCAAGTGGTCTCTCCAAGAAGACGAATGTCAGAGCCTTCAATCACCACTTGGGGAGCTATGACCAACTCTTTGAGAGGGCAGTTTGTTACTAACCATTATTAATGAGATCTTTGTGAATGGTTGAGAACATTGGTGCTGAGCAATCACTGTGGGGAGGAGTATTTTAAGGAGTTGGAGTTGCTCAAGGTTCGAGCTAGATTTGAAGAAGAGTACTTTAAGGAGTTGGAGATGTTCAAGATTCGAGCAGGAATTAAGGAACGTAGGGTGGCTGAAAATGATCGATTCCTTGGGAATTTGAGCCGAGAGATACAAAATCTAGTGGAGAACAAGCCATATGAGACAGTGGTGTTACATCTTGAAATTAGGTTTGAGCATCAACTCAAGCATGAGGACAAGGGATTGCAAAGACACGATTCTTCTTCGTCCAATCTATGAATGGATTACCAAAGATGTTATAAGCCGACTAATAACGTCTAATTACCAAGTATTTTCATCTCTTTCTATAGTTAGTTTTATTATGATTTAGGACTTTACCAAGTTATTAAATAGAAGTTAGTCTTCTTATATCGTTTTCTCGTGTTTTGCAGGAAATGAAGATATCGGGATACAAACACGAGCAAATACCGCAAAACTAAGCATAACCACCCTCGGTTCATCTGTGCATGGTCAAACGTCCAAAATCCTAAAACAAACAGGAATATGGAAACCGCACGAATGCTTCCACAAAATGGAAACCGCTGGCCGCTTACACAAAATGGAAACATTTGCTGGAACAAAAATGGAAACACACGGAGAAAGGAAAAGAGGAAATCAGTTGAAAAAGAAAGGTGGGGAAAAAGGAAACTGTGCAAGCTGCTGGTGAGAGAAAAGGAAACCAACACGAAGAGGAAGAAAAGGAGGGGGGATTCTCATGGACAGAGAGAGCAGAAGGCTGAAGAAGGCTAAAGACGGGATGATGAACTCGGAACACGGAGGAACTATGGAAGGCTACGGTGTTAGAATAGGGAGGCATCTCTTTCTGTACCTTTGGCTAAGATAGATTTCATTCATGCTTTGATTTCTGAACCCATGTGCGAGTAGATCTGTTTCCACGGGTTAGAGTTTTGTCAATATATAATGAAGGGTGGTGCTTAATGTTTGGTTATAGTATTTGATTATTTTTAGATTGATTGGTTACTCCTAACACTAATAGAAACTTTTAATTTAGGGACGAAATTTCTGGACGGATTTTGATCCGTCCCTAAATTATGGACGAAAATTTCGGTCCGTCCTTAAATTCCGAATGGATTTTAATCCGTCCGTAATTTACAAACGAAATTCTTTCAGTCCCTATTTCCGGACGGATTAAGGATACCACCAATCAGTCCCTAAATTACGAACGGATTACGGACATATTTTTGATTTTTTTTAAAAAAATTATTTTACTTTTTTCGTTTTATCACATTTTATTTTTCTACAAAAAAAATTCTGGACGGCCTAAAAAATCCGTCCGGAAATTAAGGACTGCTTTTTCGTATCCATCTGTATTTTTTTATTTTTATATTATTTTATTTATTATTTATTTTTCTCATTTTATTTTTTTAAAAAAGTATTATGGATGGAAAAATATATCCGTGCGAAAATTTTTGAAAACATAATATTTAAAAACTATTTTTTTATATAAAAATATATAAAATTTGATTTTGTTTATTTTTTTAAATTTGTAAAAACATTTCCAGACGGTGTGGTGTCCGTCCGGAAATATTTCATAGAATAATTTATTTTTTATTAAAAATTAATTTTTTATTAAAAAAATATAATTCTATCAAAGAAATAAAAATAATTTTTTTTTTAATTTTTTCGAAAAATTTCCGGACAGACACTTAACCGTCGGGAATGTTTTTTACAAATAAATTTAAAATTAAAAAAATTTAAAATAATAAATTTAAAAATAAAAAAAATTTAAAAAACCGTCCCTAATTCGTCTGAAATTAGGAACAAATTTGCTTAATCCATCAGGAATGAGGGACGAATTTGTTTAATCCGTCTAAAATTAGAAAAAAAATTTAAAAATTAAAAAAAATAATAGATTTAAAAATAAAATAATTAAGAAAACCGTCCCTAATCCGTCTAGAATTAGGGACAGATTTTTTTAATCTGTCCGGAATTAGGGACAGATTCTAGAATTTTTTCGAAATTAGGGACGAATTATTTAATCCGTTTTGAATTAGGTACATATTATTTTAATCCGTCCGGAAATCTAATCTTGTAAATTCATTCGCAAGGAATAAGAAGAGAAAGAAAAAAGAGAAAGTGAAATAGAGAAGAAGGAATGTGAGACGACAGTGGAGGGAGGTGGCGATGGTGGCGGCTACGGAGGTGGAGACAACGACGACGGTTGATGAGGAGGCGATGAAGAAGGCGGAAGAAGAAGAGGTGGCGATGGAGGCAATAGAGGATAAATTTTTTCTTTTTAATTATTATTATTTTTTATTTTTTCGAAAAAAATTCCTGTCGGAAAAATATATCCGTCCGGAAATTTTTTTCTAATTGTCGGAACACATTTTCGGACGGAATTTTCTGTAAGGAATTTTTTTAATTTTTTTAATTTTTAATTTTTTATAATTTTTTAATTTTTTTTAAATTTTTCGGACGGAAAAATTCGTCTTGAATTTTTTTATAAAAAAATTAAGGACGTTTTAAGGAAGACTAAATCCGTCCGGAATTTCGGACGAATTCCGAACGAAAATTAATTAGCGACGTTCATTTACGCACCGATAAAATCCATCCGGAAAGCTTTTGGAAACCATTTTCCAGATGAATTAGGGATGAATTTTGCTGTCTGGAAATTTAAATTTTCTTGTAGTGTAATATGTTTTTATTCTTTCTGATCACTTGAATGAATGATTTTAAAAGTCTGATTGTATCGGAAGGTAGATTAGATTTAGGAACCTAGCCATGATTTGGGTTTTTAATCGATTTAGAACCTTTATCGGTCGATCGATTGAACTTAAGGATTAGGATAACGGTTTTAATGCGTTTAGTATGTTTATTGAGCAACTATGAGGCTGGTAGTATGCCAGATAGTGAGTTTAGGCATCATAAGAGTCATTCCCTAAGATAGTGCTTGAATTCCATAATCTGTAATAATATTTATAACCATAATCTTTATTAGCACTTCATTGCATTATTGTGCATTTGTCAAAACTTGTGGTATTTAGTTTATTAAATTTATCCCGTTTAATTAGCTTAGTCATTACTTTGCATTCCACATATTGATTTATACCCGTCCTATTCATAAGTTAAATAACTCTATGGTTGCATCAGTTTCCCAATGTTCGCCCTTGGTACTACACAATCCGTATTCTTGCGGAAACATTGGTCTAGATAATTTATTACTTGAGATTAACCACATCAAGTTTTTGGCGCCGTTGTCGGGGAACTAATTATGGTATTAGAGTTAGGATACTTCTGAACTAGGACACAGTCCTTTCTGGAGTCTTTAGTTCTTTTTCACATTTTTTTATTTTCTTTTCTTTTTGAGTCAATCCTTACCTTTTGGAGCTCACTCGATTCTTATATTTTGTGTTTTCTTGTGTAGCTCATTCGTGCATGAGAAGTACCGAAAACGCTAATCTAGTCTACGATCCAGAGATTGATAAAAACGATTAAGACTCTGAGGAAAATGAGCCTGATGATGTAATCGAACCTAAACTTGTAGACGAGAGCAAAAAAGAAAAAATGAAAGAATGTGGCAACCCAAACGCGCCACCAATACAAGCTGCGATGACCTATAGATCATACACGGTTCCTAGGCATACCCACCTTTTGTCATGCATTAGTAGGAGGAACGCTCGCATCAAATTACAACCAGCATTTATTCAGAGGCTAAACAATGCAACATTTAGAGAAAGACCTATTGAGGATTTGAACAGCATCTCACGGGCTTCAACGCCTTTGCCCACACCACGGCATGGATCAGAGCTAACTTATACATAACTTTCTGCAAGGACTTTTGGACAACACGAGGATATTGGTCATAGCCGTGACTAAAGGTTCTTTGAGTAATCTCATATTTTCCCAGATCGAGGACCTGATTGATCGAATAGCAGACAAGGGATGCATTGCTACAGAGGAATACAACCACAATCTTCCAGCGAATGTGTTTAATGTGAATGAGGTGCATGCTCTACACGCCGATATAGCTGATGTGAAATACCAAGGTTTGGGAATTTACCATATGTTGTATGAATCATGCCGTCCGCACTATTCAGAGCAATTAGGGGGACAAGAAGTTCAGGGGAATGTGGAAGTGAACTACGAGGGCAACAAACCGCCTTTGGGGAACACATATAACCCCAGATACAGAAGTCACCGCAACTTCTCGTACAGGAACCTCGACAGTGCATTGAATGCAAAACAACCTAGGGTAATGTAGCAAAACAAGAATTTCCAGCCGCTTTAGAGTCAACCTCAGAATCAGAATTTCCAGCCTAGAGCACAAGTATAGAACCAAGGTTATGAAGGATATCAAGAGCGAGGGATAGCGGCACCACTTCCGCAACAAGAGGCAAAGGCTGATATTACGTCCATGCTTGATCATATATTAAAACGGCAGAAAGATAAACATGCTGAGCTGTGAGGCATAAGAATAGGTCTGGATGACGTAAAGAAGCAAGTTACTGAAATTCAGACGCACTTGGAGATCTTAGACACCCATGTTTCACAAATTGCAGCGAGTTCTTCTAAACCGCAAAGAATTCTACCAGAAGACCGAAAGCGAATCATCGTGAGCAGTTTAAAGCCATTTATCCTAGGAGCTGTAAGATGGTCGATCAGCCCACTCCTTTGACATTTGAAAAAGGTGAAGCATCTATCACCGTAGCGGAAAAGACTATTGATGTTGACGAACTTAAGAGAAATCTAAGGAAGAAGAGGAGCCGAAGTACGTAAAACTTGATATGAGGCCACCTCTTTTTCCATTTCCAAAATGTCAGCTAAAGAAGAATGACGATGTCCAATTTGTAAAGATCACTGAAATGCTAAAGAAAATGCACATCACCATCCCGTTCCATGAAGCATTGAAAAAGACGTCGTCGTATGCCAAGTTCCCCAAGGACGTTCGTGCGAACAAGCGGAACATGGAGATAGAGACCGTGATGGTGATGAACTCGATGTTGCAACCAGAGTTACCGAAGAAAATGCTCGATCCAATCATATTTTAGATCCCTTATAAAATAGGCAATTATGAGATTCACCATGCTCTTTTTGATGTCGGAACAAGCATAAGCGTGCTACCATTGTCTCTATATGAGAAATTGGATTTTAGGAGCGGAATGGTTCTATGACCTACACGAATGGCACTCACCATGGCCGATCAAAGCATGAGGATCCCCGAGGGTATATGTGCCAGTACAAGTGGGGAAGTTCTTCGTCATGATTGACTTTGTTGTCTTAGACATGGAGGAAGACAAGAAGATCCCGATCATCCTCGGGAGACCGTTCCTCAAGACCGCGAAAAAAATCATACATTGTGCTGATGGAAGACTCACACTGAAGCTCGGCGACGAGGAAGTGGAGTTTAATTTAAACGACACGATTAAGCAGTCGTGCATGGTTGATCCTGTGTTCTACATCGATGTCTTAGAGAGATTAGCTGAGGAATTTCTTGAAGAACTTTGGAATATGGATTCACTGGAAATGGCTCTCTTAGCAGCTGGAGAAGGTTTATACAAAGATCCAAATGAAGTGACGCATTATAAGAAGCTGCTACACGAAGGAAAGAAGAAAGAAATCCGGGATAGACCGACCGAGCAACATGCCATGCCCGACCGGGCATCCTCACCCCACATTACAAGCCCGACCCGTGCATTGTCTTCAACACAAACTTGAATAATTACAAGCCCGACCAGGTTGTTAGTGATGCATGACCGAGCTCCCTTTTTTGAGAAAATCACGATCGGGCAAACATCGAGCCTGAACCGTGCATTCCTCTCGGCAACAATTGAGAACGACAACCCGACTGAGCTGTACGATATGCATGACCGGGCTATTATCTTGGAACACAACCCAACTGATCAGAAAACTAAGCACGACTGCACTTTCTTTGTCAACAATATTTCAGACTCTCCTCCATTCGGGAAGCATTCAACATCCGATTGGAGCATCGAAAAGGCACCCAAGGTTGATTCAATTCCTCGGACTTGAATCTACCTATCCTGTAATAGTGAACGACGACATAGATGAATCTCGAAATTAATGAATATTTTCACACTACTAGGAGATATATGGGTGTTATAGGTTACACACTAGAAGATATTAGGGGAATTAGTCCAGCTCTTTGCATGCATAGGATTAACCTAGAAGATGATTCTAAGACTTCCATTGAACATCAATGTGGACTTAATCAGAACATGATGAAAATAGTCAAGAAAGAGGTCCTTAAGTTGTTAGACACATGAATCATATACCCTATATCAGATAGTGCGTGGGTGAGAGCTGTGCAGGTATTCTCGAAGAAAGGAGGCATCACCGTCGTCCCCAACGCAAACAATGAATTTATCCCAATGAGGACGATCATGAGATGGCGAATGTGCATCGACTACCGCAAGCTGAACACAAATACCATGAAATATCATTTCCCTTTGCCTTCCATTGACCAAATGCTTGAACGTCTAGCTCTTCACTCCTACTTTTGTTTTCTTGATGGCTATTCAGGTTTCTTCCAGATTCTGATCCACTTAAATGATCAAGAAAGACGATGTTCACATGTCCCTTTGGTACATTCGCATATCGCAGGATGCTCTTGGTTTGTGCAATGCACCCGCCGCATCTCAACGGTGCATGACTTCTATATTATCTGATATGAATGGAAAGATTATGGAATTGTTCATGGACGATTTCGTCGTCCATGGAACTTCCTTTAATGTTTGTCTGACCAATCTTTGTAAAGTGTTAGACATGTGCTTGCAAGCGAATCTAGTGCTCAATTGGGAGAAGTGTCACTTCATGGTTTAAGAGGGCATTGTATTGGGTCACAAGGTTTCAAAAAAAGGGATAGAGGTTGAAAAAGCTAAAATAGAGGTTATCGAGAAACTACCGCCTCCTAGGAACATTAACGCCATCCGAAGCTTTCTTGGGAATGCAAGGTTTTATAGACGCTTCATCAAACTTTTTGAAGATATCCTAACCTCTCACTAATTTGTTAGGCAAAGACATACCGTTTGGATTCACAATGGAATTTTTTGATGCTGTATGCCGTTTGGATTCCCATTCCTCATGTTATGCAGGTCACTTTGCTGCAGCGAAGACAGCTACAAAGGTGTTGCAAGTTGGTTTCTATTGGCCTACACTCTTCAAGGACGTCCACAGCTACGTAGCGTCGTGCGATACTTGCCAAAGAACATGGAACATATCCTGATGCAACGAGATGCCACAACATTACATTTTGGATGTCGAGCCATTCGATGTCTTTAGAATAGAATTCATGGGCCCTTTCCTATCTTCATGTGGGAATCTCTACATATTGGTCACTGTGGACTACGTGATGAAATGGGTGGAAGCTCTAGAAAGTCCGACCAATGACTCTAAACCCGTGACCAAGCTGTTGAAACACATCATATTATCATGTTTCGGACTCTTGAGGGTGGTTATCAGTGATGGAGGAAAGCACTTTGTGAATCGAATTATAGAAGGATTGTTGAAGAAATACGGCGTCCGACACATAATAACGACACCGTACAACCCTCAGACAAGCGTTCAATCAAGTGTATTTTGGAGAAGATGGTCTTCAAATCTAGGAAGGATGGGGCGCTTAAGATTGATGATGCAGTGTGGGCCTATCGAACAACCTTCAAAATACTGATCGAAATGATCCCTTTCTAGTTGGTGTACGGCAAGGCATGCCACTTACCGCTTAAGTTAGAACATTGAGCATATCAGGCGATCAAGGCACTCAACTATGACTAAAATATGACCATTGAAAAACGAGTGCTACAGCTACACCACCTAGGGGAGATGCGCCTCAACACGTACGAGAACGCGAAGATCTACAAGGACTGCACAAAGAAGTGACACGACATACATATCGTCCAACACACTTTGAAGGAAGGTGACCAAGTACTTGTTTACAATTCGTGTTTGAAACTTTTTCCAGGAAAAAATCAAATCACGATGGCCCGGGCCGTTCACAATCAAGAGCATCTCAACACATGGCGCTATCGAGCTGATAGGAAGCAATAGTACATTCAAGGTGAATGTCCAACGGTTCAAGCTCTACAATGTAGAAAACGCGGGTGACAATCAAGCTGTACTCGCTCTCTCAGAAATGACTCACGAATAGGAGATCCACGGTCAGGCTCGGGACCTTAAACAAGCGCTTCTCGGAAGGCAACCCGAGCTTCATATCCTTTTTATTTTCAGAAATTAACTCTTTTTCTTTCCACATGCATGTACTCTATCAGTTGCCATGATGTTTCATAATTCTTCTATTTCTAGTGTTGTGACTGTTATCGCAGGTTCTCCACTTTGAGATTAACCACAACGGTAGACACATGCAACATCCAGCTGCACCACCAGCTCAGGAGAGCAAGAATACACCAGGTGTACACGTTCTTACTTTCTTTATCCTCTATCGAATGTTGGCATGTGAGTTCCTCTCATAGATTTTCAACATTGGGACTGTTTC
>CM071873.1:28773724-28805134 GCA_036759665.1 Gynandropsis gynandra
TGCATCTTCCCGTTTTCGTTTATCTATTCTATATCTGAGTGCTTGAATGACTTGTGTTTGCGATGGCCACGTAGATGCATGTGTTAGGGATTAGGAGAAGGACCGAAAGGAGAATTCTAGTCCTAGAAGATCAGGTTTAGAACAACCGAGGTTAGGCCACGAAAGTAGGGTAGCAGCGGTTGAGGGTACAACGGATGAATCACAGGTCTTATGGGTTTAGTTCAAGGTGTCAGCCACGAAAGTAGGGGGTAACTTAACTAGATCACATGTCTATGCCTCGAGAAAGGGTAGATATCATATTAGGATCGTCTGTCTTAGATAATCTGACTGGGATTGCATGATAGATAGGTTGATTAGTCTTGTGGTGAAACCGGTTTCCTAGAACGTTTGTTTCATTCTTAAGAACTAATTTGTTTATTTGCTTTTAGTATTTCATTTTTAAAACCATGCTTCGTTCGTTAGCAAGTTTGATTTGTAGTTCGAGTTTAAGTTGCGTCGCATAGTCTCTGTGGGATCGACACCTGAAGTACTACACACGTGCTGTGCACTTGCGGTTAGTTTAGGTTATTTATTTAACTTTGAACGCATCATATGCACAGTCAGCATCCAAAGAATCATAAACCGAAGAAGAGAAATGGAAGCAATGACCGCTTACAAAAATGGAAACAATGGTCGCTTACAAAAATGGAAATTGTTGGCGTTTCGAACAAAATGGAAATGTGCTGGCTGCCTACACAAAATGAAAGCATGGCTGGAGATGAGGAATGGAAATAAGTAGACGCAGCCTACAAGAAATAGAAACCAGCTGCTGGCCTTCAAAAATGGAAACTCACGGCTGGAACAAAAATGGAAACTTTCGGTGGCTGGAACAAAAATGGAAACTTTCGGTTGCTAGAACAAAAACGGAAACTTTCGGTTGCTGGAACAAAATTAAGAAGAGAACAGTTGGAACATGAAAAGGAAACATGGCTTACATAAAATAGAAGCAAGTTTCTGGAACATAATGTAAACTTCCGACCCCCAACCCAAAAATGGAAATATAGCCGCCTACACGAGAATTGGAAACTGCAACCATCGGAGATAGAAAATGGAAATGACTGCTGGAACAATTAATGGAAATGAAAGAACAAGAAAGAAGGCAGCCAACCAAAGATGGAAGGATATAAAAGAGAATGAAAATCATTGCTGCACAAGAGGAAAAGGAAACACAAGATGCTAAAGAAAATGGAAACCAAAAAAATGGAAACTAGCCAAAGAGGAAAGGAGGATGAAAAGGAATAGGCTGGACAACTTAGATTCGGCCAAAGAGAAAAAGAAGGAGAAAATGAAAGAAAGGAAAGAGTAGAGGGGCCGTAGGACTCAAGAGGGCAGGAGAAATTTGGACACCACACACCATCCCACACACAACACACACGAGAGAACAAGAGAGCGAGCAGAACGCACACGAGGAAGGATGGGGCAATGAAGCCGGAGCACGGAGGAGCTATCGAAGACATCGATATTAGAATAGGGAGTATCTTGTTCTTTATCCATGTTGAAGATAGTTTTCTTTTGCGTTTCATTTTCTAAGTTCATGTCCGAGTAGGTCCATAGCCATAGGTTAGAGAGCTTTGCCGATATGTAATGAAGTCTTTTTCTTAATGCTTGGTGGTTCTTAATGCTTTCATTCTTGTATGCAAGATTTTGGTATTTGATCGTTTTCAGAATGATCACTTGTTTTTATTGCTTTCGTTCTTGCACACCACTTGAATGAATGATTGTAGAAGTCTAATGAATCTACGCCAGGGGATTAGACTTTGGAACTTAGCCAAGATTTAGGATTTAATCAATTTAGAATCTACGCCAGGTCAGTTGGTTGAATCTAGGGATTAGGATAGCGGTCTTAATCCGTCTAGTGGGTGAGATTATGTAATCAGAAGATTGATAGTACGCACGCTAGGTAGTGGACAAGTCTACGCCAGTCAGTTCTTATATTAGAGCTTGAACTCGTGATAATATCTAAGACCAATGATCATGTTAGAACTTCATTGCATCATCGTGCATCTCTCGAAATTTGTGGTATTTAGTTAATTGAATTTAAACCGTTAATTAGTTAGTTTAATTTAATTTGCATTCCAAACACTCATTGATTTTTACCGTCCTATTCATCAGTTTACTATCTTTAGAGTTGCATCAATTCCTTGTGTTCGACCCTGGTACTATATGATCCGTATTCTTGCGGAACCGTTAGTCTAGGTATTTTATTACTTGAGATTAACCACATCACTACAGTGTTAGAATAGGAAAACATCTCTTTCTATACATATGGCAAAGATAGATTTCATTCGTTCTTTGTTTTCTTAACCCATGTAAGAGTAGATCCATTGCCACAGGTTAGAGTTTTGCCAATATGTAATGAAGGTTGGTGCTTAATGCACGACGATATTATTTGATCATTTTTAGATTGATTGGTTGCTCCTAATGCTTTTATACTTGCCGATCACTTGAATGAATATTTTAAAAGTCTGATTGTATCGGAAGGTAGATTAGTTTTTAGAACCTAGCCATGATTTGGGATCTTAATCGATTAAGAACCTTGACCGATCGGTCGATTGGACTCAGGGATTAAGATAGCAACCTTAATGCGTTTAGAATGTTTATTGCTTAACTGGGAGGTTAGTAGTACGCATGCTAGATAGTGGGATTAAGCATCGGATGAGTCATTCCCTAGGATAATGCTTGAATTCCCTAAATCTGTTATAATATTTATAACCATGATCTTTATTAGTACTTCATTGCATTATTGTGCACTTCTCGAAATATGTGGTGTTTAGCTTATTGAATTTATCACGTTTAATTAGTTTAGTCATTACTTTTCATTCTACCGATTGATTTATACTCGTCCTATTTATTACTTAAATAACTCTATAGTTGCATTGGTTCTTCAGTGTTCGACCCTGGTAGTACACGATCCGTATTCTCGCGGAAAGATTGGTCTAGGTAATTGATATTGTGGGATCAAGTTATCCTTCCAAGAAGACGAATGGCAGAGCCTTTAATCATAACATGGGGAGCAAGTAGGGAAATCGTATTGTGGAAGAGTATTTTAGGGAATTGGAGATTCTCAAGATTCGAGCCAGAATCGAAGAACGCAGGGTGGCTAAAAATGATCGATTCCTTGGGAGTTTGAACCTAGAGATACAAAATCTAGTGGAGAACCAGCCATACGAGACAATGGAGGATTTGTTACATCTTGAAATTCAGTTCGAGCGTCAACTCAAGCAGAAGGACAAGAGACCCAAAGACTGGATAACCAAAGACGTGATAAGCTGACTATCCCCCACAAGCCTGATCGCAAAGTCGAGTCCTTAAGGCCTAGGAATCAAGGTAATAATGACCAACCTCAAACCCATACAAGGGATTTCAAATGTTTTTGTTGTTTGGGCAGGGGCCATTATGCTTGTGATTGTTTGAACAAACATGTTATGTTCTGAACGAGAGGAAGATGGTATAAAGTATGATGAGTGAGATTTGGAGGTTGAATCAGAAGAGCAAGAACTTGCAAAGGGTGATCTCTTGGTCACGAGGAGGGCCTTGAACCTCGAAGCGAAGGAAGAAGCCATTGAACAATGTGAAAAAATTTTAAACAAAGGGGATCATCAAGGGAAAGCTTTACAGTGTGATTATTAATGGAGGTAGTTGCATAAACGTGGTGAGTTCAAACCTGGTGGAGAAGCTTGGATTGATGGTTAGACGATATCCAAATTCGTATAAGCTTCAATGGTTGAACGACAGGGGAACTACGCGGGTGACAAAAGAAGTTGTCGTGCCATTTAATATAGGCAATTATGAAGACAAAGTATTATTTTAACCATAAGGAAAATTGATTCATTTGAGGCTTTTGACACCGAGATAGGTGTATGAAGACTAAGTTCAATTACTTAAGCAAGGAAAGCAAACAAAAATGAGTTATCATGAGGTAGATCACTTAAAAATTTATGGGATCTTGAGAGAAACCCAGATAAAGGCATGTGGGAGCAAACCCGAGAGGACAAACCTTATTTTTATGAGACCGAGAGTCATCAAGAAAGCTTTGTTTTTCTAATCGGTTGATAATTTTACTATTGTAGAAAAGATGCCTTAATTTCTAAAGAACTATTCTCTTTGTTTCCTAGTGTTGTTCGTGATTTGTTGCAGGACTTTGAAGATGTGTTTCCAGAGGAGATTCCCGATGGATTACTTTCTCTGAGAGGGATCAAGCACCAAATTGACTTTGTTCCTAGTGCTAGCATTCGAAACAAGCCCTCCTACCATACCAACCGCGAAGAATCAAAGGATTTGTAATAGCAAGTGATCGAGCTTATGAAAAAGAGGTATATCAAGAAAGCATGTCACCGTGTGCTGTGCCAATGATCTTGGTACCTAAGAAGGATGGTACAAGGCACATGTGTGTTGATGGTCGAGCAATCAACAACATGACGATAAAGTATCATCATCCTATACCTCATCATGGTGATATGTTTGATTAATTGCATGGTTCCTCTGTATTTTCTAAGATTGACTTAAAAAGTGGATGCCATCAAATTGGCATGAGATAGGATGATTAGTGGAAAATAGCCTTTAATAGAATTATATGTGTGGTTGGTTATCCCATTTGGGTTTACGAATGCACCTAGTACATTTATGTGGCTCATGAATCATTTTCTTAAGACGTTTATTGGAAAATTTTGGTAGTATACTTTGATGATATCTTAGTGTATAACACGTGCCTTGAAGAACATGCTCAACATCTGAAGATGGTTCTTGACGTGTTAAGGGGAGAAAGATTGTTTGCTAATATTAAGAAATGTGTCTTTTGCACTAACGATCTTGTTATCTTAGGATTTGTGGTAGGTGAATAGGGAGTACATGTCGGCGACGAAAAGATTGAAGCGATTAGAAATTGGTTAAGTCAAAAAATGGTTGCAGAGGTGAGAAGTTTTCATAGATTGGTAGGTTTCTATTGTAAAAGACTTCAGTACGACTTCTGCTACTTTGACCGAAGTAATGAAGAAGAATGTGTAGATTTTGTAAAACAAAGATGAATAAGCGAAAACAAGATGGAAAGATTAAGAGCGAGCAAACGATCGAGAGAATTAGAGAGAATAAGAATAACTATTCTCTTATGCATTTCTTTAGAACCAAAGGTACATATATATAATTATAAAGGGAGAAAAATAAGTAAAATACAAGTACAAATGCAAAGAACAAGTTTAGATGTAATATGCATGAGTTGGAGCGGTCAACAAGGCATAGGAAACCTCGGAGGTCATAAATTGGCTTGACCAGGTCGCACGTCGCGGGATGCAGGATGCATGATGTAGGATGCGGGACGTAGGACAGAGTGGGACACGGTCTGAACGGGACACGACTTGAGCGGGATGTGGCTTGGGAAAAGAGAGCGGAAAACAGAGAAGAGAGTGGGGTGGGTCATGAAGAGCACGAAATGACCTTTCTTCTTAACATTCCCCTTCAAACATAGGCGTTGAAAAGCAACATAAGTGAAGCCTAATTAAAACCTTCTATTTGAAAATCCAATTGGGACAAAAACTCGAAAAAGGAAAAAGAGTACAACAACTTATGAGCTCGAGGGACGATCGACTAAGCTTGAATGCGATGCCTTTGGAGTGAAGATATCAACGAGGTCGATCTGATAATGGAGATCTATGCAAAATTTTTCACTTGTGGCTTTGGTGAAGACATCGGCCAACTGATCTGAGCTTCTTGTGTATATGAATTCAATGACGCCATCTTCGAGCTTCTCTCGAACAAAATTACAGCCAACTTTAATATGTTTTTGTTTGTTCATAGAAGATCAAGTTTGATGCAATGTGAATTGGCGCCTGATTGTCACAGTGAAGCACCGTGGCCTGCGAAGGTTTGGGACCAAGATCTTTGAGGAGAGCCCATACCCAAATGAGCTCACATGTTGCATTTTCCATAGCTCGGTACTCGGCCTCAACGTTGGTACGAGAGACCACCGATTGCTTTTTGCTTCTCCAAGTGACAAGGTTCCCCCCGAAAAAGGTACAAAACTCCATTGTTGCTTTCCGATCTTTGGGGTCACCGGCCCAATCTGCATCACAGTACCCAATTAAACTAGTGTCGTTGTTTTTACTCATTAGTATACCTTTCCTTGGATCGTTCTTGATGTATCGGAGGATTCGTTCCACCATTTTCGAATGTTGTTCCTTCGGAGCATGCATATGCTGGCTGACGTGATTCACAACATAACACAAGTCACGGCTTGTTATCGTGAGGTATATTAGCTTACTGACAAGGCATCTGTATTGTTTTATATCATGAAATGGTTCCCCCTCACGCAAGTCTTTGTATTTTTCTTCGATGGGGGTCTTGGTCAGCTTAGATCCAAGTTTACCTGTTTCATTCAAAAGGTCTAAAGCATATTTTCATTGAGAAACAAATAAATTATCATTAGATATAGTTACTTCAATTCCAAGAAATAACTTAAGTTCACCTAGATCCTTTATATCAAACGTGTCTTTTCGAAAATGTTTACCACTTTCTATTCCTTTATTATCATCACCTCTTATGATGATATCATCAAGATAAACTAAAAGCGTAGTGTACCAAGCTCGTGGGGACTGTTTAAGTCCATAGAGAGCTCCCTTTAGTTTGTATAGACTTCTTTTTTGATTTGGAGGCCCGAGGGAGGTTTCATATAGATATCTTCCTTTATTTCCCCCTAAAGGAAAGCGTTTTTAACATCCATCTGCCACAAACTCCAATTAAGGTTAATAGCAATACAAAGGATAATGCGAACATAATGAACTTTAGCAACATGAGCAAATGTCTCAGTATAATTTTCCCCATACTTCTGATTATACCCTACAAGACGAGCCTTGTAACGTTCTACCTCACCATTACTCTTATATTTGATTTTGTATACCCGTTTGCTTCTGATGGGCTTTTTTCTTTAGGAAGAGAGACAAGGTCCCATGTTTTATTCTTTTCTAAGGCTGCTAGCTTCTCAGCCATGGCTTCCTCCCATTCTGGCTTCCCTTCGGCTTCTGTATAGGTTTCTGGCTCGATATCCCTATCAATTTTACTAAAAAAAGCTTTATGATCAGTATAGATAAATGCCAAAGAGGAAATTTTTGAATAGAATGTTCGGTTGCCACGCAATTGAAATAGGGTGTTTGGTTGCCACGCCATGGAATAGGATTATGAATCCATTCCGAGATTGGTCGCCTTATTCTAGTGCTTCTCCGAGGCACTATCTCATTTAGAATCCTTCCTTCGACTTCATCGAAGTTATGATCCTCATTTTGGTTGTGATCATGGCCTTGTTATTCGTTCTCATGATTTGAGGCCATAGTTTCCTCCTCATGATTTTGCTCAAAAGGTATGATCTCATCATGTCTTTCTTGTTCTACATTTTCTAAGATTCCTTGGTCATTTTGGTATTCATGATGCACATGTACACTTGGCAGGGGACCTGTTTCATTGTTAGTTGTCGAAATTGAATTTACTAAGTTTTTAAGGGACAAACCTATATCATTTGGTTAAGAGATTTCTTTAATCTCTTCCCAGCTGATTTTATCATGAAAGCTCTTTTCTTCGAGAAACATAAAATCTCGAGACACTATTACATGTTGAGATTTTGGATCGAAACAATTATAGCCTTTTTCATTTACCGAGTATCCGATGAACATGGCTTTAGTGCTCCTTGCTTCCAACTTGTTTCGCTGTGAGTCAAGAAGAAGAATGAAACACACACAACCGAAAGTTCTAAAATACTAAAGATCAGGTTTTATAGAGTTTAATACCTCATAAGGTGATTTATCCTTTAGAACCTTTGTTGGAATTCTATTAATGATGTGACATGCGGTCATGACCACATCACACCAAAATCTTTTAGGAACATCTCGATCGAACATGATAGTTCTCGAGACTTCCATTAGGTGCCAGTTCTTCTTCTCGGACACTCCGTTTTGTTGCGGAGTATAGGGACACGAGGTTTGGTGTGTAATGCCTTGTTCTTCAAAGTACCTACGAGACTGAAGACTACTATACACTCCACCATTGTGAGTCCATAGAATTTTATTTTAGCATCATATTGAGTTAAAACATGCTTATGAAACTTCGTAAATATATCATAATCAATACTTTTAGACGAGAGAGTATAAAGCCATGTAATTTTGATTTCTCATCGATGAAGGTTGCAAAATATTTCTTTTGATCACGAGAAACAAATGGAACCGTCCAAACATCTTAATAGATCAGCCCAAAATAGATTTTACAAACCAAAACAGAGTTTTGAAAAACCTGTTTTATGTGCTTTCCTAAGATGCAAGCTTCACACGTTTTATGTTTATCTTTCAGATCGGAAAAAATGATACTTAGAACTTTACTATGAGGGTTCCAAGTCTTGCATGTCAGTTAGAAACTTTATTAAAATTTGAGTTTGATAGAAACACGGACTATGGATCATAATACATAAACTGGAGAACATAAAGACCATTGAGGAGCTTTCCTTTGCCGATTACTTGTTTGCTTTCAATATCGTGTATCCAAAAAGAGTTAGAATTGAAACAAACATAGAAATTAAGGTCTTTTGAAAGATTTTTGTACAAAGATAAGATTATTAGAAAATTTTGGGAAGAAGAGAGCCCTTGTATGATGACCGAGAAGCTTAAGCTTCCATGTTCCTTTAATTGGAACACTCTCCCCATTCGAAATAGAAATAGAGCCACTATGAGGTTTTATATCTTTAAGAAAGTCATGATTTTTAATCATATGATTTGTAGCTTCAGAATCTATTATAATATGGTTTCAAAAAGCAGGGAAAGTAGAGATAACATTACCTCCTTCTTCATCAGCTTTGTTTGTTTGGTTCCCTGCTAGAATCATTTGGAAAAACCTCTCGAGGTCTGCCTTGGAGACAAACTTAGACTCAGAGGCCATATTAGCCTTACCTTGACCGTCACGACTTTTGTTCTTCAAATGGTGGGGGGTTGAAGAATCCAACAACGATATTTTGTATGAACTTTCTTTTTGCAATCCTCACAAGAGAACTATTTTTTGAAAGGCTTGATTGTAGTGGCTTGTCCAGAGGTGCTTTTGATGACATTAGCTTCCTCGGTCATTCCTTTAAAGAGACGGTTTCCCCCTTCCTCCCTTTTAATCATCATAAGTATATGATGAATAAGGTCGTTGTGTTTATCATCAAGGGATAATAAATGGCTAAAGGCTTGATCCTAGTTTGTTTTTTGAGCTATTTCCACAAGATCCGCAATATGAGGCCTTAAAATATCGAGTTCTGACCATAATTCCTTAAAATCACCCAAAGTCTGGTTAAAAAGCTTTCTCTCTTGCCTTAGATTATAAAGGTTTTTCTTTACTTCATACAAACGACTAAGATTGGATTCATTGCCAAAACCTTGTTTAAGCTCGTCCCAAAGCTCCTTAGGAGTTTCCATGTGCCCATATGTACGAAGTATATGAGATTCATGGGAATTTTGTATAACAACCAAGGAACTGAGTTTATTTTGTTCCCATTTTCTGATCCGACACTTAAATCTACCGATTTTACATCCGATCCTATCATGAAACCCCAGAGACCTAGCATGCCAAGATTGGCTTTAGCAATCTTCGTCTAAATGGAATAATTGTTTCCATTGAGCGAGATTGATATGATTTAGGTGGAGTCCATGATGAGAGTTCCGAGTAAACAAGGGGAAACAAAAAAAAAGAGAGATTAAAAAGGTTTAACCAGAAAACATCTCTCAAAAGAGAATAGATTTCAAAAGAAAAACAATCGATCAAAAACTTTTCCGAGACTAGATCACGCTCTGATACCATGTAGATTTTGTAAAAGAAAGATGAATCAGTGGAAGCAAGATAGAAAGATTAAGAGCAAGCGAAAGACTGAGAGAATTAGAGAGTATAAGAATAAGTATTCTCTTATGCATTTCTTTAGAACCAAAGGTACATATCTATACAAGTAGAAAGGGAGAAAAACAAGGAAAATACAAGTACAAATCCAAATCACAAGTTTAGATGTATCATGCATGAAATGGAGCGGTCAACAAGGCATAGGAGACCGCATAGGTCATAAATTGGCTTGACCAGGTCGCAGGTCGCGGGATGCCGGTTATAGGTCGTGAGACGCAGGACACAAGACACAGAAAGCGGAACACAGGACAGAGCGAAATGTGACCTTGGAAAAGAGAGCGGGACATGACCTGAGCGAAGAGAGCGAGACGCACTCTGAGCGGGACGTGGCTCGAGAAAAGAGAGCGAAACACATAGAAGGGAGAGGGACACGGGTCATGAAGAGCGGGACAAGGCCTTTCTTCTTAACATAATGTTGGGTTTTAGTGGGGAGAATCTCAAGAGAAAGGTTTCCAACTTTTGAAGGAAAGACTAATGAATGCTCATGTTTTGTCTTTGCCTAATTGTTTAAATTCTCTGAAATAGAATGTGATGCTTCCGGAGTGGGCATAGGAGCCGTGTTGATGCAAGAAGGAAGTCCAATTGTGTACTTCAATGAGAAGCTGAATAGGGCTTAGTCAAGTTATCCTATATAGGACAAGGAGTTGTACGCATTAATAACAACATTGCAAACTTGGTAGCACTATATTTGGCCTAAAGACTTCGTCATCCACACGGATCATGAATCTATAAAATATTTGAGAGGAGACCACAAGCTGAACCAACTCTATGCAAAATGGGTAGAGTATATCAAAACCATTCCATATGTAATTAAGTACAAGAAAGGTAGAGAAATGTTGTTGCTGATGCTCTGTTTAGACGTTATGAACTAATTTCTTCTTTGTATGCACAATTACTTGGTTTTGAGCATTTGAAAGAACTATTTACAACTGACAATGACTTAGTGAAATATTTGAGTCATGTACAAAGGCTGCTTAAGGTAAGTATTATCGCTTTGAAGGATTTCTGTTTCATGAGAATGACTTATCCATTTCGAATTGTTTTATGAGAGATTTGCTAGTGAAAGAAGCACATGGGGGTGGATCTATGGGTTACTTTGGCGTCACTAAAACTTTGTCAACGTTTCAGGAACATTTCTATTGGCCACACATGCAGAGAGATGTTCAAAGAACTTGTGGTAGGTGCGTAACCAGTAAGAAAGCGAAATCTAGGCTACAATCGCACGATAAATACTCTCTTTTGCCAATCCCTAGTGAGCCATGGTCGGATATTTCCATGGATTTCTTTGTTGGTTTGCCTAGGACCAAAACAAGTAAAGATTTTGTATTTGTGGTTTTTGATAAATTCTCCAAGATGGTACACTTTATTCCTTGTCATAAAATTGACAAGAAACCACACATAGCTTGTTTATTCTTTAGAGAGGTTGTTCGGTTGTATGGAATTCCTAGAACTACTGTGCTGATAGAGATGCTAAGTTCTGTAGCTATTTTTGGAATATGCTCTAGTCAAAACTTGGAACAAATTTATTGTTCTAAACGACTTGTCGTCCATAGATAGATGGACAAACTGAGCATGTGCCGGATCGTGCTGGTCCGGAGATGGGGTGCCCGGTCGTGCTGTAGGTGCTGATCGACCGTGCTGTTGATGCTGCAAATGGGAGCCGAGAGCAACACACGGGTCGAGCTGCTGTGTTGCTCGATCGTATTGCTCTCAAATGGAGGTGCCTGACCATGCATAAGGGGTAGCTCAGTCGTGCAAGCCATGAGGTCTGTTGGGTGTTCATGTACTCCCTTACCTTACGTTTCGTTTGAAGCTCTCAAAGCTTGTCCGTGCCCGTGGTCATCATCTTGATCCGTATCTCTAGCCGTGGGAGCTTCTTCCAGTGGTTCACTCAAGATATCAATGGAGAATAAGGGCTCTACCATAGGTACTTTCTTGAGATGCTTATTCGACCCGCACTCCACCGTAGCTTCCCCTATATTCATTGTTAATTTCCCTCTCTCACATCGATGATGTCATTGGCGGTATTGAGGAATGGTCTTCTCAAGATAATGGGTATTCTTCATCTTCTTTCATGTTCAAAACCACAAAATCAACGGGGGGTAATAATCGCCTACCTTGAGTGGTACATCCTCCACAATACCGATCGGGAATTCCGATGATCGATCAACCATCTTTGATACCATTTTCATAGATTTAATCTCTCCCCAGTCTAGTTTCTCACACAACGACAGTGGCATGATGCTGACACTAGCCCCTAAGTCACATAGGGCATTGTGGATGGTTATGTTTCCGACCTTACATCGAAGGTAGCTAGGTCGGGTAATTTCCGTGGCATCCCATGATGGATAACAACGTATGTTGCATCAGTGACCATCACCGTCTCCTCTTCTACTCTACTCTTCTTGGTCAGGATTTCTTTAAGGAACTTAGCGTATGATGGAATTTTCATGAACGCCTCGTAGAAGGGCATATAGATCTCCATCTTCTTCAACCTTGCCGCAAATTTATCAAATTGTGAATATCAGCTCGTCTCGTTTGGCGACAAGGAAATGGAAGTGGAGGAGGTCTTGGTGGCGGTGCCACACAAACCGGTTCTTCTTCCTCCTCATCTCGTGCTTCCTTATGATGCTCTTGGTCGCTAGGCTTCATCATTGAAGATTTTGAGCACTCTCCTCTCTCACATTTTGTTTCTTTGAAAATTCGCGCTTTGTTTCTAAGGCGTCGAAGTTGAAGAGGATGGCTTTCTACTTAGACCCAGGTTGCCGATTGGCACACTCATAAGGTGTAACCCTAGCGGACTGAAGAGGTGTGTCATTGAAGAATTTTTAGACCGAATATTACGCATCAACTTTAACCCTTAAGATGTAGAATAGCACCTCATCCCACCACTTACACCCGAACCATCGAGCTCGATGTACTCATGTCAATGTAAACTTGAAATAGTTAGAAACTTATCCATATTGACAGTGTAGTATAAGCGCGTGGAAGATAATAATCCATAGAGAATGAACGGTGAAATATATCCAACAAAGCAAGGAATGAATAATATACACGAAGATATGTATACTTGGGACTGAAACCTATGAAGCAAAATGCAACTATAGATCATGGTTTCACGCACAACTAATAGACTAATCGATCTCCAAAAGACTGTCATAGCAAACCTAGACTATTATTCACCATTTGATAAAGTTGCACAATAATGACTAAAGCTCGAAATTCATGCTAGGTATCCATTCGTTTATTCCTAAAAAAGAACTTAACATCTAATCCTAATCACATGCATGTTACTCAACGAGTACTCCCCTAGACTTGAATGGAACATCATCTCGGTGTTCCAGATCTAAGAGAGAATCTCACACACCAAAACATGAGAAAATAAGGTTAGAACGTGTGCACCTTGTGTAGCATGTGCCCGATCGTTCTGGTCTTGAGATGGGGTGCCCGGTCGTGCTATAGGTGCTGATCGACCGTGCTGTTGATGCTACAAATGGGAGCCGAGAGCAACGCATGGGTCGGGCTGCTGTGTTGCTCGGTCGTGCTGCTCTCAAATGGAGGTTTCAGGCCGTTCACAAGGTGTAGCTCGGTCTTGCAAGCCATGAGGTCTGTTGGGTGTTCATGTACTCCCTTACCTTACGTTTCGTTCGAAGCTCTCGAAGCTTGTCCGTGCCCGTGGTCAAAGCCTTGATCTGTATCTCTAGCTATGGGAGCTTCTTCCAGTGATTCACTCAAGACATCAACGAAGAATATGGGCTCTACCATAGGTAATTTCTTGAGATGCTTATTCAACCCGAACTCCACCATAGCTTTCCCTATATTCATTGTTAATTTCCCCTCTCTCACGTCGATGGCGACAGTGGCGGTATCAAGGAATGGTCTTCCCAAGATAATGCGTATTCTTTCATTTTCTTTCATGTTCAAAACCAAAAAATTAATGGGTGTGTAATAATCTCCTACCTTGAGTGGTACATCCTCCACAAAACCGATAAAAAATTTCGATGATCGATCAGCCATCTGTAATACCATCTTCGTGGATTTAATCTCTCCCAAGTCCAGTTTCTCGCACAACGACAACGACATGATGCTGACACTAGCCCCTAAGTCACATATGGCATTGTGGATGGTTACGTTTTCAAGCTTACATGGAATGAAAAAGGTACCTAGGTCGGGTAATTTCTGTGGCATCCCATGATGGATAACCGTGTATGTCGCATCGCTGACCATCACCGTCTCCTCTTCTACTCTACGCTTCTTGGTGAGGATTTCTTTGAGGAACTTAGAGTACGATGGAATTTGCATAATCGCCTCGTAGAAGGGCATAGAGATCTCCATTTTCTTCAACCTCGTCGCAAACTTATCAAATTGCGAATCATCAGCTCGTCTCATTTGGCGACCGGGAAATCAAAGTGGAGGAGGTCTTGGTGGCGGTGCCACATAAACCCATTCTTCTTCCTCCTCATCTCGTGCTTCCTTGTGATGCTCTTGGTCACTAGGCTTCACCGTTGAAGATTTTGAGCACTCTCCTCTCTCGTAATTTTGGGGTTTGATGACCGCAAATTCTGTCCCTCTTCTCAAGATGATGGCATTGCAATGCTCATGACGATTCAACTCAGATTTTGTTGGTAGAATTCCTTGCTGGTTCGAAGCGCTCACTGCAAGCTGTGCAACTAGGATGTATAGGATCTTCAAATGGGTTTGAATTTCCCCGATTTTCTTCTTCATGTCTTCTTGATCTCGTCTTATACTTTTCAGCTCAAAGTGTTGATCTTTCTATTCTTGTAAAAGCTGACCAAACATGGACGTGATCTCCTTGTTCCCCTCTTCTTGCGGAAGTGGCGCCTGTACTCCTCTTGGCTGATACCCTTGATACCCTTGCGCTCTAGGCTGAAAATTCTAGTTCTACGGATTGCTTTGAAACGGCTTCGGCTGGTAGCTTCCTTGTAACGGGTTCAAGACGTTGTTGGTGTTATTGTATGACAGATTGGGATGATTCTTCCAGCCCGGATTGTAGGTGTTGGGGTACGGATTGTTGGAAACGTAGTTCGCATCTGCAACATCCTGGAATCCATGAGAATCGAGAGGTCCTTGGTTCATATTTATCATTTGCATTTTCATCTTCGAAATCTCAGCAGGCAATGCAAGCACCTCTTTGTCCGTTCCCTTGGCTGGTATCCGACGATTAAACTCTCCCGAAATGGTGTTTCTTCCCTCGACCATCTTCTCAATCTTGGCCTCAATCGTAGTGAATGGGAGGTCATGTAGAGAACCTCCACAAGCAGCTTTCAACCAATCACGAACTTCATCACGAAGACCCTCAATGAAAGTGGCAATAAGGTATCTTTAATCTATCCCGTGGTGTAGGCATTCACGTTGACATCCTTTAAATCGCAGCCACGCTTCTAAAAGACTCTCTTTATCCTCTCGCGTAAACGAATTGATCTTGTTCTTCCATAGCTGCGTCTTGTGGGGTGAGAAAAATTGCATCATGAAGGTTCTTCGAGTTGGCTTCACTACCTAGGGAATCAACATTACTCATCTCCTATTGCAGCAATGGAACATCTAGATGCATGAAGAACGAATGGGGAATTCAACCTCTAATCTCGGAAATGACTCTCCCGATGCCTAAATCCTCTACATAGGGAATCAACGTCACTCATCTCCCGATGCAGCGCACAACATCTAGATGCATGAAGAACGATCGGAATTCGGGAAGAAAACATGGAGATCGATCAATAGGTGGTTATTGGACTAGAAAGTAAAGATAATGAAAGAGTGACAAAGCTAGATTCAGCAAGGTAGAGTACCATGGGTTTTGGGAATGCCTGGAGATGCAATGGATGTTTCTACGAAAACATGAAATCGATTTATATCAATCAATGGGGAATATAAATCCACTACCTAGGGAATCAACATTACTCATCTCCCGATGCAGCAATGGAACATCTAGATGGATGAAGAAAGAATGGGGAATTCAACCTCTAATCTCGGAAATGACTCTCCCGATGCCTAAATCCTCTACCTAGGGAATCAACGTCACTCATCTCCCGATGAAGCGCGGAACATCTAGATGCATGAAGAACGATAGGGAATTCGGGAAGAAAACATGAAGATCGATCAATAGGTGGTTATTGGACTAGAAAGTAAAGATAATGAAAGAGTGACAAAGCTAAACTCAGCAAGGTAGAGTACCACGTGTTTCGGGAATGCCTGGACATGCAATAGATGTTTGTACAAAAACATGAAATCGGTTTATATCAATCGATGGGAAACTAAAATCTAAATCCACTACCTAGGGAATCAACATTACTCATCTCCCGATGCAGCAATGGAACATCTAGATGCATGAAGAACGAATGGGGAATTCAACCTCTAATCTCGGAAATGACTCTCCCAATGCCTAAATCCTTTTCATAAGGAATCAACGTTACTCATCTCCCGATGCAGCGTGGAACATCTAGATGCATGAAGAACGATCAGGAATTTGGGAAGAAAACATGAAGATCGATAAATAGGTGGTTATTGGACTAGAAAGTAAAGATGATGAAAGCGTGACGAAGCTAGACTCAGCATGGTAGAGTACCACAGTTTTCGGGAATGCCTGGACATGCAATGGATGTTTCTACGAAAACATGAAATCGATTTTATATCAATCGATGGGGAACTAAAATCTAAATCCACTACCTAGGGAATCAATATTACTCATCTCCCGATGCAGCAATGGAATATCTAGATGCGTGAAGAACGAATGGGGAATTCAACCTCTAATCTCAGAAATGACTCTCCCGATGCCTAAATCCTCTACCTAGGGAATTCGACCTCTACTTTCCGAAACAATGGGAACTCGACCTCTATTAGTAGAAATGACTCTCCCGATGCCTAAATCCTCTATCTACGCACCTCTTGATGCAATAAATATATAAACTAAACGCAGGAAGAACAATGGGAGTTCTACCTCAATTATTACCGTTCCTAAATAGATTATACCGATCGACAAGATTCTCATTAATCTAATTTATTCGACGGTTGATCCCGAGACTCAAGTCTGACTCTCCCGATGCCTAGATGAATCTCTAATCTCATTCAAATATGTCTAATCCCACTCGAATGGATCTAGTCTCATTCAAACATCTGATTAAAAAAGTATGAACACATTACACACAAATACAACCTATCGAACCATACGATTGAAAAAAACCGAAATCAAGCATTAAAAACAAACACAAACATAGTAAGTATTCATCTTCCTTATTTCTCCGAGTGTGGCTTCTGAGGAATCCTTCGGTTTCCCGAAATTTTCACTTCAGCCGTGTTATCACCTCTTTTCTCGTCTGCTTTGGTCTTGTCTCCTCCCCTGTGTTCTCTTTTCTCATTTGATTTTAAATTCAAGCTCATTCAAATGGTGTCCGTGTATGTCGCTTGGTTGTTGGCATACAAGCTCTACCGTGCTCATATTAACGCCCAACCGTGCATGCATTCTCCTTGAGGTGCCCCACCGAGCATGGAGCAAGCCTGGGCCGTGCATCAGCTACGGGGGTTATTTTGCACAAATGGCCCGGTTGTGCACGTGTTGAAGCTCAGTCGTGCGTCTGCTTCATTCTTCAGCTCGATCGTGCACAAGTCTGAGCCCGACCATGCTGCATGTTCCCTAAGCTCGATCGTGACTTGGTTGTTGCCCGAGCTTGCACAAGGTGATGCCCCACCATGCAGCTTTGATGATTCCTCCCCCAGTCGTGCATTGAATGAAGCCCGACCATACTTGTGGATTCATCACACATATTCATCTTGGCAGTGCTCATATTCACACTTTGGTCACTTTATCACGTTTTCAGGTGGATTTGCTGTAATCACCCATGTTTGCTGCACATATCTTCGTTTCCTGCAAAACACACAAAGTAATAGAAGAAGTCCTCAAATATAATCAATAAGTCGATAAAATCCAAGAATCGTAATCAAAACTAAATCTAGGAATCATGAAAATACTATGACGGATTACGTGTTATCACTCACCAACCATTAAGGAAACAAAATAGGTGGTTGTAAGCCAGTGGAGCAACGTACCGTTTCTCTTTCTCGCTTTCACCTTCAGTTTCTCTCATCACTCCTTTACCTTTTTCTACAGATTTTGCAATGGCTCCTTTCGGGGAATTTGGGTGAAGAATTTTATACTTTCCTGTCACTACGTAAAGTTATAATATTCACATGTTCTCTCTGGTTCATTTCAAGTTTACTTGTAAGGTGGGCTTGATTTCGGATGATGAGGTGGTTTGTTGAGCTATGGAGTTCTCCAACATCTTCATGTGTGTGCTCATGGATTCCATTTGCACTTTAAGTTTGTGCATGTTAGTACTTACCTTAGCTTTAATATTTACTTGTGTAGATTGGACTTTTCTCTGCTTCTTCATGAACTCTAGCAACATTGTCTCCATGTTAGGCGTGGAGCTTCTTGAGATGGTGAGCTTGCTAGAAATGTTGAGGACGTTGCTGGAATGATGGTGGAGCTTGTTGCATTTGCTAGCTCCCTTGGAAACTGATAGGCTGGTTGTTCTTAAAGGAAAAACTAGGGCGATTGCTTCAACCAGTGTTGTACGTGTTGGAGCATGAGTTATTGCTTTTACCTTGAGCATAATTCACTTTCCCCTTCTCCTTGATACATACACTGAAACACCACATGTTTCGTATCCCCATAGTTTGAGCAGTAGATGACGTTCATGTTGGATTGTGCCTGCCTATTGTTGACCTCATAGAGGCTTCCTCTAGATCATCGCGATACAGCCTTTGGTGCAGCCCACATCGCATGGTTCATGCATAAACTATCGATCAAAGTGAACACCTCATCCATGTGCTTGTTCATGAAAGATACTCTAGCAGACATGTCTAGGATCGTTCTATGCTCATCATTAATTCCATTGTAGAATGTTTGCATAACGAACCACTACTCCAAACTTTGATGAGGACATTTAAAAGTGTCCAAGGCATCATAGATTAACTCTCCCTCTTTGCATCGAAATGCAGTAATCTCCCCACGGTACTGAAACGTCTTGATCGGTAAGAAAAAATTGGAGAGGAAAGCCATGTACAACTGATTTTGGTGTTGAACCCATAAGACCTTGTTTTGTCCGTCTCCTCCCATAGCAGCATTCACGTGGCCATTTATTCTTGTCGAGTAGAATTCTCATTTTAGACTGCTTAGGTTTTATTTATATTGTGTAATTCCTATGGGATCGAAACCTAACCTAATCCGCAAGTGCGCGTCATATGTGTAGTGTAATCTAGGTATCGATCCCACAATGATTACGTAACATAAATCGAACCTAAGCAGTCTAAGGCAAATAAACAAACTAAAATAATGATAAAAGAGAAATAAGAAACTAAGCTAATCTAGTAATCAGAAAAACACTACGGAACCAATTTCACCACTAGGTCATTCATGAATGACACTTCAACTACTAGCAGTTATGCACATTTTAAAGGCGAATGATCCTAATATGTCTTAAACCCTCTTTCAAGGCAAAAAATACATCATAAGCAAGCAAACCCTACTTTCTTGGCTGATCTACCAGTGTATACTGATGTGGTGAAACTCAAGCTAAATATTTCCTAGACCACTTCACCGCAAGTATACGGTTCGTGTAGTACCAGGGTCGAACTCTAGGGACTAATGCAGCCAATTTTAAGAATGTAACTAAACTAAGAAGGTGGAAGTAGATGATGGCGTGGTACGAATATCTAAAAACAAAACTAAATGGTGGCAGCGATAGAAGGATGTGGAAGACTTGACGATGAAGAACACTACGGGTATCGGGATACCGGGAATCGTAAGGATGTAACAACGAAAGATCATAAACCTATCGAACTATCTTGATAACGGGAAATTCATGCTCTAAGGTGAGGAGTGATTCTGCCAAGCCTAAACCTCCTACCCATAAGTACGTGCAATCCTACCTTCCAGCAGCGATTAACCCGTACTATGGCAGCGTTACGCACGCAATCCTAATTCCTAAGTCGATTAACCGACCGGTCAGATTCTCATTAATCGAACTTAACCTACAATTCAATAGTTCCGGATTCATACTTAAACCTTCCAGCAAAATATGAATTCCTATGTTACTGAGCGAGCATCACTAGTATAAGCGTTACGATGTTGATTATAGGACCGAATATCAAGACAATTACGATAGATATAAGCATTAACGTAAAACTTGTACATCCGTTACAAATCTGATATCCCTAACCCATAGTTGGGAATCTACTCACTCATGGAGTTTACTGACAATGAAGATGACATAACCCTAAACATGATAAACCCTAGGAAACTCGATGCCTCGATCTTCCCTATTGTGTTACCGATGTATGGATTGATGCTTCTCTCCTTTTCCAGCATCTCCCGAGCCTTTTCTGATGATTTCCAAGACTTTCCTTGCCCTAGCCGTCGCCCACTTGTGTCTGGATCTTTTCTCTTCACTTTATTTGCTCGTTCAAACTCTAAATCAAGGTTGTTGCGAGAAAGGCAGCCCGCTCAGGTACACGTTTTACCCGGTCGTGCAAAGGCACACCCGATCGTGTAGAGTACTGAGCCCGATCGGGCAATGCTTCCCGATCACGTGGTTGAACAGCCCGAGTCGTGTAAACTCTCGGGGATTTTCAGGACTAATTAACGCCCGACCGGGTACCATGTTGCGCCCGATCGGGTATGGTCATACGATCATGTTGTCTTCGTGCCCGGGTCGTGCAGATTGTTGCAATTAACCACGTAGGTTTTGCCCGAGCGGGTAGAACTCAGTGCCCGAGCGGGCACTCTTCAATTCATGCTTTTGCTCTTTTCCGCTCGATGCTCGGGTGTTCCTTTAGGTTCCGTGGCTTGATTTTGGCTCCGAGTGAATTGTATCTTCAATTTGAGTTGTTTGATTCAAGAATTTATCTTTTTACGTTCGTTTAGGCCTTGTCGTCTTAAAACCTGAAAACCAATAAAATGGGCGTATAAAAAGAATAATCGTATCGGAAATGTAACTCGTGCTATCAAATCTATACGAAAATGATACTAATACCTAACCTAAAACTGATACACTTTACGTGTTATCATATAACTTAAGCTTTATAATTCATTCTTTTTAACGCTTAATCGGAATAGCTCTACTCTCGAGTCCCAATTCTAATTGTTCTAAACCTATTTATAAAAGATTAAGAATCACCTCTTAGTCCATCTCTAAAAACCCTAACACATACATCTACTTTATCAGGACAGACATATCACATAAAGGACATGGATAGAGAATTAAAATAAAAAACTGAGTATTGCACTTCTTATTAATAATATTAACATGGATTTAGGGATTCTCTACGGCTAATCTCATCTCCTAGAACTATACAACTAATCAAACATGAAGTATGTGACAAACATCATGCAAAAGATAGCTAACATAAGAGGAAATAAGGAAAGGAGAGCAAATTACCGGGAATTTGGATTTGGTATCTGTCTTTGTGTTTCTCTGCGTTAATCCGGGTGATGTAGCTCTCTCTAATGGCCAAAAAATCCTTCTAAGACTCTTCAACCAAAGGGAAGAACCTAGGGTTTTATAGGGCACGAAATCCTAATCCTAGTTGGAGTAGGATTCATAAAGTCAAGGCTCTCTCCTCCAATCTCGCCCGACCATTCTCTTGATTTCATCGTCTATTACTTAGCCACTTTCATCTGTTTCTTCGTCATTTCTCATCCCGTTTTCCCCAATTTCACGTATTGAATCCTATAAAAACAAAAGAAGAAAGGAGTAAAATGATGAAATATTTACCCACAATGGTCATCACAATCGGTTATAATATCGCTCATAAAACGTGTACGAAATTAGTGATCACGTAGTTACCAATATCACCGTGAATCATCAACTCATTGAAGAAAGCTAAGGTGATGAAATTTTGTCATCCAAAATTTGGTTTTGTTATTTATTTTTGAAGAAGTTTACGTTTAAAATGAGGCATGATCATAATAGGATTCTAAGAAATTCATAACGAGAAAATTGAGACGTTACAAGTAAAGATTGGATTAAACCCTAGACTTGTCATATGAGGATTTATGAAATTTGTATGATCTAGTTTTTGGTGACTCTTAAGTTATTAGATATGATCTAGAGAATTGATGCTCGACCAAGTGTTAGGATCAGAGAACATCAATACTTTAGGTTACGATGTTAAAGCTGAGTGAACATCTTATCTAGTGTGCTCAATCGAGTGATTTCACACTAGAACCTTCTAAAGAATTTTTGTATGAGCGTGTCAATGAGAAGTTTACGTGAGGACTATAGGATCGACAATGTTAGTATTGCGACACTTGTATCAGGGGCCGACTTCGAATTGTGTTGAGGTTGTGGTAACCTTTTGAGTGATGTAACGCTATAGTTAGTCAGATCAGTGGATCTGTCAGCGTGATATTATGTTGGGATTGTGGTAACCTTTCAAGCAACATAGCACTGTATATACTGATTGTTGGGGTACATTGTGGCCTTAGGTAGAATTGTCTATATGTCTTTAGTGTGATGATAAATCATTATTTTGTATTATTTAGTTAAGAAGGGGAGAATACGTGGCATGATGTTTACACATATTGGTCTCAATGAATATGTCTTTCATACTGTCGTGGATTGACATGTTATGACGAGGAGAAAGATCAATGAGGCTGAACTTGCAGCATCATAGCTCACAATAGACTGATGGGAGAAGCGTGCAAGAGGTCTCGATAAGCTTTATTTTGCATTTCATATTTCATTTATTTATCGTCACAATGATTTTCATGCGTTTTATTTTGCTATATGGTTTGACCCACTTTTATTTCAAATAAAAATATCCTTATTGTTTTATAAATGTATTTGAGGAATGATACATGTGATCATCTCTTGGAGATGATGGTGGACACTCCTAAACTGGAGGTTTTTCGTGGATAAGGGTGTTACATAGGTCATGGACGTCATTGACTTAGACTTGGATAGAAATCTGCAATGTGAGAGCATGTAAATTTACTGATACGTTCGAAATATAGTTTATTAGATTCGTGACACTGGTAAGCTATATAGTCAAACATAATTAGAAATGTGAGAGTAGGTAGATCCGGATTTTCACTACGAGAGCAGGTAGATTCAGATTTTCATTGTGAGAGTAGGTAGATCCAAATTTTTACTACAAGAGTAGGTGGATCCAGTTTAAGATTATTGAATTCTCCAAAAGAACTAAGTTACAATTCCATAATCTTTAATGAGTTCATGTATGACAATTAATATTCTATATCCTATAAGTATCGTCTCGCGTGTATATATTTGTAAATGAAATTTACTTTACTTGTTACAGCCATACACCTTTTTGTTGTTCATATCCGTTGTTTTTGTGAAATCGATACTTTAAAATCCTCTTAGTCCTTGTGTTTAATTCTGGTACTAGGTATAAATTTTAAAACTTAATATGTTTAGTCACACCTAGACGAAGCATCAAGTTTTAAAATTTTTAAATTTTCTTCCTAGCTTTCACTACCACCTTGTAATTTCCTACATTATTGTGCTTTTGCTTTTTTGTAGCAGAACATTAACTTGAAGTTCTTCGAGAAGCACATAGAATGGAAGACGAGGAACATGACAACAAAATTTAGATCGAACGTGACTTACAAAATATGTGAAGTCGAGTTAGATGGCCTAGATTCACCAATAGTTAGGAAGATTTCGCCAAGCACCATGATTTCAAATTGGCGATCTTGTTATTTTTTTATTACGAAGGTTACATTGTTTTCCACGTAACTAAATTCGGACCTAGTTTCAGCAATTTTCAATATTCATCATCATCATAATCTCTCAAAAATTTCCCGAAGCTTACATCATCATCATAACTAGTTTCAGACCTAGTGTCACGGAGGGAACATTGTTTTCCACGTAAGTTGGGCTCTGTCTAAATGGAAAATGTTGTCGAAATACAATCATAGTAGGTTTATGCGTGTGCACTATTGCTCAATCTGGGAAGCCACCAAGAGAGAAGAAGCCAAACGCAGAACCAGGGTCATCTTCTGATCATACTTATTTATGACATATTTCACGCCTTCTAATCTCGCCATTAATTCACCGATAAGTGATAACTCCAAATGAAACCGAGTCATCATGTCACTTTGGTTCTTTTTATGATCTTAATCATGTACACTGATGTGAACTTGATTGATGGTGCAAAACTTTTTGATACACTTTGCGAAATCGAACGATCTAACCGGTATAAGTCCTGAGATAATTCTAATTAATTAATAATTAAACTCGTGGTGGTTAGCTTTGAGACCTTTGAAATGCTGTGGGGTTTGCATCAGAGGAGGCTGGAGAACTTTTTGTCGTGCAAATGAAAAAAATGGGATGTTCCCTCACATTCAAACTGGTCTGCAACGAAACAATAAACGTGGTTCGGTTTCTCTTAATATGGTCTACCGGTAATCTTTGATTTTCCATATACTTTGTATTGTTATGAAACATTTGATGTTACTTAACTTGTGGTCATCTACTATTTTGATTATACATTTATAATCAATTACTTATTATTATTATTATTATTATTATTATTATTATTATTATTATTAATTGGGTTGTAAATAAATTGTATACAATATGTGTACTAGTACCAATACTGTACACAAAAGTTATGTATAACATATGAAATAAAAAAGTAATGATCGAGTAATAAATAATAATAATAATAATAATAATAATAATAATAATAATAATAATAATAATTATAATAATGAAATAAAACAATAATAATAATCCATTTAATAATTAATAAAAGTAAAGTTATTGTAAGGTTTTTGAAATATATGTTTAATGTACGGTACAATATGGTAAAACATGCCATGCGGGATAGAACATGCCATGTAGGATACAACGTGATATTAAATATTAATAATATATGTACCAATAAAAAGATTTTATTATCAACTAATTAAAAGACTTTATTTTCGACTAATGAAATCATAAAAGGGTATTTGGATATACATTATCATTAAAAAAATGCGATTTAATTGAATTAAAATTTAGTCAAAGTTCACACCACAAAAATTTCACCACTAAATCATCCAAGAATGATCATTCAACTACTAATAAACATGCATACTTCGCAAAATTTTAAAGGCGAACAATTCTAATATGTCTTAAACCCTCTTTCAAGGGATAAACAAGAAAACCCTACTTTTATGGTTGATCTACCATGGTATATCTTAAGCTTTATGATTCATTTGTTTTAAACCTCGATCGGCATCGCTTTACTCTCGTGACCCAATTCCAGTTGTTCTAAACCTATTTATCGGAGATTAAGATTCACCTCTCATTCCATCTCTAAAAACCCTAGAACATACATCTGCTTAATAACGCCAGACATATCTCATGAAGAATTTGGATAAAAATTAAAATAAAAAACTGAACATTGCATTTCTTATTAATAACATTAACAACATCCGAGAATGAAACCCAATACTACCAGTTTCTACCATTTGTTAGCTTAAGAGGAAGTGAGAAGAAAACAAATAAAATTCATGTTAGATAAGTCGAAGAAAATAACAGTTTAAGCAAAATCGTGACTACGTCAAACACCAAAATTCTAAGAAAAACATAAAGATTATATGATTTTTGTTTAGCCCACAGATTTTTTACTTTATCAAAAACAGTAAGACCATCAAAGCTTCACACCCATAATTAGACCTGGAGTCACATTAAGCCTTCAAGTTAACTTCAAAAGATAAAAATAAAGAAAAAAATTTATTTTGAGAAATTGAATTTCTAAACCCAAAAGATCATGCAGATTTTGTAAAAGCCATAAAAATTGTTCTCTCTCAAGAGTCGATTTCAGCAATATTGACTTTCATTAACCTAAAGGTAAAAAATGTCAAACATAATAAAGAATTCCTTTAGAGCTTTCAGAGCTTGCATAATTGTGGTAGTCAGCTGAGGGTGATCTAGCAAAAATTCTCAATCCAAGAAAGGAAAAAATATCAAACATAATGAAGAATTTCATTAACCTAAAAGAAGCTTAAGAACAAGAAGAAAAAACTCAAGAACAAGTTGTTAGAGAATTATGTTTTCTACAATTCAGATTATTGAACAATTTTTCTGTTTTTAGTTATATATATATGTATATATATATATATATATATATATATGAAGAACTCCTCTATAAAATAAAATCGAAACATTCAATAATTTATTTTATTGTTTCTTCATTCTATATTCTCTTTTCTCGATTTTGTTTCCCTTCAGCACTCAGAGCATATGTTTCTCATTTCCATTCCTCCTTTTCAACATTAGAAATAGAGAGTACAAGGTGTTTAATTCGAAATATGATATCAGAGTATTCCTTCATTTTTGTTTAATTCTTCTGATCTCTTCAAATCTTTCTGGTTAATTTCTCTATTCTTTCTCTCCAAAATGGTTCGATTACCAACTAACAATGATTCCCATGAAATGACTATTTTTTTGGAAGGAATAATCACACAAATCTCCTTTCGGTAGTCGATAAGCTCACTAGTCATGAAGATTTCAACTTAGACACGATCAATCATTATGGCACTAGAAGGAGGTAACATGATGGGCTTCATAGATGAATCTTTAACAAAACCATATGAAACATATCCAAAATACCACCTTTGGTCAAGGAATAACATTTTTAAAAGCCATTGGATATTAAATTATGTTTCTAAACGCATAGCATCCAGTCTTTTGTATGTTTAGACTGCAAAAGAAATCCGGTTGAACATCATTCTAATATTCCAACAAATCGTCGTTCCGAGACTTTTTAAAATCAAGCAACAACTTCAAAGTCTTCATCAAGGACCCCTTGATGTGAAATCCTTTTTTAAAAGACTAATCACATTATGGGAGGAGCTCAAGTCAATTCAAGACACAACTCATTCATTGTGAATGTGTGAATTGCACTTGTAGTCTTATCCAATGATTGACAAGAATATTGTGATTGAGTTGCTTTTTTGCTCTTAATGAGTCCTATGAACATGCATGAGGAAAAATCCTCATGATGGACCCATTATCAGATTTTCGGAGTTGTTTTCATCTAGTGAACCAATATGAACATGATAGACTCGCGATTTCGCTGGCTAGGATGACGTGAGGGAAACAATCATGACACTGGAGGATGGTACAAGCGAAGAAGATTGAGATGGGCAACAAAGAGAGGGGACAAATGGAAGCAAAGGCTGAGTCGACACAAGATGGCACAACGGGAGATCGAGGATGATGTGGAGGAGACCAAGGAGCATAGAAGATTTTGGGAGGTTGAGAGGAGCATATCATAACGGATTTAGTTAAGGCGAATCTAGACAGATGTAATTTTCTTTTGTAAAAACATCTTCATCAAAGGATATATATATATATGTATGTATGTATTTTAAGAAATATATAATTATGTGAATAGGTCTTTTCAATTCATTTAAGCAAGACAAAAGATTCGATCTTGGAGATTGTCAAAACATGTTTTATTGAGTCAATCTTGCCTCTTCCCATTCTCAAGACTAAAAGAGAAACCAGCGGCCAAGTTGAAGTGTCCAATCAAGAGATCAAATCAATTTTGGAGAAGACGGTTTCCAAGTCTAGGAATAATTAGGCATTGATACTTGATGATGCAATATGGGCCTACTGAACAGCTTTCAACACGCCAATCGAAATGAATCTGTTCTAGCTAGTGTACGGTAAAGCATGCCACTTAATCGTTGAGTTAGAATATCGAGCATTTTGGACGATCAAGGCACTTAACTATGACTACAAGAAAACTGCTGAAAAATGAGTGCTATAGCTCCAGCATCTATAGGAAATGCGCCTTCCTTCATACGACAATGCGAATATCTACAAGGAGCGCACCAAGAATTGACACGATAGATACATAGTCCAGCAGACTTTCAAAGAAGGTGACCAAGTACTTGTTTTTAATTGTTTGAAACTTTTTTCAGGGAAACTCAAGTCAAGTTGGTCCGGGCCATTCACGATCAAAAGCGTCTCACCACATGGCACTATTGAGCTGATAGGAATCAACCATACATTCAAGATGAACTCCCAACGATTAAAGCTCTACAACGCGGATAACACACGTAACGATCGAACTGTTTCTGCTCTTTCAAAACCAACTCGCGTAGAGCATCTTGGTCAGGCTCGTGACTTTAAACAAGCGCTTCTCGGGAGGCACCCGAGCTTTGTATCCTTTTCTTTTTATATTTTGGATTTCAATTCTTATTCTTATTGCACGCATGCACTCCAGTAACTGCCATGATGTATCATACTCTCTATTTCGGATTATGTGACCCTTTTTCACAGCTTCTCAACTTTAGTATCATCCACAAGGGAAGAGAGACACATACATCAAGCTTGAGACAACACGAACACTCCAGGTGTACACATTCTTACCTTCTTTATCTTTCGCCGAGTTTTTGAATGCTAGTTCCTCCCATATATTTCGAACACCGGGATGGTATTCCATTCAAGTTTGCGGGGACACTCTTTGAGTGTTATGATTGTGATTAGAATTAGATGTTGAGTTCTTTGTTTTATTTTAGCATTTATGTTATTTTCTTAGGATTTGACGGACGAATATCTAGCATGTTACTTCGAACTTAACCATGTTTATGCGACTTTGTCGAATCGGGAACAAAAGCCTAGGTTTGCTGAAAAAGACTTTTAGATACCAGATAGTCTTTTAGTTGTGCATGAATTCCATGATTCATAGTTGCATTTCGCCCCTAGATTTCACTCCCAAGCATTCATATCTCTGAGCATACCGTTTATTCTTTGCTAAGTCGGATACCTTCTTGATTTACTTCTCTATTTTATGATTCACGCGTTTACACTCCGTTGTCAATAGGATAAAGTTTCTAGATATTTATACCTTACATTGATATGAATGCATTGATCTCAATGGTTTGGGTCTAAGGGGTGGTTTGAGGCCATTTTTCTACGTTCTAAGGGTTAGAGTTGAAGCGTGATTTTAATAGTTGGTCTAAAAGAAAAAATGGTCAATGACGCAACCTCTTCACTCTGTTAAGATTACAATATCTTATGAGTGTGCCAATCGATAACGTGGTACAAAGTAGAAGGTTGACCTCTTCAACTTCGACGTCCTAGAAATGGAGCACGGACTTTCAATGAAAAAAATATGTAGAAATCGAAAGAAATAGAAAAAAGAGAAAAGAAGAAGAAAATGATCGTATTTAGGAAAGGTGTCTCACGTAAGCATAGGAGAAATGGTATGGAGATTTCTTGAATGTCGTCTAGGGGTTAGTGAAATGAACTTAGGTTATGTGTAGATTGCACGGCTCACGATTTTCGGTGGATAAAAGTCTGAACTAGGTACCTTAGGTCTATGTTCGTGTGATACATTGTTGTGCATGATGGCTGATTCTTCAAAATATTTGTTCTAATATCCGGTTGTTGTCTAACTCTTCTTGTCCTTAGTTTTAGACTTGCTAGAAGACGAGCAAATGTTCAAGTCAGAGGGAGTTTGATAACGTCTAATTAGCTCTAGTACTTTCATATCTTTCTAGAGTCAGTTTTGCAAGATGAATTAGATTTTGGGTCATAGTCATTATTTGAGATCTTAATTGATTTAGGACCTTGATCAGTCGGTCAATTGAATTAGGAATTAAGATAGCGGTCTTAATGCATTTAGTGTGTGAGATTACGCAATTGGAAAATTTGTAATACACATGCTAGATAGTGGGATTAGGCATCGGGAGAGTCATTCCCTATGAAAGAGCTTGAAATCCTCAAATATGTGATAATTTCTATAACCATGATTTTTTTAACACTTTATTACATTATCATGCATCTCTCGAAGCCTGTGGTGTTTAGTTTATTGAATTATCACCGTTTATATTAGTTTAATCTTTACTTTGCAATTCAACCTATTGATTTCCGTACGTTCTATTCAATAGTCTAATTGCTCTATAGTTGCATTGATTCCCTAGTGTTTGACCTGGTACTACTAAGAGTGTCAAAAATGAGCCCGGCCTACAGGCCCACCCGAAGCCCGCCCGAAAATAAACGGCCTCGGGCCGATATGATAATTTGAAATCTAAATAATTGATTAGAATGAGCCTAAACGGCTATAAGTACAAAATATAACATTAGACCTAATTACAGCATTAGACCTAATTACAGAAATTACGTTTCTACCCTTTTTACATGTATATCCTTTACACGCCTCCTCAAGATGGAGCACTCGTGGTGAGTCCAATCTTGGAGCATAAGACCTCAAATGGTAGTCGCGGAAGAGGCTTCGTGAGAAGATCTGCAAGCTGATTAGCGGCTCGAACATGAGTGACCCGAAGAGTGTTCGACTCGACCAAGCCGCGAACGAAGAGATAGTCAAGAGCCAAGTGTTTCATCCGAGAATGGAAAACCGGCTTGGCACTGAGGTATGTGGCTCCAATGTTGTCGCAATAGATGGTGGGTGGTGATGATGACGTAACTCCAAGCTCAGATAATAACACAATGGCACAGAGAACCTATGCAGCGGTGGCCGCAATAGATCGGTATTCAGCCTCTATAGATGAACGGGAGAGTCCGGATTGCTTCTTAGACGACCAGGAAATAGGATGCGAACCAAGAAAGAGAAGATACGCTCCGGTGGACTTGAGATCATGAGAATCTCCAGCCCAGTCTGCATCGGTAAAGGCATGTAAGGAGAGGGTGTTGTGCACGGATAAGAAGATGCCTCGATCCTTCGTGCCAGCGAGATAGCGTAGAACTCGTTTCACGACTTGCCAATGAACATCCGTGGGAGCATGCATGAATTGGGACAGCTTGTTGACGACAAAGCTTACATTCGGTCGTGTGAGAGAGAGGTATTGTAGGCCGTCAACAATAGACCGATATTTCACGGACTGGAATCCGTTGCAGTCCGTTGCAAAAGGCCTTTCCCAACGGATTTTTGGCCATTTCCAACGGATATGTCCGTTGGAAATGGCCTGTTTTTTTGTAGTGCAAGTCTTTGATGGAAAAGCGTGCGGCTAGGTCATCAATGACCCATGAGACAGCGGTGAAGAAGATCATTGATGTACTTACGTTGAGTCAAAAGTAGGCCATCAGACGTGCACATGGCTTCTACCCCGAGAAAGAACGATAGGTGACCCTGTTTTTTTGTAGTGCAAGTCTTTGATGGAAAAGCGTGCGGCTAGGTCATCAATGACCTGTTGTACCCGTGATGCGGAATTGCTTGTAACAACAATATCATCAACATAGACCAGCACATACAATTGTAGTGCGGTTGTGTTGAGAATAAACAGGGAGGTGTCCGCCAAAGAGTTTGTGAAACCACGAGCGAGAAGAAATGTGCGAAGCTCCGAATACCATGCGCGAGGAGCTTGTTTAAGTCCGTAGATCCCTCGTTTAAGTCTACATACATGATGAGGTTGAGTTTGATCAATGAACCCCGGGGGTTGAGACATGTATACCTCCTCCGAAAGTCGGCCTT
>CM071873.1:28805847-28816042 GCA_036759665.1 Gynandropsis gynandra
GGTTCTAGTTTGTTGGCTGTATAAGGACGTAACCATGGGTAACATAGACATCCAAAGACGCGAAGCTTAGAGTAGTTTGGGAGGACATACTAAGAGTAGGGGTAGGGAGGCGGTTAATGAGATAGAACGCTGCACAAAATGCATAAGACCAATAGGATAAGGGCATGGAGGAGTGCGTGAGAAGGGAAAGACCGGTTTCTACGATGTGCCTATGTCATCTTTCAGATATACCATTATGTTCAGGAATATGTGGTGGAGATGTGAAATGCGAAATGCCATGAGAGGATAGAAAATAACGCAAGGCAATGAATTCACCTCCATTATCAGATTAAAGTGTTGAAATGCGTTTGTCGAATTTGTTTTCAACAAGTGATTTGAATTGAATGAATGTGTCACGGATTTGGGATTTGGTTTTGAGTGGATATAGCCATGAATAACGTGTAAAGTGATCTACGAAACGGACATAGTATTTAAAACCATCAACGGAATAAATAGGAGATGTCCAAACATCGGAAAAGATCACTTCAAGTGGACGAGAAGTGATAAGAGTAGAAGTTGAAAACGATAATTTGTGGCTTTTATTACGACAACAAGAATTACAAAACACGAAGTGATAAGAGTAGAAGTTGAAAACAATAATTTATGGCTTTTATTACGACAACAAGCATTACAAAACACATGAGGGGAATCCCGAGACAACGGTAAATCAAAAGTTTTGATAACTTTATTCAAAATGAAAGACGACGGATGACCTAAACGGGAATGCCACTCGGACGAAGTGGTCTTGACACTATGAAATGCATTAAAAGGAGATGAGGTACTTGATGAGACGGGCCACTCATAAACTCCATCTTTAGCGCTTCCTTTCAGAAGTTGCGCCCCGTGCTGAGATCCTTCACCTGAAAATCATTAGGAGCAAATTCAACGGATACGTCATTACTTTTGCACAACTGATTAACCGAAATCAGATTCTTGCAAATCTTAGGTACACATAGAACATTTCGTAAAGATAATGATCTAGTGTCAAGGGGTATAGAAATGGAACCCGTGTGTGTGATGGATAAACCGTTGCCATCACCGACAACTACATCGTCGCTGTCGCGGTAAGGAGAGTGAATGGCAAGGTTCGAGAGGTCCGACGTGATGTGATGAGACGCTCCACTATCCAGTAGCCACGAGGTTGCATCATAGGAAGAGGCAGCGGCATGATGAGCTTGCGGACGTCGCTGCCAATTCGGTGATGAATTCTGCCATGGTTGCACGGGCGGGTTCTCAAGAATACCGGGTGAGGAGACAAGTTGAAAACGTGGACAGCGTTGAACGCTATGGCCATGAACACCACACGCTTGGCATCGGCCTTGATAGCCACGTCGTGTCGGTGAACGTTGACGAGGGCGACAAGACCAATTGGATTGGCCGGACGAGCGAGAATTCGGGCGGGACCAATTTGGTGACCGTGCAGCTGTGAGATTGGCTGTGATGGGAGCAACGGTCAAAAGTGGATGCGGCTCAGCAGTAGCCAATTTGGCCTCATGATTGAGAAGCTTTTCGTGAACTTCTTCAACGGATGCAGCAATGTCCTTCCCGCGGATTACATCCGCAATCGGCTTGTACTCCTCGTGAAGGCCATCAAGGATTGCATCGAGGAGATCTTCATGATCCAGCGGTTTCCCTAGGAGGGAAAGTTCATCAGCGGTGGTCGTGATGGCACGCAAGTATTCATCAATGGATTGAGATCCCTTAGAGCACTGTTTGATTTTGTCACGTAGTTGAAGGAGATGGCCGCGAAACGCTTTGCCGTAGGTGTTGGCTAGCGTCTTCCAAGCCTCGTAGGTGGAAGGGGCACGTGCAATAAGAGGCTGAAGGGAGGCCGATATGGCATATGTATCGAAAACGTCTCCTAAATCGTGCAAGAAATACGTATGAAAACGAGATGATCAGAGGGCACGAATCTGAACATTCCGTGTGAGGAAGTTGGTCGGCGTTAGCTTGGTAATGTTGGTCAAGTTGACGGTGAGAAGAGTGCTTAGCGGATGTTGTGGATCGAAGGTTGGAGCCGCATCGGAGAGACGGGCGGTAGGGTTGCTGATTTGGCCGGCCATGGATTAGGGTTTTGAGGCGGCTGAGCAAGAGATGCAAGATCTAGGGTTTGGTGTTGTGGATCTAGGCTTAGATCTAGGGTTAGGTGATAGGAGAAAGGTGATCGCGACGGGATAACCACGGGACGCGGTGCGGGACGAAGGAGGGTGGGCGAGCCGGGATGCGTGAAAAACGGGCAAGGCGGCCGAAGTGGAGGATGACGGCCAGAGATCTGGGTTTTGGCTCTTCGTACGTGATGGTACGACGGCAAGGGAGGGAAAAAGAAGGTGAACGGCCGGAGGAGAAGAGAAAGGATGGTCGGCGGCCGCGACGGAGGAGGAGAGGCGGCGTCGGCAGCGGTTTGAGGGGGGAGGAGAGGCCGGCCGAGAATTTAGGAAGTTTGTTGTCGTTAGACCTAAAGCTCTGATACCTTGATAATTTGAAATCTGAATAATTGATTAGAATGAGCCTAAACGGCTATAAGTACAAAATACAACATTAGACCTAATTACAACATTAGACCTAATTACAGAAATTATGTTTCTACTCTTTTTACATGTATATCCTTTACACGATAAATCTATAGCCCGAATGCAACCGGGCCTTCGGGCTCGGGCCTATTGAAAAGCCCGTAATCTTACAGCCCGACCCACCAAGCTTCAGGCCGGGCTTCGAGCTCGACACTGCCTTCCTTCCTTCTTTCGCTCGAAACTGCCTCCCTCCCTCCCTCCCCATCTTACGTTCGAGTCCCTTACAATCGCCGGCTCCCTCCTCCTCCCTCCCCGCGTCTTCCCATTGTCTCCCACGTGTTACCGTCGGTTCCATCCTCTCCCTCATGTTTCTGTCGGTGGCTCCCCTCCCCTCCCTTTATCTCGTTTGAATCTCCCTCCCTCGTTCTCTCATTCAACTCTCCCTCCCTCCCCTTCTCTCATTCGACTCTCCTTCCCTCCCCTAACCCTTACAGTCGGCGGTTGGTTCCCTCCTCTCCCACGTGTTACCGTCGGCGGCTCTCCTCCCTTCCCCCTTCCCTAACCCTTACAGTCGGCCGGCTCCCTTCATCTCTTGCATTCGCTGCCTATTATTGGGCGGCCCGAAACTCATCCGTGAGCAGCCCGAAGCCCGTCGGACCGGGCCGCGGGCCGAACAGTTTAGACCCGTTTAAATTGGGGCCGACCCGGGTCCGAGCCCGTTTTCACCGGGCCAACACGGGCTCGGACCGGGCTCGGGCCGGACCGAATGACACCCTTAGGTACTACACGATCTGTATTCTTACAGTAGCATTAGTCTAGATATTTTTTTTACTTGAGATTGACCACATCAGAGGAAAAATATATGGATTTGAGAAAGGCCATTAAGGAGGGGCTATGATTAAAAGGGATCATACAAGAACTTTGTTTTGGACAAGGATGTATTCTGGTCTTTTATGATTCACAAATTGAAATCGACCTATCATAGAACATCGTGCACCATGACTGTACTAAAAGATTGATATTCACCTTCATTTAATGTGAGATGTTATCACTAGTGGTGTAGTTAAGGTACTGAAAGTTCACGTTTAAAAAATCATGCTAATGTAAATTCAAAAAAGCTCTTGAATTGTTGAGAGTGACTGAAGCTTGAAAGTTGGTTTGAGTGTATTTATTGAGTGAGGGGAAAGGTTATTCAAGTGAAAGGTTGAGTTGGTCATACTAATAAAGTGTAGATTTGTCGAGTAATGGTTTGATTGTGCAAATGCATCTGGTAAAAAATACAGAAGCATGAAATTGCACGGGACTTGTTAATGTCAAGTTCGAAAATGATGTTGCATGGCTAAGTGATTAAAGGCATGATGTCCATTTTTTGGATGGTTTGTTAATGTTCTTGATTGCTCAATGTATACATAAAGCATATATTATTAAGAGATATAATACATGTAATTGTTATGAGGATATTCTTCAAAATCTCATTCAATACTATGAGGATATTCTCCGAAATACTCGAGATATTCTTCGAAATCTCATTAAATACTATGAGGACATTCTCCGAAATACTCGAGATATTCTTCGAAATCTCATTTAATACTCTAAAGATATTCTTTGAGATACTCCAGATATTCTTAAAGATTATATTTTCTTTTCTGTTGAATATTATCTATGTATACAAAAAATTTTGTCGTGACTAATAAAAGAATCGAATTCATTCGCCTTTTATTTTACAATCAATTTATTGTCTCATAATTTTTCATGGTATAAGAGCTTGGTCAAAGGCTTATGTTTTGATTAATGACAAAAGAAAAAACAATCGCCAGACCATAAGATGACTCTTGATTGGATCATTAATGACCCCACAACTAGATATATAGGCTCCTGCTGACCCCGATTTGGTCATTAATAACTTCAAGACTAGGTATATAGGCACAAACAGACTCGCAATTGGATCACTTATATAGTTCACGCAAAATTACTCACGGTTATATATGTGTGACGATTCTAACGGTTGAGTATATAATCATTTTTTATTAATTCTGAAGTGGAGGAGAGTTACGATGGAACTTATCTCTCGTTTCTCCTTGTATTTAGTTCTATTAGCCACACAATCTAGCTCCAAACAATCGAGGGAAAAATCCGCCAATGAATTTGACTCGACTGCAAATCATTGAGTTGTTGACATTTTTATTCCAAGTTAGGCGTCCATGATTCGAACGCTCCAACTTGAGGATGAATATTAAGAGATATAATTCGTGTGATTGTTACGATATTTTCCGAGATCTACTCGAATACTATGAAGATATTCTTCGAGATATTCAGGATATTTTCTAAAATCTCATTAAATGCGCTGAGGATATTTTCTGAGATACTCCAGATATTCTCCGAGATTATATTTTTTATTCGTTTGATAATGTCTATGAATATAACAAATCTTTCATTACTAATAAAAGAATCGAATTCATTCGCCTCTTAGTTTTCAATCAAGATGTAATCTAATATATTTTTATATAGAAAATCTGATTTTTGACCTTAGATGTGTTAATCTCTATTGACACTCAATATAATATGTCTCCATTCTGGAGAAGTTGGAACTAGCTCAAAAGACTTGTAAATTCTATGTTTTGTGGTCTTGCTTATTATCGTGTTTCAGTTCCTCAACCAATCGAGTCGGTAGCTTCAAAACGTTGACGGATCAATTGCTAATAAAAACGTAATTTTAAACTATCCACCCTCATAGTTGTTTTATTGGTTAAATCTATTATGTATTAGTTAGGTTCGAAAAATAAGAATTAACTAATTAAACATATTAAATCTGTAAAACTATTATGTATTTGATATATTAGTTTTTGGTCAACCATTCATGGAACAAACATAATGTTGGTAGGTAAGAAGAAATATTGATATATCTGCAAACCAGATCAATTAATAGGCGGAATATCAGAAATACCCTCATAGGGCTAAACCACTTCAAAAATACCCTTCCACAAAATAATTATTAAATCCGAAAAATAAAAACTGAAGAAAAGACTTATTTGCCCTTAATGTTCGAACGTGGAAAAATGGAAGTTCGGCAGTTTTTCGACGTGAAAAACTGCCGAAAACGAGAAAGCCGAACAGTTTTTCGCCGTGAAACCTGTTTAAAAGTTGATAGCAAGAAAGAAATAAGTGATGTCGAACTTGAGAGGGAACGATTTGAAGTTGGCGAGAAGGAAAATGGCTAGAATCAGTAGCATCACTGGCGAAGAGAGCACGAGTCAATCTTCAATGGCGTCAATAAGTGTAAATAGTTTGATTTCTAGGGTTTTGCAAGCTTTCGAGTCACAAAATAGTTTATTGATTTGAAATGGGTGAGTGTCAATGAGTCGGTTAGGTCGCAAGGGTCGCAGGAGTTGCATGAACATCTTCGACTCCGTGAGTCGGTTGAGTAGCAAGGATCGCAGTAGTTTCATGACCATCTTCGACTCAGTTTATTGATTTGAAATGGGTGAGTGTCACGGAGTGTCTGAGGGTCGTTTGAGTCGCATGGGTCGCACGCGTCGGTTGAGGGTCGCACGGGTGGGTTGCGTCGCATGGGTCGGTTGGGTCGCATGGGTCACTTAGGTCGGTAGAAGTATAATGTATTCGTAATTGGTCATTTTGCAGGAAAAAGGGACTAAGAGGAAGGAGTGCGTGAGTGATGCTGATGCTGATGCTGCAGTCCCTCTGACACTGGAGAAGAAATTAATAGGGGAAATAAGGAAGTCGGAGAAGAGAATCATCAACGCCGTAAGAGACCTTCTAAGGGATGTCGGGATTCATGTGCCTAATCCAAAATCAAAGGCTGCCGAGAAAGTTGCGATCACCGAAACCCAATCTTCCGACACTGTTGGTGATTTTGCTTTTGAATTCCTTCGACGTCCAAATCCAGTGTCAAGAAACCTTGCTCCTGATGGAGTTCCACCAAGTAAGTAATATTTAATGAAAAGGTCATTTAAGTGTCAATTTCCATCGAGACATATAAGTCGTAGGGTCGCATAAGCCGTAGGGTCGTTAGAGTCGTAGGGTCGCATAAGCCGCAGGGTCGTTAGAGTCGCATGGGTTTCATATGTCGCATGTGTCACTGGGTCGCTAAAGTCAAATGGTCGCATGGGTCGCATAGGTCGCATAGGTCGCATTGGTCCCATTGGTCGCCATATGTTTAATGAGGTAAATTTTATGCAGGTGCTGGACCTTTATCGAAGGAGTCTGCGCCATATGTTGAACCTCCGCCGGCGAAAAGAGCAAGAACAATTCAAGAACCCGAAAAAACGGTGGTTCAAGAACCTGAGGAGTTTGTGTGGAATCCCAGAGGATTAGTAAAGGGCTTGATAACCCGATTTCCTTCGTTCACTGATGCTAGCGGTGAAAAGTTGACTAAGCTATATTGGTTCCTGAAGGCACCTCGACATGAGCGGTGGTGGATATCTGAGCTAGATATTCCCCGGGGGCCAAAGTTTTGGGAGATTATATTAAAGGCCAACGCATGGCTTGAAGATGAAGTAAGTTTTTTTAAACCCTTAGTCTCACGGAGTTTTGTGTCATATGCATTCCTGTGTGTTAATTTTTTTTTGCAGCAATTGGATGAGGCGTTGATGGAGCTGTCTTCTCGCTTGGCATCGGATCCCAGCGCGTATCAGAATTATTACGTTTGTCCTGTTGCTTTCATGCAGACGCTCTCGATGTGGACGTACGAGGATATGGAAACTTTGCCGGAAAAGCTTAGTCAGTTTTTGAACGCCAACCCACCAATTAGTGATTATGAAGGTTTTGTCTCGGTTCTAAACATTCCATCGGAAAATAATCGATGGGTAGGATGTCATTGGGTAGCCATCAAAGCGGATTTCAAAACCCGATGCATCACGGTATACGACTGCAGGATGAGCCTTAAGGAAACACATATCGATCCGGTGATTGAGAGGATAAGAAAAGCTGTCCCCAAGATGCTCATTCTCGGAGGGTTTCCTTCTTTGGCTTCTGGAGAAGATGAATGGAGGTATGTGTATTATGATGGTCTGCCACAGAACCAAAGCGGGAATGACTGTGGTGTTTTCTCCTATAAATTCGTAGAAGCCTCGTTATCAAAGGATATGGATATGTTTCTTCGTATTTGCGACGACAAGGTTACTTCCATGCGTGAGAAGATGGCGGCTGATATATATAGTAATGGAGAACGTATCTATGAACCCGAAGATGACTAAATTGATATTTGGTACATTGTTTTTTTTGGACTGGTAGATGTGAACATTTGGTACATTTTTTTTAATATTTGGTACATTCTTTTTTCTATTATTTGGTACATTGTTTTTTTTATAATATTTGGTACATTGTTTTTTTTCTAATATTTGGTACAAGGGTCACAGAGCCTCATACGACCCTTGCGACCCATGCGACCCATTTGACCCTTGCGATCCATGCGACCCTTGCGACCCATGCGACCCATTTGACCCTTGCGATCCATGCGACCCTTGCGATCAATACATTCATTCATTCAAGACCTATATTAAAAGGTTCTTTAATGTGGTCAATGCATGCACCTTGGTTAAAACGGAGTTCATTTATTTTTCGTTGAATATGAGTTTATAAATAGAGGAGGAAAAACCGAAAAGCTACAACAATTTGTAGCACCAAATCATCTCTTGTGTTGTCATTAAGGTCCAATACACTGGTAGGTAGGGGACGTAAGGTGAATAGAGTTGAACATTGGAATAAACTTTTCAATAAACCTTCGATCGATTCCACATAATAGACGAAAGTTGTATGAAGCCAACACGACGAATTTTAACTCATGCTCAGGTAAATCACTTGAATTTGTTCGAAAGATTAAATTTTTATTATCTTAAGACGAGTTTTTTTTACTTAGTTTCTCTTGTACAGGTTTATCATCTATTATGTGAAATCGATCGAAGGTTTATTGAAAAGTTTATTCCAATGTTCAACTCTCTTCACCTTACGTCTTTCCCCGTTACACCAAATGGTTACCGAGTGACGGAACTTGTTCAAGCATTCACGGGGAGTCGATTAGTATTCGTAAGAAAGTTTTACTCTTGATCATTTACATGAAAGATGCTTCATTTACTTTGATTTTACTTTGATTTTTCTCATCTCTTGTGTTGTAGCATTAAGGTCACATACAGTGGGATGGTAGGAGACGCAAGAAGGTCCAATACACTGGACCTTCTTGCGACTCCAACTATCCCAGTGTATTGGACCTTCATACGACCCTTGCGACCTATTATCCCCATGCGACCCTTGCGATCCATGCGGACCCTTGAACATTCTAGAATCAGTCAAACCAACTTAAATGCACGGGTAGTTTGAAGGTTATCTCGTTATTAGAAGTATCTTTATTATCTTTAAATGCACGGGTAGTTTGAAGGTTATCTCGTTATTAGAAGTATCTTTATTATCTTTAAATGCACGGGTAGTTTGAAGGTTATCTCGTTATTAGAAGTATCTTTATTATCTTTAAATGCACGGGTAGTTTGAAGGTTATCTCGTTATTAGAAGTATCTTTATTATCTTTAAATGCACGGGTTGTTTGTATTTTTTACTCCTATAAATAGTGTATGAATAAACCAAAAGCAAACACAACCTTTTCCATCAACTACAATCTCTTCTAATTTTTTCTATCCTATAGAATTCTCTAACATAAATAGAGGAGGAAAAACCGAAAAGCTACAACAATTTGTAGCACCAAATCATCTCTTGTTTCGTCACGAAGGTCACATGGTCGACCCAGGTCTTGGTAATCGGCGGACTCAGGGTCTATATACATAAAATAGTAGTTTAGTACATCCTAAGAGGAACAAGCAAATTTAATCGTTTGCGTCATCTTATTTCCATTACTATCCTCTAAATAAAACTTGGAACCTGAGCTCCAATCTATTGGTTTCTTCTTCCTCGTCAACCCACAAGAAGAACAACGGAGCATTTCGTGAAGCTTGTGAAGGAGGAGTATGACTGTGGGTTGATGAGGAAGAAAAAATCAATAGATTGGAGCTCAGGTCCAAAGTTTTATTTAGAGGATAGTGATGGAAATAAGATATCGCATAATATTATACAATCTTCGAAAATAATTCTGATTTAAATAAGATATCAGAAAATATCCAGAATATCTCATAGAATATCATCAGAATAACTTTTGTGACCTTTGTAACCCATGCGACCCTTGCGATCCATGCGACCCTTGCGACCTATTAACCCCATGCGACCCTTGCGATCCATGCGACCCTTGCGACCTATTAACCCCATGCGACCCTTGCGATCCATGCGACCCTTGCGACCTATTATCCCCATGCGACCCTTGCGATCCATGCGACCCTTGCGACCTATTATCCCCATGCGACCCTTGCGATCCATGCGACCCTTGCGACATATTATCCCCATGCGACCCTTGCGATCCATGCGACCCTTGCGACATATTATCCCCATGCGACCCTTGCGATCCAATCTATTGGTTTCTTCTTCCTCGTCAACCCACAAGAAGAACAACGGAGCATTTCGTGAAGCTTGTGAAGGAGGAGTATGACAAAACCCGAATAAACTGTGGGTTGATGAGGAAGAAGAAATCAATATTCTTCTTGTTCCTCTTCTGCCAAATAGAGCTACCGTGGAACTCACCATACATGACT
>CM071873.1:28819980-28830401 GCA_036759665.1 Gynandropsis gynandra
CAGTGTAGTCTGACATTGAAAAGACTAGTCGGAAGGGTCGCAATGGTCGGAAGGGTCGCACGGGTCCAACATATTTTGATTTGAGCTGTATTTTCGAAATTTTATTCATATTATATGTAAATAATTTGTAAATAATAAATTAGTATCGCAGGGGTCCAAGGGTCGCAGAAAGACAAGGGTCGCAGGGGTCCAAGAGTCGCAGAAGGACAAGGGTCGCAGGGGTCCAAGGGTCGCAGAGGAACAAGGGTCGCAGAAGAACAAGGGTCGCAGGGGTCCAAGGGACGCAAAGGGACAAGGGTCACAGGGGTCCAAGGGTCGCAGAGGAACAAGGGTCGTAGAGGGACAAGGGTCGCAGGGGTCCAAGGGTCGCAGAGGAACAAGGGTCGCAGAGGGACAAGGGTCGCAGGGTCAAACTGGATCGCTGGGTCGAATTGGGTCGTAAGGTCACAGGGTTATTTTGGGAATATCAACATTTATACGGATACTTTTGAAGTTAAAAATTTGTTCTTTTTCGGGAAGGATATTTTTGAAGCGTTTTAGTCCTAGGAAAATATTTTTGAAGTTACCCCCAATTGATATTTAAAAGTTTGTACTTAATTTTTTTTTCTTTTTTTTTACTGCTTTGCAAGTTGCTCAGTTTGTTTTTCAGACGTAATAAACAAAGTAATAACAAAAACTGGTGCAAAATAACGTATAATATATAAATATCATACGAAATAATTACTGAATAAGTTTGTCAACTTCTCTAAAGTCTACACAACATTTATAAATTTCCTACTTGTTGTAAAATAAAGCAAGAAAATATATTTTAAGAACCCGCATATATAAAGAGAAAAAAATATTTAGAAACAAATAAATAATCTAAACTAAAAAAATGATTATAGAAACATAAGCAAATAATTCGGATATAAAAATTTATCAAACTAGAGTTTTACATCTATATATCTAGTTTAGTTTATATTTTTATGGTGATTTTGAATACGAAGTGATGTTTTCAATCACAATTATTATTATATAGTTTTTTTTGCCAAAATCAGAGTTTTAAAAGATAATTGTTCATAACATGTTTTGGATTTTGTCATTAAAAAAAAGAACAGTTTCAAAACGGAAAAATTTGCCAGGAAATAAGCATACATAAGGAAATATAAAGAATTATAGTTATTAGATTATAACTAGCATTATACCCGCGTTACGCGCGGATGCAATACATTACATTGTTTTTGTAGAAAATATTAAGACATCAAATATTCCGTACTACAATATGCATAACTAACAAACACATCACAATTATAAGGGCAGAAACATTATATGTTATTAAAAATTTTTTGTATACGACATTTGTTGTTTTTTTAATACAATTCCCATTTTCATCTAAAATAAGTATCTTCAATCCGTCTTTAGTTTTTGCTCTTGAAACTGCGACATATAATTGGTCATGGCTAAAAACTGGTCTAGGTAAATATATCCCAACTCTATTGATGCTTTGTCCTTGACTTTTGTTGATCCTCGTTGCAAAACACAACATAATCGGAAATTGTTTTCGTTTGAAGTTAAACGGCAAAGTTGTGTTAGTTGGTATTAAAGGGAGGCGAGGGATAAATACTTTTTCACCTGTATGCGTTCCAGTAATTATTTTTGCTTATATAATGCCTATTTCCAAGTTGAGTTATCTGAAGTCGCATTCCATTACACAAGCCAAGTGTTTGGTCAATGTTTCGTAAAAGTATAATGGGAGCACATTCTTTCAATGTTAAGCAATGATTAGGGATTCCAGAAAATTTTAAGCTATTTAGAAATTCGGTACTGTACAATTCACATATGGAATTATCATTCGGTTCTGCATTACATATTGTGTCCGAATTGAAATATTCTTTACAATGACCGGGTAATATCTGTAATAAGAAATCATTTATCTCATCAACAGTCTCATTCGTTGGACAAAGGATTGCCCATTCTTGAAAAAAGGAGGGGTTTTTGTATTCAGTTCGAATGTTTGGATATACATGAGCTGCAATGCTATCAATTGGATTTGATGTTTCTGTGATTATTCGACTCCTCTGGTATATCTATGACATATTCACCATTATTAGGTTCACATAAATTGCCATCTCCCAATCGTAATATCCATTCAGAGAAGGTTTCTACACCGTGTTTATTTGAGGAAGTAGCATTTGCTTGTAAGCGCATGTTTTGAGTTAGTTTTAGTACGCGACAATTATTCCAGATATAAGAGGAATTTAAGCATGCTTGAACAGTGTCATGTCTAGTTCCTTTAGTAATAATGGGTAGAATTTGGCGGAAATCACCTCCGAAGACTACTGTTTTACCACCAAAAAGTTTATTTTTCAAAAAAGGATTTATTGAACCCATGATATATTTAACACTTTTGTCAAGAGCTTCGAAACAAAATCTATGAATCATTGGAGCTTCGTCCCATATTATAAGTCGAGTTTTTTTTATAAGTTCGGCAAGATTCATATTTAATTTGATGTTACAAATGGAATTTTCGTTTATATAAATGGGAATTGCAAAACGGGAGTGTGATGTACGACCGCCTTCCAACAGGAGCGAAGGAATACCCCTGGAAGCAACGTTCAAACTATCTCTCCACGAAGCAACGTTCAAAACTATCTCTCCACGAGATCTTGTTGTTGTAGATAACGTTTTCCATAAAAAAAAGTTTTCCCAGTTCCTCCATGGCCATAGAGAAAGAATATTTGTCCATTGTTTTGATCAATTGCTCTTATAATGTTGTTAAACACTGAATGTTGTTCTTCTGTCAATTGCGACTTCAGGAAAAGCGATTCAACTTCCATTTTATTTTTATCGTAAGATAGTTCTTCATATATTAATTTGTTTAACAACGACTGGTTATGAGCTTCCTTAGGGAAAGGCATTGAAGGGTATTGTTTTAAGGATTTATTGTTTTTCTGCAGTATTTGTTCTATTTCACCGAGTGCCATGTTGTGGATATCTTCAGGAGACATAACTAAATCTGAAATTTTACAGTGAAATAATTATAACCTTGTATAGATTGTTTAAGTTGAACGTAGTCGCGGTTTATTGTACCTGGTAATTTGAGCAAACGCCTACGCCTGTGTAGTATGTCATCAGATAAAACTTTCCATGTCGTTGACCATACATGTTCGGGAGACGATAAACATTATGTTGTCAATAAGACCACAAATAGTAATTGTAAATTTGCTGGTGATGCCCAATTGCTTGCCTCTTTTATTGTGTTGATATATTCTATATCATCGTCCAAAAGTCCTAACATTCGACATGCGTTTTTAAATGTTTTGTGTAAATAAACGTTAACAGTGTGGATTTCTTCGAACGAAGTTGGACCAACAGCTTTATTTAATAGCATTCATAAATAGTATAAGTCACCAAATGCGAAGCCCCGTTTCCGTAATATCCAAGTCCGCAGTTTTTTGTTCCATATAAATTTTAATGGAAAATTAGAGTATGTCAGTTTTCGGGCTTCAGGGAACAATGCATTACACTTGAACCATTCTATAAACATCGTTCGTTGCATGAATTCGTTCGATGTTATATCCAATAAATCATCTTCTTCATCAAATACAATATTTTGTTGACATGGTAGATGGAAATTAAATGTTTCAACTGGTATGCTTCTGTAATGAATATCAAATCTGAATATTCTCCAGCAAGCTTCACAGCCTGAAATATAGCGACAACTGTAATAGTTTTTAATTCATCCAATGATATGTTCCTCTCTAATTCTTCAGTCGTTGTTATCGTTGTAGCTACTTTATCGTGTCCTATATTTATGTATTTGAATAAATATTTAATCGCTTTTGTTTGATTACACCATTCAATATTAATATGGGCTCTATATTTTAAAAGGAGGTATGGATTATATGGTACAATATATCGATTATCCAATTTGATTCCGTTTTTTTATAAATCTGCCGTTGTCTGGTGTTTTGTAAACAGGATATCCTTCATTATTAATATACGTTGAATCAGCAAAATTTTTTGGAAATCGTTTTATACATTTTCCTTTATCCATACAGGGCGAGAATCTATTTGCTAAACCACACGGTCCATGTATCATCGTTTCCTGCACTGCAACATACAATGCAGAATTTGTACCACTGTCTGGAATCTCGGCAGATATTACTGAATCAATGTCACTTGATGTACGTATTTTTGATCGTCTATTGAGGAAGAGCAAAATTATGCGCATGAGGTAGACCACGCTTTTGAAATTCAATTGTATAGATAACTAGGAGAAAAACGTCAGATCATACTGTTAGAATGCTATGTAAATATTGTGATGTAAATGGCATAAATATTACCCGCTTTAATTTCTCCTAAGCATTGGGTTTTCCTCAAATATGCTAACAGGTGTTCGAGCTTTATCTTGAATAACCTTACTAAAAGATCTGGTCGACCTTCTGATGCGTCATTGTAATGATGCAAAATTCGTTGTAACTCAGGCCATTTGGGATTACATGTAAAGGTCAGAAATATATCTGGAAACCCTAAATTTTTGCAGTGAATCATTGCGTTTAAGTAATTTTGTTTCATATATCGAGCACTTCGAGTAAATGATGATGGCAGTATAACTTTTTTTCCAATCTCAGATGCTAGAACAACATCCGATTGAGCTACTGTTTCGATATTTTTGTAAAGGTCACAACAGAATATGTTCTGATGATTCCGTATATATGAGATTCTTTCTGATTCGACCATACAGAAACCATCTACAACAACTTTTTGGAAAAGTCTTCCCCAATGTATTATGTTAGATTATTCAGATTGTCGTTCTTGTAAACGATATGCCATAAATTCTCGTAAACTGACTCGAGTGCACAGTTTTTGAGATAATGAAGCAGTCGTTCGTAAGTTTAGACCAAGATGATAACCATCTTCGCCATACAGGAATAAAATTGGATATTGTAAAGGAAGGTAAGATGGATGCAATTCACTTATTCTAAGATATTCGTTACTATGCTTTTGTAGGATGATATCGCGTGAAGTTAAGCGTTCATCTAGATCTCCAACAATCAATGCATCGACTTCGGATTATTCGGGTAAACTATATAATTTGTCTTTGTTTTCGCTTTCTGATAATAAACATAACTTCAATTCTAATTGATCATATAAAAGGAACCTATCACGAGCCATTTAGAATATTTTAACATATGGGTTATTCTGATCCAACATTTGTTGAATATGTTTTACAATATCTTCACGTAAGGCATTTTCAAATTGTGCACAAATATTTCGGCTGCTACTATAGGTAATGAAGACTTTCATTCAGTTGAGGTATTGTAATATAAAATGTAATATAATTGTGAAAAATCAATAATAACATACCTGATTGCGTTTATTCTATTACTAACTTCGTTCGCAGTGTCATGGATATATAACTGAGCAAATCTTGCAGGTTCTCCAGACTGCGGTAATAAACTGCCAGTCCTATGGTAATTTTGACCATGTATCTTAAATATATATGGCTGTTGACGAATATTTACTGAAGTATCAATATGGCCTCCCATTGATGTAAATGCAAACATTGTTATACACACGCATATATTTTTTAAAATGGTTATGATATCGGTAGTCTTTTTGAAGAATATGCTTTAAATATTCAGGCGGATCTGATAGTTTCGGTAAAGAGATTTTCCCTTTCGAGCAACACAAATTAAATTTGGGCTCGATCATAATATCCTTTTTGTTCAAACGTTCGTCATACCACATCTGTGCATTGCAGTATTCGCAACGAAAACATTGGTCGCCAACATCTACATACGAAGCATTATATGTATGAGGCATTGAGGTTAAATACCTTATATAATTAAACATTAAAAAATGCAATTATCACAATGTGTGGAAAATATGGCTTGTTAATAATTTTTTGATAGCACAATATAAAGTACGCACCAGAAAAGAGATTAACACATGGATTAGGTATCTGAGACAATACATTTGAACTGGAACAACTGGCTAGGTGCAATGGCTGATTGGGGGCCAAATCAGCTGACATGCATAGCCTCTGAAAATTTCATAATATGTAATAGTAAAAGTAAGTTATAGGAGTGCAATGGTCCAGAACAACGGAAATACAAAACCATTATATAAAGACCAAACAAACCCCCCGTTAACTATAATTTTTTTTTCAGCTCAGAGCTATTCACATGACAAAATTTGCTGAGCCTTACAAAAAAGGTCATCTTTCTGAACGGACAAAATGTATTGTACATGAGACCGAGCCTTCATAGATACAGGGTCGGAAAACCTTTTACACACAGCTATTTGGACGACGTTAACTGATTTCGCGTGAACCCGCTATTCTGGACGTTTCAAAGAACTGACATCATGGGTCGTCGATTTTACCTTTGATGTACTTGACTGAAGAGACGATCATGTGTCGTTTTCACCAACGTGCCGTTTCCCATAGAAGTGGCTGCTAGAAGGGGGGCTCGGGACAGAGCCCATAGAGCTATCATCTGGAGAGATCTAACGTAAATGGAATTCAGTAGCAGAAGTTAGGTTATGATAGCTAATAGTGGCAGTTGTGTCATGAAAGCGATTTAGTAAAATCATGTTGTATATGACCAGATGGAATCTACGACATACCTGCGTGAAAGGGACAAAAGAAGGGGTCTGGGAAAAATGGAATAACCCAGTTAATATGGAGGAAAGAATACAAAAACAATACAAACATGGAAGTAAATACTGCGGAAAAAGGTAACTAACCTTATAGATATGGCCCGAAGTATGGCGTCATTGTCTGTAAGCCGGCTTACTCGGTATATAGGAAGGCACCTCAGCCTAAGCTGCGCGATGTCGAGGGCCGTTGGGTTTGTTGCAGTGGATAGGTTGTTATTTTGAAAAGGCAATTTTGATTTTCTAACTGCCTTAACTGAAGGGGAATTTCGGCCGAGGATATCTGTTAGACGGAAATAAGATAATGTTAGTAATAGAGGAGTTTAAGTAGCGATGAAATGGTAGAGTAATGATTAATTAGACGAAACCTCGGGCTCTGGAGTTTTAATGTCTAGCGCGGATTTGCGGAGAAGCTGAACAGTTTCTTTGTCAAAGATAAGGAAGATGGCGTCACCCAATTCGTCAATAACTTTAATATATACACGAAATCTGTAAATTGGAAAACAAATTCGGTTAGCGATTGCAAAGATCAGGCTAATATCATCTTCGAAGAGGAGGGGAGATTTTCTAATGCGGAGACTTACTTTGGAAAAGGGTTGTATGTTGTTGTTTTGCACGAGTCGCAGAAGAACCGACGTACTGTGGCATGAGCTGAACTGTAGTCGGCGATGGCATTAACTTTACGCGAGCACGTGTTACAGCCGAGGTAATACCATCCATCTCTATCTAACACCTCAGTGATCAATGCTGGAACGATGCAAGTGAACGACTGCCGAAACAAAGTAACATGAACAAAACGAAGGCAGAATGATATATTCAGTGTAATATAATGCATTGTTATTTGTACGTTTACGTGCCTCGGTGGCCTTCCCTAAATCTGCAATTGTTTTCACCGTGAAGGCATTCCAGAAGTCCAAAGACTCGCTTATTTGTGGACGGGGAGCAAGGAGGTGCATCCCCTTTGGTTGTAGAAGCACGTCATAGGAAAACCTGTATCGTAAACAACGTGTTAATGGAACAGCTATCAAATATCAATTCCTAAGAAACTATTGGACGAAGAATGTAGTAGCAGTACTGTGAATAATAATAAATATAGATAAACGTACTTCGATTTGTAATCCACTATCATATGGTGATTTTGATCAACAAACAATTTGCTCGAGAACTGGACATTGCGAATAGTTCGTCGATCTGTGAAAAAAACAGAAAACACGTTAGATAATACTGTCAGCAAAACATTAACGTAGGAGACAAAGTTTTAACAGCCAAACAGGGAAAGTCAAGAGTTCAATCCAATATGAAGAACACAGCAATTACACCACTGTACTAACATAGTACGGTAACAAAAGGAATAGATTTATATGGTGTAAGATATGCCTACCATCCAGAAAAAAGAGATAAGAACTGAATGTAACCTGGTCTGCAGGAAACAGAACTGAAATTTTTGAAATTACACTATGTCATTACACATAACATAACAGCATCACACATCAGGCGCGCAAAAAACCGTAGAACACAGTGGAAAACGAAGAGCAAACGTACACAGTCCAAAAGTGCAAAAACAAAACCAAAGCGATATCATATAAGCGAAATGCTAATATGGAGTTCGACGGTGGTAATTGCAGTCCACGTGTTGGGAGAAAAACAATCATACACTCCAAATAAAACATTCTCACCTTAAAATTAATGTAATAATAAACAACATAGTAGTATAAACAAAGCAGTAATGAAATAACATAAATACCTCCCCACGTCCGTATTTTAAAAAGTTGACATATGACGATCAGTGGACCGTTTTCATGTGCACGAATGCAGTCGTACAGTTCATATGCAAATGCTTCCCACATAGTACATTCCAGGATGTTTGAACTGCACAACGAAACGTATTTTTAGTCAGCTCGAAATAACCTACTGCCCGTGACTAAAGTTTACAGAAGGAATACAAAGTAGAAATACCTTTCATTATGAAGTTGAACGGTTAAAAGTCGATTTGTTCGTTCCACATATGTAACATCAGCCAGTTCATCGGCAGCAATGACTTCACCGATGACATCTAACAATTGGTAATACAGAGCGGTTAAAACCATATACTGCATATGAAATAACAATGAGCTCGAGTACAGAGGTCGACTTATCGATAAGAATGGACTGGTCTAAACCACCCGACAGTATGTCGGAGTACGGAATGAAGTTAACGGTTGGAGTTATTGAGGTCCCCACAAGGCCTTACAATAGTAGTAGATGTAAAGACGATCTTATACGAAAGATTTGAAGCCCTGTAATCCCCGAAACTCCGGCTGACATTAAAATTCATAGTTATACAACATGCCCCTTCCATAAGGAACCGTTGATGACGATATCAAAAGTTCGAGCGAACCGAACATTGCATACGATTGCCCTACAAAATTAAGTACAAATGAATGTGAGAGGAGATCTGGAAAAAAAAACGACCAACAACAAACAGCGGAACAGAAGCACTAAGGAACGTACTCGTTCATCACAGACAACCACTTCCCAATTCGACGTTGATCGCGGTACAGGGATAGTGTCGAAATTCCACACACGGACAATACGAACCCGAATACGGAAGGATATTTCTTGGGTAGGACGTATATCGATAAGAGGGCAGTACATGTTTGATGAACTATTTTACTTGGAAAACTTTGTTTATGTTATGGTGGATAACGTTTTTGAGCCAGTTTGATGTGTACAAGGGATGCTACTACCTATTTATATCATGGAATTTACTGACACCATGCAGAAGACCATTACTGCTGGACATTACACCAAGCCAAGTCAAAGAAGGAAATTACCATGTATAGACACGTCATATACTGCATTGCCAGCAATGTTTACTTGAACAATTAAAAAGTACGAGTTGGATGATTCACCTTAAAGTGCCAACAATAAAAGCCACGTAGTTAACCAATGTGCGTTATATCAAGTAATAAATTACCTAGACTAACGCTTCCGCAAGGATACGGATCGTGTAGCAAAGGGGTCGAACACAAGGAATTGATGCGACTTATAAACTATTACACTAATGAATAAGACGTGTGAAATCAATAGTAGAAGGGATGCAAATGCAAACTAACTAAACTAAAGATGGGAATGACTCAGCGACAAATCACCATAGGTATCAAGAGTTGCACAACGATGTAACGAAGTTCTAACGAGATAATTGGTCTTAGATACTATCATGAGTTCAGGGAATTCAAGCTCTCCTATAGGAACTGACTGGCGTAGACTTGTCCACTATCTAGCATGCATATACCAATGTATCCATTGCGCATCTTACATGGATAGACGCATTACGACCGCTATCCTAATCCCTAGATTCAATCGATTGACCTGACGTAGATTCTAAACCGATTGTTCCGATGTTCCCATGATTGTTCCGATGGACGGTATGAATTATATAGCATATGACGAGGTTCTGAAAATTGATAATTCATCTCAGCTATATCGGCACTCCAAAAGTTGATGTTGTTCATATTACCTCGCAAAATAAAGAATAAAATTCGATTAAGCTCCGAGAGGTAAAAAAATTCTCCTTCTTTTTTTTTATTTTTGACTCTATAAGAAATAAAACAAAAAAACGAAAAACAAATGAAGACTCCGAAAAGGACTATGTCTTAATTCAAAAGTAATAATAACCCTAAAATCGTAATCAATTCCCCGCGGAACTGACTCTAACTCTAAGGTTTCCTAGCTTTAAAGCCGTAATCAACTCCCCGGCAACGGCGCCAAAAACTTGATGTGCGTAGACTCAAGTAATA
>CM071873.1:28841836-28855667 GCA_036759665.1 Gynandropsis gynandra
ACCAAGCCACTTCCGCGGTTGCCTTTTCATGCCTTGTGTTCCAAGATTGGAATCACATCGGGTGATTCATCTTGCGGGGGCGTATAAAGGGTATTAGAACATTATTGTACATAAGGGTATTATTGTAATTTCTTATTCCGTAATTAGGTTTAATTCTTAACCTATTGTACATATAGCCGTTTAGGGGCTATTCAAACACATTATTCAGAAAATACATTTTGAATTCAAATCACCATTCACATTAGTGCCATCACAACGAAGGAGGAAATTGGATGACATATCTGAGAAAGCCATATATTTGGGTTAGAGCAGCATGAGTAAGGGTTACAAAGTTTAGAAACTTAATTCTGGAAAGTTGGATGTAGCTAGAGATGTTGTGTTTAAAGAATGCAAGGGGTGGAATTGAGGCACATAGACTAAAACCAAAATACAATTTGTGGTTCCCAATATCATTCTAAATTTGAACACATAACAAGAAGGGGATTTATAAACTCAAAGGACACAGACTATAGCCTCTCCACAAGGACATAGTTCTTAAGGGAGTAGGGGAGATATACCTCGGTTCACACCTATTCCATTCAACTTGTCAAGTACTCAGTTCATAGGATGAGGAGACTAAGTGACCTACCTGTATGAAGATCAAGAGCCAATGAGTGAGGAATCCAATCCAGCCTATGAGTATTGTTACTTGGCAATAGTTGAACCTATTGTATTTGAAGAAGCAATATCTGAGAAAGGTTGGAAGGATGCAATGGATTCTGAGATTGAGATGGTAAGCAAGAATGAGACATGAGAGTTAGCTGATCCACCAGAAAATCAAAAAGTGGTCAGTGTAAAATTGATCTATAAACTAAAAACTAATGAAAAGGAAAAGTGTAGAAACTAAAGGCATGATTGGTGGCTCGAGGTTTTACTCAGACTTATGGTTTAGATTATGGAGAAACATTCGTTCCAGTATCCGAACATGATACAATAAGATCCCTCGTTGCAGTGGCAGCATAGGAGAAATAGGGGTTACACCAAATGGATGTAATGCGTTTTTTTAATGCAAAACTGTCCGAAAACGTGTATGTTGAATAACCTTCTGATGATATATGATTGACGGGGCTGAGAACAAGGTTTTGAGACGTAGAAAGACATTGTATGGATGAAACAAGCTCCTAGAGCTTGGTATAGCAAGATCGACTCATTCTTCATAAATGAAGGTTGTAGAAGGAGAGATTGTGATGCTGCAATGTACCTGTAAGAAAAAAAGGAGAGGAACTACTATTGGTTAATCTGCCTATATGTGGATGATTTGATCATCACAAGAAGCAATGAATTTTTTATAAGAGAATTGAAAGGAAAATTGAATAGAGCATTTGAGATGAGTTATCTTGGTAAGCTGAAATATTTCGTGGATTTTGAGTTAAGTTACACCCAAGAGGGAGTGTTTTTGAATCAATCTAAGTATGCACAACAATTGTTGAACAAGTTTAGAATGTTGAATTCCAGGAGTGTAAGTACACTATTGACACCATACGGGAAGAACACTAAAATAAGAATGAGCTGAGACATCCGACTAAGTACAAAACCATGGTCGGAGGATGTATAAGACCAGATTTAACATTTTGAGATTCGTATCTCTCAATGAGTAATGCTAAGCCTACTAAAAGAAGTTTGCAGGAAGCCAAAAGAGTAATGGGATACATTGCTGGAACTATGGAGTATGGATTGATGTTTAGAAGTGAAAAAGAAGCTAAACTTATGGGATATGCTGATTTTGATTCGGCTGGAAGCAAGAGTGATTCAAGAAGTACAACTGGTGTTTTGTTTCACAATAGGAAGTGTTGTGTTCACGTGGGGGACTCTAAAAGAAGAGCACCATTACTAATCCAAGGCAGAAGCTGAGTACACATCTCTGAGTGCTACAACTAATCATGTTGTTTGGTTGAAGAGGTTGTTCACTGAGTTGGTTTCCATATGACCAAATGTTTCTATTTACTGTGATAACACATCAGCTATAACAATTGGAAAAAAACCCAGTCGACTAGGGGTGGCCAATCTGGATTCCGATTCGGGTTACCGTTCGAGTTTTGGTTTTTCTGGTTTTGAAAAGGTTGACCTAAATAAAACCCAAATGTTTTCGATATGGGTTCGGTTTGGATTCGGGTTGTTCAGAGTCAAAAGCATTGGACTCGAAATAATACGAATTACATTTTGAAATTTGGGTTTTTCGGGTAGTTTAGGTTATTCGGGTTTTTCGGGATATTCGAGTTCGGGTTTTTCGACTATTACACATAATTTGAGATTATTCGGTTTAAAAATCTTTAGATAATTCTTTTTTAATTATAAAACAAAAATAAAAATATTAAATATAATATATATATATATAAAAGAAAATACACTAGTATTTTTTTAGTGTTTATATAACTTCTTAAAATTTAAGTTTTATTTTTTTAATTGGGATGTTTGGGCTTCTCGGGTTCAACTTGAACCCGAACTGGACTGATCCGAATCCGAATGGATTCTGAAAATTGAACTCATATGGGTTCTTAGGGTAGTCCATATTCCAAACGATTCGAGTAGTTCGGGTCGGTCCGATTCGGATCGGTTCGGATAATCCGTATTGGCCACCTCTAGTGTCGACGAAAAGAGGACCAAGCACATTTTGATCAAATACCCTATGGTTAGAGAGACTGTATCAGATGTGATTATCAGTTTGGTTCATGTTCCTGGTGAAAGTCAGTTAGCTGATATTCTCACAAAGTCATTGGGAACTAGAAGGTTCGAAGAATTGAGAAGCAAGCTTGGAGTGGTGCTGTAGCAGCTCAAGAGGGAGATTGAAGATTTTGAGCTACTCCAGCAACCTGTAGGAGAAACAGAAACAGAATAGAGCAAACCAGAACAAGGAGCAAAGGCATGGAGTTGGGATAAACAAATCAAGTAGAAGCAAGGACAGCAAGCTGGAACATGGACAGACCCTGACTACACGCAATAGTGATCAAGACAAACCAGGACAAAGAACAACAACATATTGCTAAAAAGGGAAGAACGCATGTTTTGTTAAGTTGTCAAACAAAAATGTTGTCGTTTCTATTTTTACAAGTATCAAAAAAAAATTCTGTAAGAGCATTAACATGCTAACAATGATATTAATATATATATATATATATATATTGTAATGAAATTGAAACACATATGAACATTTTCAGAAAAACACTCTCCCTTCTTCATCTTCCTCTTCTTTCTCGGTTTATTCAAACTCCCTTGTTATGAGAATTACAAGAAGCAAGAATGCTATGTTTTCATTTCTGTTTGCACAAGTCTGTCACGAACTACGGAGATGAGGACTAAATTATGTAGTGCAATCACTGCTTAGGTCCTCGAAACAACACAAATATGGCGATTTTCGGCCTCTCAAACACTTGTATAATACTCAAAGTGTGGCGCAAGTACTACTGGCAGAAATTGTGTTAGTCCATGGATTTTCCACGAGGATCATTTCGGATAGGGACCAGAACTTTCTAAGTCAATTTTGGAGCTCCTTTATCATTACGCAAGGCATGAAGTTGGCATATAGCTGGACTTACCACCAGCAAACGGACGAAAAAAGGGAAGTCATGATTCGATGTTTTATGACGGGGGAATATCAAGAATGCCCTCTTAGGGCTAAAACACTTCAAAACTACCCTCCTAAATCTGATGAAACAAAAAATTGGAGAAAAGACATATGTGCCCTTAATGAAAACACATACAAAGGAGGGAAAGGCAAATATGAGAAGAGGGAAAACGAAAATTGAGAGGAGGGAAACAAAGTAGAGAGCTATTTCCTTTCATTTTCGAGTGTTTCCCTTCTATTTTCGAACGATTTCCTTCAATTTTTGAGTGATTTCTTTCCATTCTCGAGTGATTTCCTTCTATTTTGAGCGGTTTGCAGCAATTTTCGAGCGATTTCCAACAATGTTTCAGTCATTTTCAGTGATTTCCAACGTGGCTTTGAAGTGAATCTTGTTGATGATTGTGTGTATCACAAGTTCAGTGGCAGGGTCGGCTGGGTCGGACAGGGTCGGACAGGGTCGTAGGGTCGGCTGGGTCGGCTGGGTCGGACTGGGTCGGACTGGGTCGACTGGGTCGCAGGGTCGGACTGGGTCGGTGGGTCGGACTGGGTCGCTGGGTCACAGGGTCACAGGGTCATACTGGGTCACTGGGTCGCAGGGTCAAACTGGGTCAAACTGGGTCGCAGGGGGTATTTTGGGTATTTTGGCATTTGTAAGGGTATTTTTGAAGCAAATTTTTTTTTTTCGGGAAGGGTATTTTTGAAGTCTTTTAGCTCTATAGGGGTATTTTTTATAATGCCCCTTTTATGACTTAACATTGTTGTTTAGCAAGTCAAAAACCGGCGATCTAAACATTGATAGCTTGAGTTGAGTACTGGTACCACACTTCAAACGAAACCATTATGAAACTTGTATGGAGTGACTCATCTAAGTTTCTCTGATACAAGGATACACATACAAATGACTTGAATCAAAAGGAGAAGCTACGGTAAAGGGAGGGAACTTTTGTTGTTATTTGGTACGATTTGTTATGGGCCTGACAAAAAATTAAAGCGGAAGCAGATAAACACAAACAAGTTGTTGTGTTTGAAGAAAATAATTTGGCTTTATAAAGTTTCGACCGTATCGCAAAACTACCTAGTTTCGGAATAAGAATGTGAAGCTTGCTGTAAGGTTCTTTGGAATGTTACGGGTGGCTAGCCGCATTGGTAAGCCTGCATTCAATTTCAATAGCCAAAGGTTTGTAACGTCCACCTTGTCTTTCCTGTCTGACTTCTGAAAAAGGCTGTAGGATCCGGAGAACAGAGAGTACTCCTGCCGATGGGAATCAGTGATTGATCCAAAATTTTGTGGGAGGCTAATCAACTTATGGATGTGCATGAACCGAGGTAGGTGCAGATAAGGAAATATTGGTCGGGTGGAAAGGACTACTCGAACAGAGGCTACTTCGCAGTCTCTTGAAATGGCTTGGCAGTTTCCAGAAAAACACCTTTAAGGACAAGGTGTGTGTGACACCCCAACAAACAAGCAATTCTCCACTTATTGTATGAACACGAACATCAATTCTCCACTTATTTTGTTGTGCAGCTTTCATTTTTCCCTTATTATTTTCAATTTCTCTACATTTTGCTTTAAAACTTCTTCCCTAAAAATATTCGCCCTTATCCCAGTCCAACATAGGAGTTTCTGTTACGGTCGATCATACAATGATTCATATCATATGGTGTTCGAACTCCACTAATGGTGAATTGTTTTTCCAATTGCGCCGAGATTCCAACGCACATGCGTGAAACAAATCTTCTTATTATTTATAGTTCTCTCAGATTTTTTATCCGTTTACGGATGAAAAACCGTGCTCATGACAAGTTTGGTTCCAATCTATATCTATAATTTTACTAGAGCATGGCGTAAATTGACCATCTGACAAAGATAATCATGGTTATACAGTGTTCTCTCATGATCTCTACAATTTGGATCTTGGTTAAATTAGCCATACCATTTGTTGTTATTGTTGGAACAAAGTGAGTCTACTAGGGTATTTGGTACATGATTTTCCATATGGTATTCTTTCCACATTAGGTGATGTGGTTAATCTCAAGTAATAATTATCTAGACTAACGTTTCTGCAAGAATACAGATCATATAGTATCAGGATCAAACACTAGGGAATCAATGCAACTCTAAAGCTAGTAAACTAATGAATAGGACGTGTAAAATTAATAAGTGATTAGAATGCAAGTAAAGATAAACTAACTAACTAATTAACGGATTAAACTCAATGAATTAAACATCATGTTTCGAGAGATGCATGATGATGCAATGAAGTATTGAAAAGATCATGGTTATACATATTATTACGTATTCGGGGAATTCAAGCTCTTTCCTAGGGAATGACTCTCTCGAAGCATAAACTCACTGTCTAGCATGCGTATTACCAATCTCCCAATTATATAATCTCACCTACTAGATGCATTAAGATCGCTATCCTAATTTCTAAGTCCAATTAACCGACCAACCAAGATTCTAAATCAATTTAGACTTCAAATCAAAGCTACGTTCCAAAATCTAATTCATCTCTTAGTGCAATAAGACTTTTATAATCATTCATTCAAGCTACCAACAAGAATTAAAGCATTGTGAATAGCAATCAATCCGAAAACGATCAAATATTATAACCAAGCATTAAGCATACAACTTCATTACATATCGAAAAATCTCTAACTCATTACTATGGAACTACTTAGACATGGACTTAAAAAACAAAACACAAAAGAAAACTATTTTCAACATAGATAAAGATTGAGATTTCTCCCTATCCTAATAACGTAGTCTTCAACAGCTCCTCCGCGTTCCGAATTCGTCGCCTCATCTCCACCTTCTTGCATTATGTTCTCTTTCCTCTCTATACGTGTGAGTTGTGTGTGGGATGGTTGATCCTGTCCGAATTCTGCCCTCTCCTCTTGACCGCTTCGTTCTCTTTCTTCTTTCCTTTCTTTCCTTTTCTCCTTCTTTTCCTTTTTGGCTGTGCACGTCCAATTCCTTCAGCTCCAGCGATCTTGTTTCCATTCTTGTAAGACAATTCGTTGGAGTTTCCATTCTTTGTAGGCAATCATGAGTTTCCATTCTTTTGCGAGCCATATTTCCATTTTGTGTATGCGGTCAACAGCTTCCTTTTTGTGTAAGCCATGTTTCCTTTTCATGTTTCAACCGTGCTCATCCAATTATTGTTCCACCAACCAGAAATTTCCATTTTTGTTCCAGCCACCTACTTCCATTAAGCTTTAGCCGTGGTTTCCATTTCTCAAAGCCAGCGGTTGGTTTCTATTTCTTGTAAGCTGCGGCTACTTCTTTCTATTCCTCATCTCCAGCCATGCTTCCATTTTATGTAGGCAGACTGCAAATTTTCATTTTGTTTGAAAGGCCGACAATTTCCATTTTTCGGAAGCGGCCATTGTTTCCAATTTGCTCCAGCCGTGTGTCCATTTGTCTCCCAACCGTTCTTGCTTCAATTTTTCTTCTTCGATTCATGATCCTTAGATGCTGACCGTGCATGGTTGGTAGGAGAGTGCTTTTTTCTTCATTTCCTCATGTTTATACCCCGATATTTCATTTTCTATAATAACATGAGAAAACAATAAGTAGATGACTAAGTGATGCTTAATACTCGATAAAGTCTAAATGAATGCAGGTCAGGCATAACTTCACGTATGGGCGGGCTCAACATCACCAAATATCCCCGAGAGTTTCGCACGGCACGGGCGCCTACAGTGCACGACCGAGCGCTTCCCCTTGAAGAGAGCACGGTCGAGCACACCATCATGCACGACCGGGCAAACCATCAAGCCCGAGTAATTGGTTGGGTTGAAGAGCTTGCACGAACGGGCACACCACCATGCACGGTCAGGCACCCAACCCTAGAACGCAAAATAATATGCGGAGCGCCGCTTGAAAGAAAAGGAAACAGGGCGTAACAAATGGAAAGGAACATGCACGACCGGGCTGCACACTATGCACGGTCGGGCATGACTTAGGAAACATTAATCTTTTCGATTTGAGAGGAATTTTGCACAGGAGTAGTTCCCACTTTTTGTAACAGAACGTTTAGGGCAAAGATTGGAGATTATTCATCGTTTACAAAGCACTCTTGGTAGGATACATTCAAGGAGACTGGAAGGTCGAATCGTGACTACATTTCGTTTGATTTCTATGCTTTTTAGACTATCTATTTCATTTTTATGTTAATTTATTTCAAACTCGTTTATGAGTAGTAGTTTTGTTCTAGGAGCATGGATTAGCCCATGGATATCGCACAACCTCATTCGATTTATCTATGAATGCAATTCTCTATTTCGTTTATCTATTATTTGTCTGAGGATTTGAGCGTCCTATGTTTACGAAGGCCAAGTAGATGCATTTGTTAAGGACTTAGGAGAAGGAGCGAGAGGAGATTTCTAATCCCAGATGACCAGGCTTAGAACAACCGAGACTAGGTCACGAAAGTAGAGTAGTAACGGTTGGGGTTAATTAGATGAATCACAAAACTTATGGGTTTCGTTTAAGGTATCAGCAACAAAAGTAGGGGTAACTTGACTAGATCATGTTTCTATACCTTGAGATAAAGTTCAGTTTATGGTAGATATCACATTTCGATCGTCCGTCTTAAATAACTTGATTGCGAATGCATGATTGGATTGATTGATTGTTGGCTTTGGAAGGCTTGTGGTACTCGACACCTAGAGAACTACACACGTTCCATGAACTTGCGGGTGGTTTAGGTTAATTTATTTAACTTGGAACGCATTAAGTTTTTGGCATCGTTCCCAAGGACTATTTGTTGACACGACTTTGATTTGGACTTGGAGTCATACTTGTTTTGTTTTCTTTTTTGTTTTCTTTTCTTTTTTATTCTTTCTACCTAATTCCTTTTACTTGTCCTTCGTTGGTGTATGACTAGATCTCAAGGTACTACGAGCGTACTTCAGATCGACCTCGAGATTGAGAAAACTTACAAACAATTGAGAAAGGGCAAGGAAGAAGGGAAAGTATAGCCAACCGATCAACGAGAAATAAATAACCAAAACGATATGTTGAATGATCATTGACAACCTCAATTATCCATCGGTAATATGGGATAGTTACAACAGAAGCAACTCGCACCTCAACCGCGAGAACCACAGGTTCCTCAACCACGTCGACTTCGAGATGACGTGGTACCGAACATGAACAATGTCCAAACTGTCATAAGGATCCTGTTGTTTCTAGATAGCAGTTTGAGATCAAGCCTGCGATGATCAATATGCTTTATCAGTGCAGTTTATGGGAGGAAACCACGAAGATCTCCATCAACACCTCAGAGATTTTCTAGAGCTTTCTGGGACGTTCAAGATGCATGGAGTCTCGGAGCATGCGATTTTGTTGCATCTCTTTCCTTTCTCAATTGGGGCACGTGCAAAAACATCACTGCAATCTCTTCCCGTTGGTTCAAACACTATTTGGGACCAGCTCTGCATATTATTCTTATCAAGGTTTATCCCTCCGAGCAAGACGATTTAGATAAGGGGAGAAATCACAACATTCAGATGCATATAGGGGGAAGCATTATTTGAAATGCGTGGAAGGTTTAAGTAATTTTCGCATATGTGCCCACACCATGGTTTAGAGCAATGGTATGCTATCGAAAATTTTTATAATGAGATCTTGGACGTGCACAGAAAGACGTTGGAAAACACTGTTAGAGGGATAATTCATGGATCTAAGTGTAGAAGAGGCATACGAGCTGATCGACAACCTTGTTATGAACCATGGTATGTGGTCCACATCGAGGAGTATACCGAACAAGACAAGAGGTTTATACGAGGTAAATCAGAGCAAAGCGGTGGGCAATGCAGCGAACGCCATGTACTGTGTGAATTGCAGAGATACGGGGCATGTAGCTTATCAATGCACGGTGCAAGAGGATATGGAGGAAATGAATTATGCCTAGCAGCACGGAAATATGCAATTTGGGAATACCTACAACCCAAACAATGGCAGCAACAATCGACTCAAGCCAAATTCAATGCGGATATGGGAGCAGCGGTTACTGAGCTCAAAAATCAGATGGAATGCTTGAGCAAGCATGTGAAGATCCTTGAGAATTCCATAGCACAACAGGTTGCCTCATCCTCTCGGAATCCTTGAGAACTCCTTGGGAAACTCGATCTAAACCTGATAGTGTAAGTGAACGCTATTACCTTGTGCAGGGGGATGTGATTAAGAATCCACCCTCCAAAGAGCAAGAGAAAGTTGCTAGAATATCTGTGGATAAAGGTAAAGGCATCATCGCAATCATGGAAGGTGCTAAATATGAGTTAGAAAGTACAAGCCTCCTATATCGTTACCTCAACGGTTGGTAAGCAAGAAAAATGAAGAGAGAGTAGGCAGATTTCTAGAATGCCTGTTCGTGGAAGCCCTCCAAAAAATGCCTCATCGCCCCAAGTTTCTCAAGGAGGTTCTTTCCAACAAGAGGCGTATTGAAGAGAGTGAGACCGTAGCACTCACCGAGGAATGCATCACCATTCTTCAAAACAAGCTGCCACCGATGTTGAAGGACCTCGAAAGTTTCTCCATTCCATGCACCATAGGATACATCGACATTGTGATCATCTCGTTTTCATACGTATTTCTTGCACGATTTTAGAGACTTTTATGATATAGATGCGATGCTTTACGTATGATTCTATATATGTTTTACTTGTTTTCGTGTTTTCATGTTCTTACAGGTTTTTATGCGAATTCAGTTCATTTCAGAGCTAAAGGACGTGCACGAGACAAAGTACCAACATCGAGGATCATCACGGAACAAACGGGACGAGAATCGGTGAAGAACACACACTACCCGCACGGGTAACTCCCTAGCCCGAGCGGGCATTTATTATGGTGATTTTGTCCAGCAAATTGAGCACGAGTGGGGCAAGCATTACACACGCCTGTGGCACCAGCCCGGGCGGGCCTCACATCAGCCCGACCGGGGCTCACCGCAGCCCAACCGAGGCACTTTCTAGCCCGAGTGGGCCGCCTCGTTTTCCATCGCGATCCCGCGCGATCATGCGCGCCGCACTCGAGCGGGTTACACACCCTGCCCGCGCGGGTCGCGTTCGTCACTTGCAACTCCAAATAAGTTTATTTATCTTAAAACAAATGGGAGTTTGTTGGGGACTTATACAATAAGGAAAACAACTTTAGAGAAGAGGAATAAGTGATATTTTGCTAGAGAAAGTAATGGAAATATGGCCCAACTTATTCAAGAATGGAAACTCATAAAAAGACAACAATCGGTGGCTGCTGCAACAAAAGGAAGAACTGAACGGCCGAAAGGGAAAGAAGGGAGAAAATGAAAGAAAAGAGGAAGGAAAGAAGAAGAGAGGAGTGAGAGTTCGAGCTCATTCACTCAGTTTTCAGTTCTTGATCGAGGAGAGAGAGTAGAGAGTAGAGAGAGAAAGAGGAGATTCTTGCGAAGGAGACGTGCAAGGAGCATTGGAGATCAACTCAAGACTCAGTTTCGTTTGTTTTCATGTTCCTTAGACTTTCTACTTCAATTATATTTGTTTACGGACGCATGAGCGAGTAGTGGTTTTTGTTCTAGGAGAAGGGATTAGCCCATGGCAATCCCGGAACCACTTTGATTTATCTTTGAATGCATCTTCCCATTTTTTGTTTATCTACTCTTTATCTGAATGCTTAATTTACTTGTGTTTGCGATGGCCACGTAGATGCATGTGTTAGGGATGAGGAAAAGGACCGAAAGGAGAATTCTAGTCCTAGAAGATTAGGTTTAGAACAACCGAGGTCAGACCACGAAAGTAGGGTAGCAGCGGTTGAGGGTACAACGGATGAATCACAGATCTTATGGGTTTAGTTCAAGGTTTCAGCCACGAAAGTAGGGGATAACTTGACTAGATCACGTGTCTATGCCTCGAGAGAGGGTAGATATCATATTAGGATCGTCTGCCTTAGATAACTTGACTGGGATTGCATGATAGATAGGTTGGTTGTTGGTTTTGGTAGTCTTGTGGTGAAACTGGTTTCCTGGAACGTTTGTCTCATTGTTAAGAACTAGTTTGTTCATTTGTTCTTAGTATTTCATTCTCACATCCCATATTTCGTTCGTTAGCAAGTTTGATTCGTAGTTTGAGTTTAGGTTGTGTTGCGTAGTCCCTGTGGGATCGACACCTAAAGTACTACACACATGTCGTGCACTTGCGGGTAGTTTAGGTTAAATATTTATTTAACTTTAACGCATCAAGTTTTTGACGCCATTGTCGGGGACTATTGTCAACGCGTCTTACATTCGAGCCTAGAGTCTTTATTGTTTTGTTTTTGTTTTTGTTTTCTTTTCTTTCGTTTCTTTCTACCTAATTCCGTCTAATTGTCCTTCGTTGGTTTATAACCAGGTCTCAAGGTGCTTCAAATCTACTCCAAATCGACCCAGAGATCGAGCAAACTTGCAGACAACTGAGAAAGGGTAAGGAAGAAGGTGACACAGAGTCGTCAGATCAACGAGATATGGATAATCAGAACGGCCACGAACAACTTCAATTACCTCTCGGTAATTTGGGGCACTTGCAGCAACAACCACTCGCGCCTCAACCGCGAGAACCACAGGCTCCTCCACCACGTCGCCTCAGAGATTACGTGGTGCTAAACATGAACAATGTGCAAACAGCCATAAGGATGCCTTATGTTGCTAGGGAACAGCTTGACATTAAGTCGTTGATGATCAACTTGCTTTATCAGAAGCAATTCATGGGTGGAAATCACGAGGCTCCCCATTAGCACCTCAGAGACTTTCTTGAGCTTTACGGTACATTCAAGATACACGGAGTCTCAGAGGATGCGATCTTACTGCGTCTCTTCCCCTTCTCAATTGGGGGACGAGCAAAAACATGGCTGCAATTGCTTCTCCCTGGTTCAATCACGACTTGTGATCAGTGCTGCACATTGTTCTTATCACGCTTCTTTCCTCCGAGCAAGACAATTCAGATGAGGGGGAAATCACAACGTTTAGATGCAGAGATGGAGAAACCTTGTTTGAAGCGTGCGGCAGATTTAAGGATCTTCTACAGTTGTGCCCACACCATGGTCTTGATCAGTGGTACGTTATCCAAACGTTTTTCAACGGAATTTCAGTTGAGCACCATACGACGTTGGATAACGCTGCTAGAGGATCATTTATGGATCTGAGCATCGAGGAGGCATACGAGCTGATCGATAACCTTGCCATGAACCACACCATGTGGTCAACACCGAGAGGTATGCCTAACAGCACTCGTCGTCTATATGAGCCAAATCAGAGCAGAGCGACAGGCAACACAGCAAACGCCATGTACTGTGTGAACTGTGGAGATACGGAGCATGTGGCTTATCAATGCACGGTACATGAGGATTTTGAACAGATGAATTATCTCCAGCAGCAAGGAAAAACTAAATTCGGGAATACTTACAACTCGAATTGGAGGAATCACCCGAATCTTTCGTATCGAAGATTCAACCAGTAAAGTATTCAAGGTTTCAGCAAAGGCAGCAAACTTTCCAGCAAAACAATCAGCAAGCTCAGCAAGTTCCGCAAGCTCCTCAACCTCATCAAGCCTCTTCGTCAAACCTTTAAGGAGTGTTGCTCAAATTTATTAAGGAGCAACGGCAGCAACAATCGACTCAAACCAAATTCAACGCGGACGTGGGGACAGCGATTAGTGAGCTTAAATCTCATATGGAATCCTTGAGCACATCAAAGAGAGTGAGACGGTGGCAGTCACCGAGGAATGCAGATGAGACGCAAAAAGCTACTTGAATGCTTAAGGAAGCATAGGAGAGTGATTGAATACACCATTGAGGATATCAAGGGACTAAGCCCTTCATTATGCATGCTGATCATCTCGTTTTCATACGTATTTCTTGCACGATTTAGGAGACATTTTTGTTACATATGTGATGTTTTACGTATGATTCCGTATCCGTTTTACTTGTTTCCGTGTTTTTCATGTTCTTACAGGTCTTTACGCGTATTTGGATCATTTTGGAGCTAAAAGGACATGCACGGAGCTAAGGAGCAACTTCAGGGATCATCACGGGACAAACGGGACGAGATTGAGCATGGAAAGCCTCCACCCGGTCGGGCACAACTCTTGCACGACCGGGCAAACCCTTCGGCCAAACTTGTGCACCATTTACACGACCGGGCATAGTCATGCCCGACCATTTGCCTTGTGCCCGAGCGGGCACACATACCATGCCCGATCGGGCATGCCCACCAG
>CM071873.1:28859738-28883668 GCA_036759665.1 Gynandropsis gynandra
GTTTGTATCAATCGATGGGGAACTAATATCTAATCCTCTACCTAGGAAATCAACATCGCTCATCTCCCGATGTAGCACGGAACTTCTAGATGCATTAAGAACAGTAGGGAACTCTACCCCTAATGGTAGAAATGACTTTCCCAAGCCTAAATCTCCTACCTAGGAAATCAACGTCACCCATATCCCTATGTAGTGCGGAACTTCTAGATGCATGAAGAACGATGGGGAATTCAACCTCTACTGTCGGATGGGAACTCGACCTCTATAAACGGAAATGACTCTCCCAAGCCTAAATCCTCTACCTAGGAAATCAACGTCACTCATATCCCTATGTAGTGCGGAACTTCTAGATGCATGACGAACAATGGGAATTCTACCTCGATTATTACCATTCCTAAATAGATTAACCAATTGGCCAAATTCTCGTTAACCTAATTCATTCGAAGGTGCATTCATGATACTCAAATCTGACTCTCCCAAGCCTAGACGAATCTCTAATCTCCATCAAACGTGCCTAATCTCAGAAGAATAGATCTAGTCTTATCCAAACTTGAAATCAACAACGTATGAAGGCATTACGCACAAATCTATAACCTATCGAACAATTCAATTGAACAAAACCGAAATAAAGCATTAATAATTCAAATTATCCATTACTATGGCATCCCTAACCCATGGCAACGAGAACTGCTCAGAAAACATAGAGAAGCAAACACAAACGAAGTAGATGTTCATCTTCCTTATTCTCCGAGCGTAACCTCCGACGAATCCTTCGGTTCCCCGAAGTCTCCTTCTTCGGTCGTGCCCTCTCCCTTCTCCTTTGTCCTGGTTCGTCCCCGTTGTTCTCTTGCCTTTTCCAGTCTGTTCGTGGCTTCCCCCTTCTAAAACTTTTAAATGCAGCCCGTTCAAAATTCAAACTAGGTTGTTGAGAAAAAGGTGGACTCGTGTGGGCACACTTTGCACCTACTCATGCAGTCCATCAGCCCGTGCATGTACCATACTCAGAACGAGGAGCGGACCTACGTCTAGCAGAGAATATCGACTATCGAGCTGGCTCTCATGCCCGTGCGTGCACTCTATCAGCTGAGTCGGGCTTGCTTTCGTCGATTTTCTGGTTCTATTGGACAACCTCAGCCCGAGCGGGCTTGCTCTATGCCCGAGCGTGCAGCACATCAATTGTTGATTTCGCTCCTTTCGCTCGATGCTTGAGTGTTTCATTTGGATCCATGGTCTTGCACATATTGTATCTTGACATTCAATCACGTGTTCGGGGTGGAATTGCCTTTTTCACTCGTGTTTTCCTTCATGTCTTCATTGCCTACACAAAACATGAAATGGTAGATGAAATCCTCGAATAAACTCAATAAATCAGTACAGTCCAAGAAATCTAATTAAAACTAAATATAATAATCATGTAAATACTACGACGGATTACATGTTATCAAACTTCCCCAGACTTAACCTTTTCTCGTCCTCGAGCAAATCTATAGTCGAGTACAAGAAGAGTAAAACAACAATGGACATTAGTACGAAAACTTCGAAGGATTAACCATCATGCAAAACAACGGGTCACATGAACGCAAGCCTAAGCGCACCTAGTTCAGACTTCTATTAACCGAAAGTCACAAGCCATGCAATCCTACCAATGACCTAAGTCTATTTCATACCCCTAGACAACGTCCAAGCGATCTCCATACCAATTCCCCTAAGCTTAAGATATCATTAAACTCGTATTATTCCCTTCTTTTTTTTATAGATCCACGCTTGGTTCCTAGGACGTCGAAGTCGAAGAGGGATGTCTTTCTACTTCGACCCAGGCTGCCTATTGTACACTCATAAGGTCTTGTAACCTTAGCGGAGTGAAGAGTTGCGTCATTTAAGAACATTTTTTTCTCTTTTTTTTCGAGATTACGCCTCAACTCTAACCCTTAGGACGTAGAATAGCACCTCAATCCACCACTTAGACCCGAACCATCGATCTCGATGAACTCAAGTCAATGAAAACCTGAAATAGTTAAAAACTTATCCAAGAAGAAAAAAATTGACAGCGGAGTATAAGCGTGTGGAATCTAATGATCTATGAACGATAAAATGTATCAAGCAAAGGAAAGATCAATCGGTATACACGGATATATGGATACTTGGTACTGAAACCTAGGAGGTGAATACAACTATAGATTGATGTATTATCAAAGTTAAACAAATAACCTAAACTACCCGCAAGTGCACGACACGTATGTAGTACTTCAGGTGTCGATCCCACAGAGACTATGCAATGCAACTTAAACTCAAACTACGAAACAAACTTGATAACGAACGAAATATGGTTTTAAGAATGAAATACTAAAAGCAAATAAACAAACCAGTTCTTAAGAATGAAACAAACGTTCCAGGAAACCGGTTTCACCACAAGACTACCGAAACCAACAATCAACCTATCTATCATGCAATCCCAGTCAAGATATCTAAGGCAGACAATCCAAATATGATATCTATCCTCTCTCGAGGCATAGACATGTGATCTAGTCAAGTTAACCCCTACTTTCGTGGCTGACACATTGAACTAAACCCATAAGACCTGTGATTCATCTGTTTTACCCTCAACCGCTGCTACCCTACTTTCGTGGCCTAACCTCGGTTGTTCTAAACCTGATCTTCTAGGTCTAGAATTCTCCTTTCGGTGCTTCTCCTAATCCCTAACACATGCATCTACGTGGCCATCGCAAACACAAGTAAATTAAACACTCAGATAAAGAATAGATAAACGAAAAACGGGAAGATGCATTCAAAGATAAATCAAAAGTGGTTCCGGGATAGCCATGGGCTAACCCCTTCTCCTAGAACAAACAAACTACTCACTCATGCATCCATAAACAAACATAAACGAAATAGAAGGTCTAAGGAACATGAAACCAAACGAAAACGAAGTGTGATGTTGATCTCCAATGCTCCTCGTAAGTCTCCTTCGCAAGAACTTTCTTCCTTCTCCCTACGTGTGCTCTGTCTTTTTTCTCTTCGTTTATGTACGAATTGGGCTGCTGAAGCTATCCCCTTTTTTCCCTCTTTCTCCTCTTTCTGTTCATCTCTAGTGGCTGGAATTTTCTATTTCTTACAGCAACTGCAGTTTTCCTTTTCCGAGTTTTTCCATCTCTTGTTTTTCCATTCTTGTGTAATTGTCAGTGTTTCCTCTTTATTTTTCAGCCATGTAGCTCCACTTCCTCTTCTTTAACCATATTTCCATTTCGTTTAATTAGCCAACACGTTCCTTTTCTTGTTTTGCTAAATTTCCTTTTTCACTGTTTTCCATTTTTTCGATTTCTATTTTCTTCATCAGCTTGTATTTCCTTTTCCTCTTGTGCAGCAATGATTTCCTTTTCCTTTTTTCTTCTTTTCCTCTTTGCTTTGCTGCCTTCTTTCTTTTTCTTGCATTTCCATTAATTTTTCTATGAGCCATTTCCATTTTCTATCTTTGACGGTCGGTGTTCCCAATTCTAGTGTAGGCGGCAATCTTTCCATTTTTGTGTAGGCGGTGGGAAGTTTACGTTTTGTTCTAGCAACTTGCTCCTATTTTATATAAACCATGTTTCCTTTTCATGTTCCAACCGTGATCTTCTTAATTTTATTCTAGCAACCGAAATTTTCCATTTTTGCTCCAACCACCGAAAGTTTCCATTTTTGTAAGCGGCCATTGTTTCCATTTTTTTGTAAGCGGCCATTGCTTCCATTTCTCTTTTATGATTCTTTGGATGCTGACCGTGCATAGCTGATAGGAGAGTGGTTTTGCTTAGTTTTACTTCATTTACTCGTGTTTGTATCCCAATATCTCCATTCACCGCGCGGGTAGTGCCTATTCCTTGCCAATTCTCGTCCCTTTTGTCCTGTGATGATCCTCGATGTTGGTACTTTGTCTCGTGCACGTCCTTTAACTCTGAAATGAACCGAATATGCATAAAAATGTGTAAGAACATGAAAATTCTAATACAAGTAAAACGGATACGGAATCATACGTAAAGCATCGCATATATATCATAAACATCTCTAAAATTGTGCAAGAAATACGTATGAAAACGAGATGATCAAAATCCCCCAGACTTGAATGTTTGCTTGTCCCTAAGCAAACGTAAACGTGAAACACATGGGGTATACAAAAATCCGAGAATCCCCCCTTCTCCTAGAAGTACCGCTGAAGCGAACCTAACCGTAGCACGTCGAATCCGAGAATACCCCCTTCTCCTAGAAGTACCGCTGAAGCGAACCTAACCGATCAACTAGCACGTCGAGAGCAAATTCGGCCTGATTAAGTTTTCAGTCTTCATCCTAGGTTCACCAAGGCTACCCATGAGAAAGTAAATCAAAGGAAAACTAGACAAGCCACGTAACTCTCTCCACCAAACAAGACTTCAGACAATGGTAAACCTAGAACAACCGAGGATAATTGTTTCTTTTCCGAGCTTCTTTCTTTCTTTATTCCCTTTTTTCTTTTTCTTTTCTTTTGTTTTTTTTCTTTTTATATTCTTTTTATGTCCTCTTTTTCTTTTCTTTTTTTTATTTTTCTTCGCATACACACTAGGCTTCTAGGACGTCAGATTTGAAGGGATCCAGCCTCTAGTTAGACCCAGACTACCGATGACGGTATACTCATGCATCTCGTAGAAAGATGATCGCCAACCCACCACTTAGACCCGAGCCATCGAAAGAGTATCAAGGCCGATGCACTCATATCGATTTTAGATCATGTGTTTTAGGCATTATTTCTATCGACAGCGGAGTGTTAGTGTGCGCTCTTAATCTGCATATATGCTCGATCTCATACTATATAGTAATCCTCATAGAAAAAAGAAGTAAAGCATCTTCTACACGAAGTATGGCCATCTGGATAGAAAGAATAAACGATAAACTAGCCTAACAACCTCGTCTAAACCCCCCACAAGCAACACTAGGATTCCCAAAGAACTACAACCTATTGTTTTTCAGCCGACTAATAAGCTCTAACGCTTAGGGAAAACCTAGCTCAAACATGCAAAATCTCACAGAAAATGCCAACTTCTTAAGCATCCTAGGTTCAAGTTTCATCTCAAAACATGGCATCGGACAAGTGCCTGGGACGACTCTAACTCACGAAAATAAAAACAAACTAAAAACTACAAAAATAACCTAAAAACTACAAAGTCAAAGGGAAGATGAAAGAAAATGAAACGAAATCACCTGACAAACGTGAGCTGCTCCCCCAGACTTGAATTGAACGGCGTCCTCGAAGTGAAGCTCCAATGGAGGATAAGGGAAGTGAAGCACGTTTGCGGTGGTATTTTTTTGTATTTTTCTGTTCTTTTTTTGTTTTTCGTTTCTGTTTTTTTTAACCGAAAACGAATAACCGAGTCTCAATCTAAAAACTAGAAAAATAAAAGCAAACAGCTGGGTTGTCTCCCAAAAAGTGTTTATTTAACGTCTTTAAGCTTTGACGTCTCCATTCCTCATGCGTGCGCGACGGGTGGATCGGAAAGGGAAATGGAGTTTCCACTTTTGATCGGTTGAGTGGCTTGGTAGAGCTTTAGCCGATGTCCATTGGCTATGAATGTGTCACCTGTCTCGCTCCATAGTTCCACGTCTCCATGTGTGAAGACTTCTCATACATTGAAAGGACCAAACCAACGAGAACGTAGGTTGCCCGAGAAAAGCATAGGACGAGAATTGAAAAGTAGAACTAGATCACCTGGTTGGAAGTCATGAGGTAGGATCTTCTTGTCGTGCCATCCCTTATTCATTGCATCTTTCTTTGGCACGTCATGCACGGAATTCACTCGTTTGCTGCCCGCGGTTGGATAGATGGTATCTGCATTGAAAAGTTTTATGACGTCTTTTTTCATTACCTCGTGCAAATGTGGGTGCAGCCTCCTTTCAGTTTCGGGTGAAGGTTCATGGCTGTATTTCGTATAATTTCCGTGCATACACGTTGTAGAGCTGACTCTCCTACATTTCTTTACGCGAGTGGGTTGTTTTCTCATCTCATCTGCATTCAATTTAGCATTGATAACAGCAGGATATATTTTATCGCATTGAACGTGCTCATACCAAAAAGAAGACGGAGGTGGCTCAGGCTCAAGTTTGGACGTCTTCTCCGCTGCGAAACCAGCATGCATACCGTGTGGTATCTCCTCACATGAGGCTCTCCTAGTGCTGCAATAGCACTCATGAATTTCGTGTACACCGCAGCTCCTTCGCCCGTAAATCCTGCATTATCCCAAACTCGTGTTAAATATCGTACAAGAGGATCAGAAGCACTTGCTATATCTTGTGTGTCTTTTGCTAACTCGTCCAGTGAATCAACTCTAAGGAAAGACTCCTTGGATAAGGGTTCTTTCATGGGCCTGGACAGGTTGAATTTGATCGTCTCATCTCCGACACGTAAGGAAAGCTTCCCTTGTTGTATGTCTATCAAGGCACTTGCAGTGGCTAAGAACGGTCTACCAAAAATAATAGGTATCCTAGCATCTTCCTTTATTTCAAGTACAACAAAATCAGTGAGAATGAAGAGATTACCTACCTTGGTGGGAACGTTTTCAACGATTCCCACCGAATATCTTACCGAGCAATCGGCGAGGCGTAGACACAACTTTGTAAGTTTGAGATTCTCGAAGTCCATCTGCTTAAAAACTGAGTGTGGCATGATGCTCACGCTTGCCCCTAAATCACACAAAGCATTATCGATAGCAATATTACCTATTGTGCACGGAATAGAGAAGCTTCTGGGGTCCTTCAACGTCGGGGGGCAGTTTGTTTTGAAGGATAGCGTTGCATTCCTCGGTGAGTGCTACCGTCTCGTTCTCTTCGATATGCCTCTCTTTGGAAAGTACCTCTTTGAAGAGTTTGGCATGATTAGACATCTTTTGGAGGGCTTCCACGAATGGGATGTTGATGTCAAGCTTCTTGAGACCCTCTACAAATCTGCCCACTCGTTCTTCATTCTTACTACTCACTAACCGTTGAGGAAACGGTATAGGAGGTTTGTATGCGGGTGGAGCAACGTATGGTTTGTCTAAATCTTGTTCGACTCCTTCCATAATCGCAACCTTACCTTTTCCTCTTTTCATGGACGTACCAGCAGTATGCTCTCGCTCTTTCGAGGGCGAATCCTCAATCACATCATTGCTGCACACAGAAATAGCATTCACGTACTCTCTCGGGTTCAATTCGGGTTTACCTGGAACCTGTCCGAGATTCCGAGAGGATGAAGCAGCTTACTGGGCTACTGAGTTCTCTAAGCTCTTCACATGATTGCTCAAGGATTCCATCTGAGTTTTGAGCTCGTTGATCGCAGTCCCCACATCCGCATTGAATTTGGTTTGCGTTGAATGTTGCTACCTTTGCTCCTTGATAAATTCGAGCAACACCGCCTCAAGGTTTGACGAAGGGGTTTGAGGAGGTTGAGGAGCTTGCGGAACTTGCTGAGCTTGCTGGAATTGCTGGTTATTTTGCTGGTATGGCTGCTGTGGTTGCTGAAATCCCGAATACTTCATCGATTGAGTCGTTCGGTATGACAAGTTCGGGTGATTCCTCCAATTCGGGTTATAGGTATTCCCGAATTGCGTGTTTCCTTGCTACTCGGCATAATTCATGTTTTCCACGTTCTCTTGCAGCATGCATTGATTAGCCACATGTTCTGTATCTCCGCAATTCATGCAGTACATGGCGTTTGCTGCGTTGCCCGTTGCTCTGCTCTAATTCGGCTCATATAGGCAACGAGTGCTGTTAGGCATACCTCTCGGTGTTGACCACATGGTGTGGTTCATGGCGAGTTTATCGATCAGCTCGTATGCCTTCTCGATGCTCAGATCCATAAATGATCCTTTGGCAGCGTTATCCAACATCGTACGGTGTTCATCTGAAATTCCGTTGTAAAAGGTTTGCATAACATACCACTGCTTGAGACCATGGTGTGGACACAACTGTAGAAGATCCTTATATCTGCCCCATGCTTCAAATAACGTTTCTCCATCTATGCATCTAAACGTTGTGATTTTCCCCTCATCTGGATCGTCTTGCTCGGAGGAAAAAATCGTGAGAGGAACAATGTGCAGAGCTGATCCCAGGTAGTGATAGATCCAGCGGGGTGCGATTGCAGCCAAGTTTTCGCTCTTCCCCCAACTGAGAAGGGGAAGAGATGCAATAAGATCGCGTCCTCTGAGACTCCGTGTATATTGAACGTACCAGAAAGCTCAAGGAAATCTCTGAGGTGCTTATGGGGATCCTCGTGATTTCCACCCATGAATTGCTTATGATAAACCATGTTGATCATCGTCGGCTTAATCTCAAAATGTTCTCTGGCAACAGCAGGCATCCTTATGGCTGTTTGCATGTTGTTCATGGTTGGCACCACGTAATCTCTGAGGCGACGTGGTGGAGGAGCCTGTGGTTCTCATGATTAAGGCGCGAGTGGTTGTTGCTGCAAGTGCCCCAAATTACAGAGAGGTAATTGTGGTTGTCCATGTCCGTTCTGATTATCCATATCTCGTTGATTTGACGGATCTGTGTTACCTTCTTCCTTGCCTTTTCTCAGTTGTCTACAAGTTCGCTCGATCTCTGGGTCGATTTGGAGTAGATTTGAAGCACCTTGACTCCTGGTCATAAACCAACAAAGGACAAATAGACGGAATTAGGAAGCAAGAATGAAAGAAAAGAAGACAAAAACAAAAACACAACAAGAAAGACTCTAGGCTTGAATCTAACACGTGTTGACAGTAGTCCCCGGCAACGGCGCAAAAAACTTGATGCGTTATCAAAGTTAAACAAATAACCTAAACTACCCGTAAGTGCACGGGACGTGTGTAGTACTTCAGGTGTCGATCCCACAGAGACTATGCAACTCAACTTAAACTCGAACTACGAATCAAACTTGCTAAAAAACGAAATATGGTTTGAAGAATGAAATACTAAAAGCAAATAAACAAACTAGTTCTTAAGAATGAGACAAACGTTCCAGGAAACCGGTTTCACCACAAGACTACCGAAAGCAACAATCAACCTATCTATCATGCAATCCCAGTCAAGTTATCTAAGGCAGACAATCCTAATATGTTATCTACCCTCACTCGAGGCATAGACACGTGATCTAGTCAAGTTAACCCCTACTTTCGTGGCTGACACATTGAACTAAACCCATAAGACCTGTGATTCATCCGTTTTACCCTCAACCTCTGCTACCCTACTTTCATGGCCTAACCTTAGCTGTTCTAAACTTGATCTTCTAGGACTAGAATTCTCCTTTCGGTCCTTATCCTAATCCCTAACACATGCATCTACGTGGCCATCGCAAGCACAAGTAAATTAAGCACTCAGATAAAGAATAGATAAACAAAAATGGGAAGATGCATTCAAAGATAAATCAAAAGTGGTTCCGGGATAGCCATGGGCTAATCCTTTCTCCTAGAACAAACAAACTACTCGCTCATGCGTCCGTAAACAAGCATAAACGAAATAGAAGGTCTGAGGAACATGAACACCAAACGAAACCGAAGTATGAAGTTGATCTCCAATGCTCCATGCAAGTCTCCTTCGCAAGAACCTTCTTCTTCTCTCTACGTGTGCTGCTAAAGTGCTGCCCTTTTTTCCTCTTTCTCTCTTTCCTTTCCTCTCCAGTGGCTGGAATTTTCTATTTCTTACAGAACCTGCAGTTTTCCTTTTCCGAGTTTTTCGATCTCTTGTTTTTCCATTCTTGTGTAATTGTCAATGTTTCCTCTTCATTTTCCAGAACACGTTCCTTTTCTTGTTTTGCAAAATTTCCTTTTTCACTAGTTTCCATTTTTTCGGTTTCTATTTTCGTCATGAGCTTGTATTTCCTTTTCCTCTTGTGCGGCAACGATGTCCTTTTCCTTTTTCCTTCTTTTCCTCTTTGCTTTGCTGCCTTCTTTCTTGTTCTTGCATTTCCATTAATTTTTCTATTAGCCATTTTCATTTTCTATCTTTGACGGTTGGTGTTTCCAATTCTAGTGTAGGTGGCAATCTTTCCATTTTTGTGTAGGCGGTTGGAAGTTTACATTTTGTTCTAACAACTTGCTCCTATTTTATATAAACCATGTTTCCTTTCATGTTCCAACCGTGATCTTCTTACTTTTGTTCTATCAACCGAAATTTTCTATTTTTTCTCCAACCACCGAAAGTTTCCATTTTTGTAAGCAACCATTGTTTCCATTTTTTTTAAGCAGCCATTGCTTCCATTTCTCTTCTCCGGTTTATGATTCTTTGGATGTTGACCGTGCATAGCTGATAGGAGAGTGGTTTTGCTTAGTTTTGCTTCATTTACTCGTGTTTGTATCCCGAAATCTCCATTCACCGCGCGGGTAGTGGCTATTCCTTGCCAATTCTGGTCCCGTTTGTCCCGTGATGATCCTCGATGTTGGTACTTTGTCTCATGCACGTCCTTTAGCTCCAAAATGAACCGAATACGGATAAAAACCTATAAGAACATGAAAACACGAAAACAAGTAAAACGGATACGGAATCATACGTAAAGCATCACATATATATCATAAACATCTCTAATATCGTGCAAGAAATACGTATGAAAACGAGATGATCATAGATCATGGTTTCAGGCACATTCAATCAACTAATCGGTATCCAAAAGACTTCTAAGCAAACCTAGACTATTGTTCACGATTCGACAAAGTCGTAAAATAATGACTAAAGCTCGAAATTTCATACTAGGTGTCCATCCGTTTATTCCTAAAAAGCAAAATTCTAATCACATGCATGTTACTCGACGAGTACTCCCGCAGACTTGAATGAAACACCGTCTCGGTGTTCAAGACCTAAGAGAATCTCCCATACCAAAACACGGGAAAAATAAGGGTTGGAACGTGTGCACCTTGCGTGTTTTGTTGTCTCGAGTTGGCAATGCGGCTGGACGTTGTATACGTCTCCTCCTCAAGGATGATATCGACGTCGAAAAACCTATGAGAAAGAATCACACAATCCAAAAGAGAAAACACAACGTAATAGCTCACTGAGTACATCAATGCAAAAAGAATATGAATAAGTTCTGAAAATGAAATAAAAAAATCCAAAAGTCGGGTTGCCTCCCGATAAGCGCTTGTTTAACGTCTCGAGCTTGACTGGATCACGACTCAATGAAATCCTAAGTCCAATACCGTAACTAGTCCCCGGCAATGGCACCAAAAACTTGATGGTCGAAATCAGAGGTTTTAATTATTTCCAAGACCACTCTACCGCAAGTATACGGTTCGTGTAGTACCAGGGTTGAACTCTGAGGACTGAGTGCCGCATTAGAACTAAGAATTCACGAGAAGAAGATCGATCAACATAAGATTTTGAAACGGGTAAGTAAAGATAATAAAGGATGACGAAGCTAGACTCAACAAGATAGAGTACCATGGGCTTTGGGAATACCGGAACATGCAATGGATGTTTCTAAGGACCATGAAGTCGGTTTGTATCAATCGATGGGGAACTAATATCTAATCCTCTACCTAGGAAATCAACATCGCTCATCTCCCGATGTAGCGTACAACGTCTAGATGCATTAAGAACAGTAGGGAACTCCCTAATGCTAGAAATGACTCTCCCAAGCCTAAATCTCCTACCTAGGAAATCAACGTCACCCATATCCCTATGTAGTGCGGAACTTCTAGATGCATGAAGAACGATGGAGAATTCAACCTCTAATGTCGGATGGGAACTCGACCTCTATAAACAGAAATGACTCTCCCAAGCCTAAATCCTCTATCTAGGAAATCAACATCACTCATATCCCTATGTAGTGCGGAACTTCTAGATGCATGACGAACAATGGGAATTCTATCTCGATTATTACCGTTCCTAAATAGATTAACCGATTGGCCAGAATCTCGTTAACCTAATTCATTTGAAGGTTCATTAATGAGACTCAAATCTGACTCTCCCAAGCCTAGACGAATCTCTAATCTCCATCAAACGTGCCTAATCTCAGTAGAATAGATCTAGTCTTATCCAAACTTGAAATCAAAAACGTATGAAGGCATTACGCACAAATCTATAACCTATCAAACCATTCAATTGAACAAAACCGAAATCAAGCATTAATAATTCAAACTATCCATTACAATGGCATCCCTAACCCATGCCTACGAGAACTACTCAGAATACATAGAGAAGCAAACAAAAACGAAGTAGATGTTCATCTTCCCTTTTCTCCGAGCGTAACCTCCGACGAATCCTTCGGTTCCCCGAAGTCTCCTTCTTCGGTCGTGCTCTCTCTCTTCTCCTTTGGCCTGGTTCGTCCCCCTTGTTCTCTTGCCTTTTCCAGTATGTTCGTGGCTTCCCCTTCTGTTCCTTTTAAATCCAGCCCGTTCAAAATTCAAACTAGGTTGTTGAGAAAAAGGTGGACCCACGCGGGCACACTTTGCACCCGCTCGTGCAGTCCATCAGCCCGTGCGTGCACCATACTCAGCCCGAGCGGGCTCTCATGCCTGTGCGGGCAGTCTATCAGCCTGAGTCGGGCTTGCTTTCGACGATTTTCTGGTTCTATTGGACAACCTCAGCCCGAGCGGGCTTGATCCATGCCCGAGCGTGCAACACATCAATTGTTGTTTCCGCTCCTTTCGCTCGGTGCTTGAGTGTTTCATTTGGATCCATGGCCGTGCACATGTTGTATCTTGACATTCAATCACATTTTCAGGGTGGAATTCCCGTTTTAACTCGTGTTTTCCTTCATGTCTTCATTTCCTACAAAATGGTAGATGAAATCCTCGATACACTCAATAAATCGGTAAAGTCCCAGAAATGTAATTAAAACTAAACCTAAGAATCATGTAAATACTATGACGGATTACATGTTATCAAGAAGTTGGCCTTTTCCGTGAGATTCTCCACGTTTGAGCTAGGTTTTCGCTAAGCATTAGAGCTTATTAGTCGGCTGAAAACCAATAGGTCGTAGTTCTTTGGGAATCCTAGGTTGCTTGTGGGGGGGTTTAGACGAGGTTGCTAGGCTAGTTTATCGTTTATTCTCTCTATCCAGATGGCCATACTTCGTGTAGACGATGCTTTACTTCACTTTTCTATGAGGATTACTATATCGTATGAGATCGAGCTTATTTTGCAGATTAAGAGCGCACACTAACACTCTGTTGTCGATAGAAATAATGCCTAAAAGCATGATCTAAAATCGATATGAGTTCATTGACCCTGATACTCTTTCGATGGCTCGGGTCTAAGTGGTGGGTTGGCGATCATCATTCTACGTCCTAAGGGCATGGCACAATAAAACGCCGCCTACTCCACTACTTTCTGAACGAGATGCATGAGTATACCGTCATCGGTAGTCTAGGTCTAAGTAGAGGCTGGATCCCTTCAAACCCAACGCCCTAGAAGCCTAGTGTGTCTACATAAAAAGAAAAAGAAAAAAAATAAGACATATAAACAAAAAAAAGAAAAAAAAGGAAAAGAAAGAAGCTCGGAAAACAAACAAGTATCCTCGATTGTTCTAGGTTTAGCATTGTCTGCAGTCCTGTTTCGTGGAGAGAGTTACGGTGACTTGTCTAGTTTGCTTTTGATTTACTCTCTCGTGGGTAACCTTGGTGAACCTAGGATGAAAACTGAAAACTTAATTAGGCCGAATTTGATCTCAACATGCTAGTTGATCGGTTAGGTTCGCTTTAGCGGTATTTCTAGGAGAAAGGGGAATTCTCGGATTTTGTATACCCCACGTCTTCCACGTTTACGTTTTTTTAGGGACAAGCAAATATTCAATTCTAGGGATTTTGATCATCTCGTTTTCATACGTATTTCTTGCACGATTTTTGTCGCTGGGTACACCCTTGCCCGCGCGGGGCATTTAGTCGGCAAGCTTGTCAAGCAACTTGAGCCCGACCTGGGAAAGCAAGCAGCACGGTCGGGGCATCAGCCCGAGCGGGCTACAACCCAGCCCGATCGGGGCACGCCTCAGCCCAACCGGGGCACTCTCTAGCCCGAGCGGGCTATCTCGTTTTCCATCACGATCCCGCGCGATCATGCGCACCGCACCCGAGCGGGTTACACAATAAGGAAAAAGACTTTTGAGAAGAGGAATAAGTGATATTTTGCTGGAGAAAGTAATTGAAACGTGGCCCAACGTATTCAAGAATGGAAACTCATGAAAAGACAACAATCGGTGGCTGCTGCAACAAAAGGAAGAACTGAACATCGGAAAGGGAAAGAAGGGAGAAAATGAAAGAAAAGAGAAAGGAAAGAAGAAGGGAAGAGTGAGAGGTCGAGCTCATTCACTCAGTTTTCAGTTCTTGATCGAGGAGAGATAGTAGAGAGAGAAAGAGGAGATTCTTGCTAAGGAGACGTGCAAGGAGCTTTGGAGATAACCTCAAGTCTTCGGTTTCGTTTGGTTTTCATGTTCCTTAGACTTTCTACTTCAATTATGTTTGTTTACGGACGCATGAGCGAGTAGTTTGTGTTGTTCTAGGAGAACGGATTGGCGCATGGCTATCCCGGAACCACTTTGGTTTATCTTTAAATGCATCTTCTCGTTTTCGTTTATCTATCTTTATCTGAGTGCTTAATTTACTTGTGTTTGCGATGGCCACGTAGATGCATGTGCTAGGGATTAGAAGAAGGACTGAAAGGAGAATTCTAGTCCTAGAAGATCCGGTTTAGAACAACCGAGGTTAGACCACGAAAGTAGGGTAGCAGCGGTTGAGGGTAAAACGGATGAATCACAGAACTTATGGGTTTAGCTTAAGGTGTCAGCCACGAAAGTATGGGATAACTTGACTAGATCACGTGTCTATGCCTTGAGAGAGGGTAGATATCATATTAGGATCGTCTGTCTTAGATAACTTCATCGGTAGTCTTGTGGTAAAACCGGATCCCTTGAACGTTTGTCTCATTGTTAACAACTCGTTAGTTTATTTTTTTTAGTATTTCATTCTCAAATCTCATATTTCGTTCGTTTGCAAGTTTGATTCGTAGTTTGAGTTTAGGTTGTGTTGCGTAGTCCCTGTGGAATCGACACATAGAGTACTAAACACGTGTCGTGCACTTGCGGGTAGTTTAGGTTAATATTTGTTTAACTTTGAATACGCATCATTCATCTTAAAACCAATATTTTGTTCGTAGCAAGTTTAATTCCTAGTTTGAATTCCTAGAGTACCATGCACTTGCAGATAGTTTAGGTTAATTTGTTTTACTTGGAACGCATCAACAAAAGAAGACCATATGTCTAACTTAGTGATATAGCATTATTACAAATCATACAACTTGCAATTGAACTTAGATTTAGTTCATCTTGACTATATTTTTTCTATTATGTATCAAACAACTTGTAATTAAACTTAGATTTAGATCATCTTGATTATATCTCGAAACCTAGTTATATTTGCTTTATCTTGATTATTATTTACATATGTTTTTTTTGTTGCCTGATTTTGGTGTAATTGAACTTAGATTTAGTTATGTTGCTATGAATGACTAGGTTTTGATGAATGAATCTCAATAAATTTTGATGCTTCGAGTTTGGTTAAAGGAATTTTACGATCTGGCATATGTTGGTTAATTTTTTGATATTTTCTTATTTTTCTCAAGTTTATTTGTTAGTGGATTAGTGGTGTGAGTGGGTCATTTATTAAAGATAATGGGTTAGTGGACTTAGTGGTCCATTTATCATTGTTAGTAGGATATGTGTGATTTAAACCATTGTAATTTTTTCTCCCATAAATTGTGATAAAATGGAATGGAAAATCACAACCTCAAACACCTATCTTTTTGTGTTCTTCTTCCTATCCTTCTCATTCTTCTCTTAGAGAACCCATATTTCCAACAGCATATGTATGAATTTCGGTTTAAGGTTCGGTTTGGAAATCGATTTAGGGTTTGGTTTTGGTTTGAATTTTGGGTTAGGTTTGGATTAATGTCTTTATACGGATTTGGTTTTGTATATTTTTTTATTGGTTGAAATTTGTTTAGTTTCGTTTAGTTTGAGTTGGTAATGGATTAATATTGAGTTGGAATTGGGGTTGATTTAAGGTTGGTGTTAGGGTTGGTATTTCGCATCTAATTCATTTTTAATTTTTCGCAATATGTCTCCTTGATCATATGGGTGTTATTCTAGTATTTTGTCATCTTTACATTCTGAACACGCTAAGTGGCTAACGACCACGTAGTTCTCCAGTAGTCTCATATCTCCCATTGATGGACTGCCACGTACGATTGGTTTCATATTCCAATGGTCCGAAAACTGACGAGTTGTTGCGATGTCTTGAGCACGCGTCCACGCTTTGGTTACATCGAGAGAAAGTGCCAAACTTAGATGATCCATGAACATACTTGTAAGTTGATCATTTCGTTTTTTAACACGATTCTCGCATGATTTTAGAGACGTTTAAGATGATAGTTGCAATGTTTACGTGTGATTTTGTATTCGTTTTACTTGTTTCCATGTTTTCATGTTATTATAGGTTTTAATGTATATTCGGTTCGTTTCGAAACTAAAGAACATATACGGGAAAAAATACGACCATCGAAGATCATAACAGCACAAACGGGACGAGAAATAGACAAGGCATGGCCGAGCACACAACTCAGCAAGACCGAGCATGCATCAAAGGACACAGCCTGATCGAACATGATCATGTGCAGACCGAACACTCATCCATAACCATGTGCACGACCGAGCATGTTAAGATGCACGGTCGGGAGCTTTTGAAGCATTTTATGCCCGAGAGTTATGCATGAACCGGGCACACATCACAAAAGTAGGGTAGTAAAGGGTGAGGGTTAATCGGATGAATTGTAGATCGTATGGGGTTTAGTTGGGTGTCAGCCACAAAAGTAGGGGATAACTCAATTGAATCACGTTCCTATGTCTTGAGAGAGTGTAGAAATTACGTAAGGATCGTCTGCTTTAGATATCTTGATAGGGAACGCATGATTAGATAGATCAATAGTTGGTAAGGGAAACTATGCGGTGAAACCGTATCCTAGAACATTTGTCTCACTTGTTTAGAACTCATTAGTCCACTGCATTCTCATATTTGCATTTCATAACCATTACTCCATCGCAGCATGTATTTATTCTAGTTTGATTTTTAGACCGTCTTGCATAGTCCCTATGGGATCGACACCTAAAATACTACATACGTGTCGTGCACTTGCGGGTAGTTTAGGTTAACTTGTTTAACTTGACACGCATCAAGTTTTAGCACTGTTGTCGGAGACTATTTGTCAACATGCCTTAGATTCGGATATAGAATCATTCTTTTTTTTCTTTTCTTTTCTTGTCTTTTCTTTTTGTTCCTTCTACTATTCTTTTTGCTTTTCATTCGTTGATGCATGACCTGATCTCAAGGTAATTCGAGTTTGCATCGAATCGACCCCTAGATTGAGAGAAGAATTAGACAGTGGAAAAAGGGCAAGGAAGAAGAAAGAATATAACCGACCGATCCATGAGCAATGGAAAATCGAAACGATATATTAGATCGTCATGGACAGCTGCAATTACCCGTCGGTAATGTGGCACAATTACAGCAACCGTAGGCTCCTCCACCACGTCGGCTTTGTGATTACATGGTGTCGAACATGAGTAACGTCCAAACCGCAATAAGGACGCCCGCTGTTGCTAGAGAGCATTTCGAGATAAAGCCCGCGATGATCAACATGCTATATCAAAAGCAATTCATGGGCGGAAATCAAGAAGACCCTCATCAACAGTTACGAGACTTCCTAGAGCTTTCAAGCACATTCAAAATACATGGAGTCTCGGAGGATGCGATTTTGTTGCGTCTCTTCCCTTTCTCAATTTTGGGATGACAAAGACATGGCTGCAATCTCTTCTCGTTGGTTCGATCACTACTTGGGACCAGCTTTCCACATGATTCATATCACGGTTCTTTCCTCCGAGCAAGACGATTCAAATGAGAGGAGAAATCACGGTGTTTAAATGCCGAGAGGGAGAGACATTATTTTAAGCGTGGGGAAGATTCAAAGATCATTTGCAAATGTACCCACATCATAGTCTAGAGCAGTGGTACGTAATCCAAACCTTCTACAGTGGGATCACGGATGAGCATAGAACGACGTTAGACAACGCTTCTTGAAGATCATTCGTGGACTTAAGCATAGAGAAGACATATGAGCCGATTGACAATCTCGTTATGAACCACACCATGTGGTCTATACCAAGGAGTATGCCGAACAAGACACGAGGTCTTTATGAAGTGAATCAAAGTAGGGCAATGGGCAATGTAGCGAATGCCATGTATTATGCGATTGTGGAGATACTGAGCATGTGGCTTACCCTTGGATGATGCAAGAAGGCATGGAACAAATAAATTATGCCCAGCAGCAAGAAAATACGCAATTCGGGAACACCTACAAATCGAATTGGAGGAACCACCCGAATCTTTCATATCGAACGATCCAACTGGTGAAGTATTCGGGATTTCAACAAAATCAGCGACCGTATCAGCAACAACAGAAATTCCAATAAGCTCAACAAGCTCCTCAACCTCCTCAATCTCCTTCGTCAAGCCTTGAGGCAGTGATGCTTGAATTCTTCAAAGAGCAAAGGCAGCACCAAAGTAGCATCAAGGAGCAACAATTACTTCAAGCAAAATTCAATGCAAAAATGTGAGCAGCGGTGAATGAGCTCAAAAAACTAAATGGATTCCTTGAGCACGCATGTGACGATGCTAGAGAACTCCTTTGCAAAGCAAGCTGTATTATCCTCTCGGAATCCCGAAATGCTACCCAGAAAACTCAGTCTTAACCCGAGAGAGCACATTAACGCTATCACCTTGCGCAGCGGTAACGTGATTGAGAGTCCGCCACCAAAAGAGCAAGAGAAGGCTGCAGGAAAGTCAGTGGACAAAGGAAAGGCCTGCACCAGATTTGGAAAAGCCATATGTTGCTCCATCGGCGTATGTACCTCCTATACTGTTTCCTCGACGGTTGGTGAGCAGCAACAACAAAGTGAGATACAGACGGTTCGTAGAGATCCTCAAGAAGCTTCACATCAATATACCATTCGTAGAAGCTCTCCAACAAATGCCCACATACGCCAAATTCCTCAAAGAGATCCTATCCAATAAGAGGTTTATCGAGGAGAGTAAGACGGTAGCACTCACAGAGGAATACAGCGCCATTCTTCAAAACAAGTTACCCCGAAAATAAAAGACTCGTAAGCTTCTCCATTTTGTGCACCATAGGGAACATCGACATAGACAAAGCCTTATGCGATCTGGGAGCAAGAGTGAGCCTTATGCCACATACGGTCTTCAAGCGGATAAACTTCGAAGATATCAAACCTACAAAGATGTCTTTACAACTCGTGGATCGTTCCGTAAGATATCTGGTGGGAATTGTCGAAAATATTTCCACCAAGGTAGGTAATCTTTGCATACCCGCTGATTTTGTTGTACTCGATATTGAAGAAGATGCTAGGGTAGCTATTATTCTTGGTAGACCTTTCTTAGCTACTGCAGGTGCCATGATAGATGTACAACGAGGAAAGCTCTCTCTATGTGTCGGAGATGAGAAGATAGAATTCAACTTGTCCAACTCCATGAATGGACCTTCCTTCAAGGAATCATGCCTTAGAAATGATTTGTTGGATGTGTTAGAGAATGACAAGTTTGATCAAGTAAGTATTTCCAATCCTCTTGAGTGATGCTTAAGGCAAGTTTGCAATGTTGCAGGACTTACCGATGAAGAAGCCCAGGTCTATGTTGTTTTCATGATTGCTGATGAAGCACTAAGGGACGCCCCACACGAGGAGATTCCGCGTGAAACACATGCTGATTTTGCAGTGGAGAAGGCGCCCAAACTCTAGCTTAAACCTCTCCCTTCTTCTCTTCGGTATGAGTACCTTGGATGTAACGATACATATCATGTTATTGAGAACGCTAACTTGAGTGCAGACTAGACGAAGAAGCTACTTGATTGCTTGAGGAAGCATAGGAGAGTGATTGGATACACCATCGAGGATACCGAAGGATTGAGCCCTTCATTTTGCATGCACCAAATACTCATGGAGGATGGCCACAAACCGTCCATTAAAGCACAAAGGCGGCTGAACCCTAATTTGAAAGAGGTAGTGAAGAAAGAGATACTAAAAATTTTAGATGCAGTTATCATATATCATATCTCAGACAGCGAATAGGTGAGCCCCGTGCATGTAGTGCCCAACAAAAGGTGGAATGATGATAGTACAAAATGAGAACAATGAGCTGATTCCAACTAGAACGGTCACAGACTAGAGGATGTGTATAGATTATCGGAAGCTCAACAAAGCCACAAGGAAGGATCACTTTCCTCTCCCGTTTATCGAACAAATGCTCGAACGCCTAGCGAACCACGCCTACTTTTGTTACATGAACGGGGACTCGAGTTTCTTTCAGATTCTCATTCACTCTTAAGACTAATAGAAGACGACTTTTATATGTCCTTAAAGAACGTTCGCTTACCATCGTATGCCTTTCAGCCTTTGCAACGCTCCGGCTACTTTCCAGCGTTGCATGATGGAAATGTTTTGTGATTTGATTGAGCACATTATGGAAGTTTTTATGGATGATTTTTCCATTTATGTCTCGACTTTTGATGATTGCCTTGTTAACCTTTCTAGCGTGTTGCAGCGATGTGAAGAGGTCAATCTCGTTCTAAATTGGTAGAAGTGCCATATCATGGTGAAAGAAGGGATAGTTCTTGGACATATGATATCTTCGAGGGGCATAGAACTGGACAAGGCTAAGATCGAGGTGATTGAAAAACTTCCTCCACCGGTTTTGGTTAAAGAGATTCGAAATTTTCTAGGGCACGGCGGTTTCTTTCGGAGGTTCATCAAGGACTTCTCAAAGATCAGGAAATCGTTGACAGAGTTGCTGGCCAAGGATGTCACGTTTGAATTCTCCAAGGAAGGCCACAACACCTTCAAAATGATTAAGAGAGCATTAGTTTCAGCACCCATCATTCAACCACCGGATTGGAACCTGCCATCCGAGATCATAAGCGACGCTAGCGACTGCGCGGTTGGAGCTGTTTTGGGTCAGCGAAGAGACAAAGCTCATCATGTCATATCCTACGCTAGCAAGACCCTTGACGACGCTCAAATCATCTATGCAACAACTGAGAAGGATTTCCTTGTTGTCGTCTTCGCCTTTGACAATTTCAAATCATATCTAGTTGGTTCAAAGGTGATTGTCTACACGGATGATGCATCACTCAAGTACCTCTTAGGGATGAAGGACGTCAAAACACGCCTTATCCGATGGATCCTTCTTTTGAAAGATTTTGATCTTGAGATTCAAGATAGGAAAGGATCGGAAAACATCATTGCAGATCATCTCTCTCGCATCATTGTGGAGGACGAGAGACCTATCGATGAATCCTTGAGAGACGACCACATATACATGGTTACTTCCGATAAAATCGACCCTTGGTTTGCTGATTTTGTAAATTTTCTTGCGAACGGTATACTATGCCCTGAACATTCTTTTCATGCGTGCAGGAAATTCTTTACGGATATCAAGCATTACTATTGGGACGATCCGATTCTCTATAGGAGTTGTGGGGACGGGGTCATTTGGAGATGCATTCCCGAAGAGGAGGTAGAGAGCATCATTTTCCATTCTCATGGATCGGATTATGGGGGCCATTTCAGCAAGTCTAAAACCACTTTGAAGGTGCTACAATTGGGTTTTTATTGGCAGAGCCTCTTCAAAGATGCACATCGGTACGTTTCCTTTTGTGATAGATGCCATCGATCGGGAAATATAGGTAAGAGGAACGAGATGCCATAGAACTACATCCTCGAGGTAGAGTTTTTTTATGTTTGGGGTGTAGATTTTATTGGACCTTTTCCCTCGTCATGTGGCAACCGATATATCTTTGTAGGTGTGAATTACATGTCCAAATGGGTAGAAGCCATAGCTGCACCGACTAATGACTCTAGGGTGGTAATGGAATTCTTCAAGAAGATCGTCTTTCCACGTTTTGGTGTCCCTAGAGTAGCCATTACGATGGAGGCTCACACTTTATTGCTAGACAATTTGAATCCCTCCTTAGGAAGTATGGCGTGACGCATAGAGTAGCTACACCGTACAATCCCCAAACTAGTGGACAAGTGGAGGTTTTGAATAGGGAGATCAAGAGCATATTAGAGAAAACCGTGTCTAGGTCCCGTAGAGATTGGTCGATGAGATTAGACGATGCATTATGGGCCTATAGGACTGCATTTAGGACTTTCAATGGCATGACACATTTTCCAGCTTATTTATGGCAAATCTTGTCACCTCCCCGTCGAGCAAGAGCACCGCACCTATTCGGCGACAAAGCTCCTTAACTTTGATTATTAGAGTGCACGTGAGAAACGACTTTTGCAAGTGAATGAGCTAGACGAACTTCGCCTTGATGCATACGAGAACTCTAAGATCTACAAGGAGCGTGCTAAGAGATGGAACGATAAGAAGATCATACCTCGTGACTTTTGGCCAGGTGACTTAGCTCTACTTTTTAACTCTCGACTTAAGCTTTTCCCGGGCAAACTATGTTCCCATTGGTCTGGTCCTTTTTAGGTACAAGTGGTGTTCACACATGAAGCAGTAGAACTATGGAGCGAGTCAAGCAAAACATTGAAAGCAAATGGGCAGAGTGATCATCTCGTTTCATACGTATTTCTTGCACGATTTAGGAGACGTTTTTGTTACATATGTGATGTTTTACGTATGATTCCGTATCCGTTTTACTTGCTTTCGTGCTTTTCATGTTCTTACAGGTTTTTACGCGTATTTGGACCATTATGGAGCTAAAGGAACATGCACGGAGCTAAGGAGCAACTTTGGGGATCATCACAGGACAAACGGGACGAGATTGAGCATGGAAAAGCCTCACCCGGTCGAGCACAACCCTTGCACGATCGGGCAAAACCTACGGCCAATTGTGTGGACCATTTAGCACGACTCGGGCAAGCATGCCCGGCACACATGCCATGCCGGATCGGGCATCATTCCAGCACCACAAGACGCGCACGAACTGCCCTAGCTGCACCCGAGCGGGTACACTCACTACCCGAGCGGGTAGCGGCCCGAAACTGCTCAAAACTTAAGTAAACTTAACTTAAAACATAAGGGAACTCGTGGGGCAATTTAGGCAACAATTGGACCGACTTAGGAGGCTTAAAAGGAGGAAAAAAGACGTCATTACAGCAGGCATACGGTGGAGAAGAATTCAGCGAAGATAGAGGAGATTCTTGCGAAGAGATAAGCGAGGAGCATTGGAGATCAAGCACCACCACTTCGGTTTTGTTTGGTTTTTATGTTCCTTAGACTCTCTACTATGTTTATGTTTCTTTACAGACGCATGAGCGAGTAGTTCGTTTGTTCTAGGAGAAGGGATTAGCCCTTGGCTATCCCGAGACCGCTTTTGATCTATTTTGAATGCATCTTCCCGTTTTAGTTCATCTATTCTTTATCTGAGTGCTTGAATTTACTTGTGTTTGCGATGGCCACGTAGATGCATGTGTTAGGGGTTAGGAGAAGGACCGAAAGGAGAATTCTAATCCTAGAAAGTCAGGTTTAGAACAACCGAGGTTAGGCCACGAAAGTAGGGTAGCAACGGTTGAGGGTGAACGGGCGAATCACAGAGTTTATGGGTTTAGTTCATGGTGTCAGCCACGAAAGTAGGGGGCAGCTTGTCTAGATCACGTGTCTATGCCTTGAGAGAGGGTAGATATCATCTTAGGATCGTCCGCCTTAGATAGCTTTAACTGGGATTGCATGATAGATAGGTTGATCGTTGGTTTCGGTAGTCTTGTGGTGAAACCGGTTTCCTAGGACGTTTGTCTCATCGTTAGAACCCAAGTAGTTTAGTCACGTTTAGTATTTCATTCTTCATCACCATTCTTTCGTTAGCTAGTTTGATTCGTAGTTCGGGTTTAGGTAGTGTTGCGTAGTCTCTGTGGG
>CM071873.1:28898384-28910307 GCA_036759665.1 Gynandropsis gynandra
CAACCATGAAATCTGAAAACATGATAAAATACCAATTTCATTCATTCGAGTGGCGTACAAGTAATGAAAGCATTAAGTTCCACCATTCATTAAGCGTAAGACTTCGTTACAACATAGCAAATCTCTCTAACCCATGGCAAAGGATCTACTCAGACATGAATATAGAAAAGAAAACACAAGAGAAGTCTAAATTCGACATAGATAGAGAAAGAGATGACTCCTTATTCATAAACCGATGTCTTCGGTAGATTCTCCTTGCTCCCGATCCGCAGATCCGTCTTTTCTTCCTTCTTCCTTTTGCCCTAATGTCTCTGATATTGGTAGCAAATAGCCCGATCGTGTACACTTCCAATGCCCGAGCGGGCATGTCTTGAAATGTTGTTTCGTTCCCTTCGCTCGGTGTTTGAGTGTTCACTTTCAGTCCATGGCCTTGCACAAGTCGAACCTTGTTACTTAACTTCGTTTTCGGGGTTAGATTGCCATATTCACTCGTGTTTCTCCTCATGTCTTCGTTTCCTATGCAAAACACGAAATGTAGATAAAGTCTTCGAATATACTCAATAAGTGAATGAAATATAAATAATCTACTCTAAACTAGACCTAAGAATGATATAAAAACTACAACGGATTACGGGTTATCAGTATGGGGTTTAGTTGGAGTGTTAGCCACGAAAGTAGGGGATAACTCAATTGAATCATGTTCCTATCCCATGAGAGAGGGTAGGAATTACATTAGGATTGTACGCCTTATATATCTTGATAGGAAACACATGATTAGATAGATCTATAGTTGGTAAGAGAAGCTATGCGGTGAAACCGTATCCTAGAACATTTGTCTCACTTGTTTAGAACTCATTAGTCGACTGCATTATCATATTTTAATTTCATAACCATCACTCCATCGCATCAAGTATTGATTCTAGTTTGATTCTTAGACCGTGTTGCGTAATTCCTGTGGAATCGAAACCTAAAATACTACACACGTGTCGTGCACTTGCGGGTTTTAATTATATATTTTATTTATGTTTATTTTGCTAAGTCTTGTTTTGTTGATTTGAAATTGATGCTATATTCGGGTCCAACATTATCTAATGCATCAAGACAAAGTATGTCGCCATGAATGTCTATGTTACAACCCATTAAAAATTATTAGATGTTGACAATAATTTTTTATTAACTTTGTAATTTATTTATTTCAGTAAAAATGGTATAAACAACCGCAATACCATAGTTTAGTTTATGATCAATGGAAAAATCTAGTGACTAAGCATCTCAAGTAAATGATTACAAGCTGAAAGAATAACTTGCTCATTGATCCCCATTCTGAAAGTCCCTATCGATTTTTAAAATATTTTCTAATTATTTTTTAATAATAATATATAATTATACTTTTGTAACAACAAAAATGGTTGACCTCCAAATCTTTTGGAACTTATGTGGAAAATCCATAAAAAAAATAAGACGTAACATGGATCCACAAAAGGCTAAAGAAATAACTTAAGAGGTTGAGGTAAAACGAAAAAGACTATTAGATTAAATACTATGGTGTGTGTGTATATATATAATTCTAACTATTGTTTTCGACATTTGAAAAATTTAACACATTACTGATGTTGAGAACATTTGAAATTACTCAAGCCTTCTCTAGTGTCTCTCCCTATCCCACTCTCGTCTTCCGTTATGTTTAGAATCGCCCCCTTGTAATATAATAAGCTTCCTGTCAATTACAAATTCATAATTTGAATTTTTTAGTGAATCTGATAAACTATTTGGTCGAGTTGGCCACTGCTCGGACTGAACACTTAGTTGTTCCTTGCTTTTACCATGCAAATCGACCAAATTTGACCATGTCTAGCATATTTCTCGACAGAGCAAGTGTCTGCTTGGGTAGAACGAATCCATAAGAGTAAATACATCTTTGTTTGGTCGAATGCTCGACCGAGCTATTCTCTACTCGGCTCAAGTGAATCCTTTTGAAATATTTCAATGGGTTTGTATTGACTAAGTGAACAATTTCTCTACTTGAACGATTTCATTGGAACTTTTGAGCATTTTAATTCAATATTCTCGACCGAGCGATTTTGGTGCTCGGGTTAAGCGTTTTCATTGTTTATGCATACTATGCTCGTTTTGTGCCAATGTCGCCATGTTTGTCCATAATGTGCTCATTAGCCCTTATTTCTTGTAAGTTCACAAATTAACCAAAAAAAGACATATAAAAAGAACTAAAACAATTCAAAATGAAATAAAACATACAAAAATTTATAGAGCTAAAATGGTGTGATCCCGTTCCACATCCTTGAAGGATTCTCCTTGTCGATGATCTTTGAATTTTTTGGCAATGGGTTTCTTGGAGTTTAGCTTCTAGTTTTCCTGTGTGACCTTACTTATTAAGGGCATGTATTGTTTCAGAGATAAATAATTGATCATTAGAACAAAAACCTTGAATATCTAAGAAATACTTTAGCTCTCCTAAGTTCTTGATATCAATCTTATTCTTAAGGTATTGGTTGGTGTTTCCAATTCCTTGATATTCATGTATTATTATTTCCCATTATGTTGAACCTTGTTTAAGGAAACAACCTAATCGTGTTCAATTGTGATAACTGCCAAGTATGGTTGCAGCTCGCCAAATTTAACTTCGGGAGTTGAGATTTGCTAAAAGTATGTAGAGAATCAACTACCATATTCATTAAAGCCAAATGAGAATGGTGTGGAAGGTGACAAAATCATATATCGTGAAGCCTTGGGATCTCTTTGCTGCTATAGAATTCCCCAGCTCCTCATATTCTAAGATCTTATGGGAATAGGAGCAATGCACACTCTTATGGAGCGAACTGAGGAATTTTTTGGCAACACTTCCAACCTAGCCCACGTTTTTTAGATCAAGAAGGCGATGAGCACCCTTTAACAACATAACAAGCTCTTCAACTATCATCTCGAGGATTTTTAATATCTTCGCTCACAGCTTAATGATCTTCCTCGTCTCACCACTAAACCCAAAAGATTATCAATAGGGACAATTAAGACAAGGTTTTCTAGCTAATTCATACTCTTGATAAATCCTACAATGTAGTAATCAATCATATCCTTCATCGGAACTATTCTACTATTCAAGGAAGTTTGCATGCAAGGTCTTATGGAAGCAGTTCATTACAACAAAACCAATCCAAAGATTGAGAGAAAAGTTGTATGGTGCGAGCACTACAAGAAGAGAGGTTACCTTAATGATAAGTATTGGCTTCTCTATCCCTATCCCAATCGCAAGCAAACCATGACTCATGAAGTCGCTCAATACACTGAAGAATGCACCTATGCAACCAAGGTTCACATATAAGAAATCAAACTTCTCCTCAGTCCTTGCATTGGTGACCAACTGATCCGGATAATATTGCTTTACCTTCTCAATATAATAATCACATCATCATCGATTTAGAACCATGAGTCACATGATAAATAACTTGAATTCAATTTAAAACGTACGACCTCAATTAGGGAACTTAAAAATTGCAAATCAAAGTAATATACCAATTAAGGGAATATGTAACCTTACGTCGCTGATTTCTTGAAGAACCTAGCTCAATATTTAAATTGTTTGAATCGTTTCGATCTAACAAATTTTGAATTTAAAATATTGAAATGAAAAGGGTCATTAAAGAAGGTTCGCTCAAGAGTAGTCTTTATATTTTTTTTAACCTATCTTTGACTAAGTTAGTTTTTCTTTTTCATTCTAATTCTTGAAATTTAGCTACCAAACTCTTTGAGAGATTCTAAGTATTTACCAACTTATCAACACTAGATCACAAGTGTTGTAGCATTGTTCGCTGGGTCAGAGATTTTCTAGTCGAGTTGAACTTGGGTTTTAGAACGTTCTTTCTTTGGGGAGACAAGTTCATGAGGTTGAGACTTCACCCAATGCATCGATAACTCAAGGAACAATCAAAAGAGCTAAAGCTACGAGGATGTAGAACATTTTTGCTTAATTTGTCTCCGATGAACTTGCAAAGGCATCAAGAGGCAACAAAGGAAGCTTATGTGACATACCTAAAAGTGCAGGAGGTTAAGAGGAGTATGAAGATAGGAGAGCGAGATATGCTTGGCCCGAGGAAAGTACCGCTCGACCTGAGTGACACACCAGATAGAAGAGAGTCGATGCGCTCAACCAGAGCAAAGGTTTGCGTGATCCATATGAATCCTTTAGACAAATGGAACATGCAAAAAACGTGGTCGCTCAATCCAAGCATGTTAAGACTTGATCGAGCATATTTGTTTCTCGGCCGAAAGTATTTAAATTTTTACGGAATTAGAGCTTAAGACTTAACGGAGCTGGAATGAGTTGTTACATCGTTCAATCGATCATTTATGTCGGTTTAAGTTAAGTTACCTAATTTTATTTAGTTATCATTATTATTTGGCCCCTAAAAATAGAGTACCCCTTGTATGACATTATTACCTAAATTTAGATTAATAAAGATTATATTTTTCTGTGTATTCCTACATATTTAGTTATCAAACTCTTGGATAAATTCTGAGTCATTCATCTTCATATCAACATGAGATCACAAGTATTGTGGGATTGTTCGCTGAGTTTGAGATTCTTTAGTTGGATTGTTTTCATGGTTTAGGATATCCTTTCTTCGCGAAGAAAATTTCTAGATTCTACTATCGAGTTGCTAGTGGGTTTCATTTCCATTCTGTGCATTTAACAAAAAATTGTTGATCTAGAAAATCATATCAAGTGGTATCAAAGTCTTTTTTTTTTTTTTGAATTAGGCTATCCAATTTCGTTTTTTGTTTTATTCATTTGATAAAAAGGAGAGAAAAAATACAAAAAAAAAGGAAAACACAAAATGGGAACCACAAAAGGGAAGAAAAGAACAAAAGAAAAAATACGAGAAAGGAAAAAAAGAAAAAGCACAAAAAAGGAAGAAAAGAAAAGGAAAAAGCACAAAAGAACAAAAAGGAATGTGTAGAAGAAACATAGAAATGGTCTTTAGGAGAGAAATAGAAAAAGTGCTTTGTCAAAAATAGCAGTACTTTAGATTATGAAACTTCACGTAAATATCGACGTTATACACTTGTAGCATTAAGATTTAGTTTGAGTGTCAGAAGATCTCATCGAGCTATTTTTTAGCGCTAAAATAGATCAAACATAAGAAGTCAAGAGAAAGAATTAGAATGAATGAGACAAATTGAGGCTAGAATTCAACCAATGACTTCGTGAGATGGAGAAAGTAATACGTGGGATTCGTCCAGAACAAACACGTTGTAGACCAAACGCAACTCGTAATTCATACTCTCGAGATATGGAAGAGGACGAGTATGCTTAGGTGTTTGATAAGAATTATGAATGTCCCGTGAAGAATCACCAACACGCATGAAATCAACTCGATAATGATATCAGCACCTTCAAGATGGGGATTCCAATGTTCATTAATTTTTCGAATGGTCAAAATTGTTCAACTGTTGTATCGTCAATTTAAATATTTGAATGAGCATCCGTTGGTGATATCAACAAATACATGTTAATAAGTTGATTAGCCATCCATTGTAACATTTTACATGTTTGCAATAGTTTATCAATGGGAATTCCAACGGATTCTAACACCCATTTTCATTGATAGCCATTGACAAAAATATTTATAGTTTCTAATGGATCATATTCGTTGATAAACCGTTTAAACTTACAACGGAATTTCCCACGGTTTGTAATGAACATCTCAACATTGCAATTCCATCAAAACCCGTTGAAATATTCAATGAATCAAGACACATAATTGACTGTTGATATCCGTTGGAATTCACTTCAAATTTATTCTCATCAAAAGGAAAGACAACAAACGAGTTGTGAATATATCACTCATTTTGTGTTCAAGATATCTAATGATAGATTGTAAAATATATCCAACATAAACTTATAATCGTCTTTGTGGATCCATTTTTGTTTGTTACGATGAAGCCATTGCAATAAATATCACACAACAAAATACTTGATAGTGCAATATATATCGCACCTCTCCTGTAATAAGTATAATATTTTAGATACCAGGGTGTCTTCCCTAATATCATCACCGTAGGTCTTCATCTCGTTTTTCAGTTTTGTGACTTTGTTAGCAAAGCCCTTTATGCTCTCTTTGTCTCCATGTCTTAGGGTGTAATATGTAGCACTTAACCTTCGTAACTTGTCATTGTTGTCTTAGGATCTTTATGGAACCTTTCCCTTAGTAGATCCCACGCATTCTTTAAAATCTCACATGTAAACAAATGAGCTCCAAAGATTTCTTCAGTGACAACACTGTAAAGTAGTTGCAGTGATGTCTGATCCTTGGCCTCTAACTCTTCCCACGCAGCTATGGCCTTTTGTTGTTCATGAGGGGTTGTAGCAGCCCCCATTATCGGTATGTCTGGTAGTCACTCTACCACTACCTTCCAGAGTTGTTTAGATCTTAGGGTTGCCTTCATCTTGATAACCCAAAAGTTGTACCCCTTACCATCGAATACTGGAATCCTATGTATTGTCTACATCATTTCTTTCTAGGGCTCTTCTTCTTCACTGTGGTGTTGTGCTGATCTTGTGTCTGGTGCTTGTTGTGCCTTGGTGTTTAGTTCTCGGTTGTGCTATGGTCTCCCTTGAATCTTGAGAATTCTTATACCATTTGTTAGTCTTGTATAACTTCTTCATGAGCTTAATTTAGACAGTCTCATGAACACATCTTCCTTGGCTTACAATGGTGCAAACATGAAAAGAAAATAATCGGGATTTAATGTATTTGTTTCTTATGATGAAATGAAAAATGAAGAACTTGGTTTTGTGTTTTCGATGTGTTTGAATCTGCGATTTTCTGAAGGTGATACCCCGTAACTCCTTCCTCTTCTCATATTTATCAAAATATCATAAGAAAGTGTGCATTACATAGTTCCTAAATATAGGTCGTAATCCTCAAAATGTCAACTCTAAATAGATTAAAGTGTTGCTTCAAAATTAGGTATTAGCCGTTTTCTTTTGCAGGTTTTGTTCTTCTGATACTTTTAATTTTCTGCGGGTGCTAAATCCGACTAGGCTACGTGGGCTTCTCATGGATTGCAAGAGACCGGGCAGCGTGATTATTATCCTTCAAGTCTTTTTCATTTCCGTTTGGACCTCTTGCATTTGTATTTAGTGGGCCTTTGTAAGCCCAGACCGCTTCCTGATTGTAATAACCCATTGTTTCTTCGTCTTTCGACAAAGACCCTTTTCTCTCGAACCTTCGATCAGCCTCTTCTTTTTTCTTTCTCTTACCGTCAAACCCTATATCAATTCTAGGGTTTCCTTCTCTGTCTTCTTCCCTATCCGATGACCGGGAGAGATCGATCCTTTCATTGCATACATTACACTTGACATAAAATATTCATAACTAATATGTTTCCCCATTTAGTCTTCTAACCATTCACCTTATCTCTTCTCCTCAACCATATATATAAATCATATGGAATACTATTTCTTCAGAAAGAGAGAGAGAGCAACCCAACCTCATGGCTATGGAGGAGAGAGCAACTCGACCAGAGGTGACTTTCGGCTCTCGGTTATAACCTCATTAATAAAATGTTGTTCTTTTATATTTTTATATTTAATTTTCCTATATACAACATACTCTTATAAAAGAGAAACAAAATTACATTTGTAAAATATATTGAAGTTTATATATGGTTACAATTTTACAAATACAAAAAAATAGCGTGAAACAACTAGTTACGTGAATTCTACGCTATTATTTAAAATTAAAATTAATGCTAAATTTGGAAATGAAATTTATATTGATTTAAAGCAAGATGTTATAGTTTAAACTTTAAATACCTATGAGCATACAACACGTGTTTGATTTTATAATCAAATATTATTGTTATTATGAATTTAACGTATATAAAAAATATAAGAAAATAATTGTTATAATAAAAGCTAAGATTTCCAAAAATGAATAAGTATATTTTCTTATGCTTCTTTTTTAAGATTATTTCATTTTCTTTAAAATTTAACGCCTTTTTTCTAATACAATTCAACCTGTGGCTTGCATTTATTTCATAATTTATTATTAGAATATCCATACATTAAATGTTGATGCGAGAATTTCTGTAATCTGTAATTTTTGTCCATCTTTTTTAACGTGGTGGGATAGTTCTAATGTAATTTTCAAAAAAATAAATTAAACAATATAGCAAAGAAGAATTAAGAGAAGAATATGATTGTAATAATAAATATTACTACCATGTAATAGATTTAAATTTATTTTTTACACTAGAAAGGGATCCGCACAATTTGCGGGATTTTATCTATTCACTACAAAAAGAAATATGTCATTTTCAATAGACAAGTCCATTGGAAATGGCAATTTTTCCGTTGAAATAAGCCATTTTCAACGGATTTCAAGAGACTCTTGATCCTTGTTAATCAATCGTTGAAAATATGCATCCGTTGCACTTTTCAACAGAGTTTCAACGTCTAAAATCCGTTAGAAATTTTAACCGATGTCCGTTGAATATTTCCACGGATACCCGTTGGAACATTAAAAGATTTAGCGGAAAAATTGAAAATTGCCAACGGATGCCCGTTGAAAGTTTTGAACACAAATTTTAAATATATCAATGGATGCTTGTTGATGTTATGATTGTATAATCAAAAGACATCGGATGATTTTATGATCAATTTAAAAAAAATTAATAAATATTAAATTTAATATATTAATTCAAAATCTATCAAAAAATTTAATTTAATAATTAAAATAAACATTACAAATAAAATACTATATCATTAAATCATCTAAAACTTTGTATTCTTCTTCGTTTAGCTTGTATTACGAAAATAAATGATGGCGTAGTTCCATCAAAACTAGACAACTATCCTTTATAACCGGTGAATCGTTCAATCATCATAGTGTATTGTGTTTAAATTTTTTTAGAGAGGTTTTGATAGGATTTGAGAGGTTTCGTTGAATATGTTAAAAATGAATTGTTACAACATCTTAAATACTTGAAATTTCAACGGACATTCGTTGGAAATTTCAACGAGTGCCCGTTGAAATAGATGTCCAACCAAAGAATGTCAAATGGTAACCTTTTGGTTTTGTCAAGGGGAATCCGTTGAAATTTCCAATAGATCACCGTCGAAAACGTGAAACAATTGCAACGGGAATCCGTTGATAAATTTAAGAATTTTCAACGGTTCACCATGCAATCTATTCGTCAATATTTTCAACGGATAGATCTTTTTGAATCCGTTTAAATCTGTTGGTACAATTTTCAACAAAAGGATCCGTTGGATTCTGTTGGTAAATATTTCAACGGACGGATCCGTTGATCCATCCGTTGATACTAACAAGTTTTTTAGTAGTTATTTTCTTTTTATAGAATTGGAATTTATATATAATAAATAGATCGTCGTATCAAAGACAGTTAAAATTCATGGTGATGAAATTTTTTTTGTATTATTTTATAGAAGAATGACCAATTTGTTTGAACTTTTATTAAAAACAATACAAATTTTACGTAATTTTTATAGTTTATTAATAAGATTAAGAGAATCAGTTTTATATATAATTATTCCATAAAATATTAGCATAAACAAACAAATGAACCATAAGAATACAAATTGATATATAAATGCAAAGACGAAAAAAAAGTAGAAGGTAGAATCTTGATGCGATCAAGATTCTCCATCAATGTAGAAGGTTCATGCTTATCAATTATGATACATTTTGTATATTTGTCATGAATATCAATTATGATGCATTTTGTATACTTTTTTGTTAAGTTAAATTGCTCCTCTTCATCCTTTGAACCAATGTACGACCATTGAAAAAAAAAAACATAGGGAAACTCATATAGTATAAATCATTTAGTTATCACGAAAATAAAAAATACCTAAAACATTGAAAATGTTGATGGAAGGTTTTGTATTGAATGGGAGAGTGCATTCGAATAAATTTATAGATTCCAAAATAATATGTCTTCTTAATCAAATTATTTTATAATATGTATATAACATTTATATATACAAATATATACGTGTAGTTTCTTTACAAAATTCCCAATAATCATGTCAACTTACCATGGGACGTTTTTAAATCTAAGGCAATAGAAGATCATTGTATCTTATAGAACCTTATCCAAGTCTTTTCCTCTCCTTGACCCTCTATCTTCATGATTGAATTTTCTTACCATCAACTAAAAAACATCGTACACCACTAATCCCTCACACCATATTCTTTAAATATGGTTCGACTGTTTTTGAATACCCCAGAGGGTTGAGAAAGGGATGTGAAAAATTAAAAAAAAATTGTTCAAGGGAGCTGAACCAAGGGAGCTAAACCAAGAGACAAGGACGTAGAGGAAGGATGATAGATGAAGCTCAGAGCAAGAAGAGATGCAAAGGAGCGGGAGATTGCCTCGGAATCGGCTTGAAGAGTTGCACAAGAACCATTGGTTGTAGGTTCCTTGTTTAGCGCTAGTCATGAGGTTCACGAGATTAGTCAAATGTTCTCATATTTAGTAATCAGGGGATAACGTTTATAATGTGGTCCTGAGGTCTATTTTGTTTAGTATTTTTGTAATGCCTTTAAGAATATATGAACATTTAAAGATGAATTGAAGTATCAGTGAGGAGGAGAGAGCAACTCGGCCAAAGGTGACTTCTGGGTTCAGCCACCTAGTGAAAGGTCATCATCGGCTAAACAAGAAGATGATATCGCAAGTCCGTCTGGTTCCAAAAAGGATCCATATAAGTGAAGATTATATATTATCAATCATGTTTCATTATATCTTCGCTTGGTCTCTATATATGGTTTTGTTTGGAGCATCGATGTTCTAAGTTATGTTCCTATGTTCATGATTATGTCTCTTTGATCGTTTCTTATATGGAGTCACTATCCTCTAAATGATCGAGTCATTTAAGTTTGTTCTCAGTCTTGTTTGGTCTTCGAAACTTCCTATGTTGTTTTGTGTCTTCATCTCGGTTATGTTCTCATTAATAAAATGTTGTTTTTTATATTTTTATATTTCATTTTCCTATATACAACCTACTCTTATATAAGAGTAACAAAATTTCTTTTGTAAAATATGTTGAAGTTTATATATGGTTACAATTTTATAAATACAAGAAATAGCACGAAACAACTAGTTACATGAATTCTACATTATTATTTACAACTAAAACTTAGTGCTAAAATTGGAAATTGAATTTATATTGATTTAAAGCAAGATGTTATAGTTTAAACTTTTAAATATCTATGAGCATGCAACACGTGTTTAATTTTATAATCAAATATTATTGTTATAATGTATTTAACGAATATTAAAAAATATAAGAAAATAATTGTAATAATACAAACTAAGATTTCCACAAATGAATATATACATTTTGTGATGCTTATTTTTTAAGATTTTTTCATTTTTCTTTAAATTTTAACACATTTTTTCTAATACAATTCAAAACGCGGCTTGCATTTATTTTAGAATTTATCAATAGAATATCTATACATTAAATATAGACGAGAGAATTTCTGTATTACATTAAACGTAATTTTTGTCCAAACTACAACCCGACTTGAGCAATATTGACTAAAGATAAATAATATGAATTGAATTATATAGATTGGAAAATGTTTCCAAATAGAGTAAAAATACACGACCATAGATTCTTTTTCACAGATGCAAAACAACATATACTATTTATTTACTTATATGTTAATGTCCAAGAATTTGCAATGTCTACAAGAGAAAAATACGAATACATTCCTTTTAGAGAGTATTGCATACATTACATTTTGACATAAATATTCATAACTAATATTTTTTCCCAATTCAGTCTTCGAACCATTCACCTTATCTCTTCTCCTCAACCATATATATAAACCCTCATATGGAATACTATTTCTTCAGAAAGAGAGAGAGA
>CM071873.1:28910408-28930721 GCA_036759665.1 Gynandropsis gynandra
TGAACATCCAACTTTTTATCAATATTGAAATTATCTTTGAATTGATCTTTTGATCATTCTCGAATTCCTTTTGTGAATTCCTTTGGTTGTTGGTGCGTAATATCCAGCTTCCTACTCGTTGGTGCGTCATATCCATCGAGCCGTTCGTCCTTCTTTGGTGCGTCATATCCATCGAAGACGAACCCGGTAAATTGAGAGCCTTTCCGCAACTCTCGCGCGACCATTCGTTCCACACACCCTTGTGCACTCGTTGCAGCAAGGCATATCCCTCACTAACCAAGTCTAGAGCGTCGATTCAGTCGGGATCGCGTCATGGCTCGAGGCCTCCTTGAACGTTATTTCGCCTTACTCGACCTCGAGAGGAGCAAGAAGGGGATAAATCAGGAGATCTATCTACGAGAAATAGCAGGGAAGGCTCAAGAGGAATTGGTCAAGTGCCAAAAGAAGAACCAAGAAGCCGAGATGGATAACATAATGTTCCAAATCAACAGCGGTAGTCGAGGACTCGCTGATCTATCCACCAATGAGAGCTTTGCGCGCATCTCGTATTTAAGGGACAAGATCAGCCAGTTGAGGAAGAGGGGTGAGTTGATTCGCCAACAACCTCTCCATAACGTTCCGGGCATGCCAAATCAGCCCTCTGGTGCAGCCGCTGGAGGACAAGGAAGTGGTGTTGGGGCCAACCCTATGGACGATCAAAATCAATACTTGTTGGATCAATGGATTTTCAACCCTTCTCCAACTGAAAACGTTCCATTGCCCCTGGCGATGGCTCCTCCCCTTCCGGAGCAGCCGGTGGGGATGAAAATGACCCCTTATCTAGAAAACCCAAACTATATCCACATGGGTATTCCTATTGCTCAATACGGTAGCCTTCTTCCTGGCGAAGGAAGCAGCAGCAGTGCAAACCCTATCGTGGAGATGAATCTGATGTCTTCTCACTATCCTCAAGAAGATTTAGGCGGTATACCCGGATTAGCCCCTCAACCGCCCAACCAGAGTATGAAAGACCTGATTCTTAATGACACCAACCCAAGACACAGAACGGGCATGGTTCCCGTAGGAATGGGTCTTACCAACCCGGAAGGTCCCACAAACCCTCATACCATCCTGAAAAGCCAAATGGAACAATTCCCTTCAAATTTCATGGGCCATGATCTCAGTCTGATGACTCGTGTGGAAGGAGAAGGGAGCAGTAGTAAGACACCAATTGAATGGGGGCTGCAACCATTCGGAACCGATCTGCGGCTTCAGCCTCATGGCTTTGGAGGAGAGAGCAACTCGGCCGGAGGTGACCTCCGGCTGCAGCCGCCTGGTGAAGGGTCATCATCGGCTCAACAAAAAGAAGCTATCGCTGGTCCATCTGGTTCCAAAAAGGGTCCATATCAGTGAAGATATATATAATCAATCATGTTTCGTTATATCTTCGCTTGGTCTCTATATATGATTGGAGCATCGATGTTCTAAGTTATGTTCCTATGTTTTTTATTTTGTCTCTTTGATCGTTTCGTTTGTGGAGTCGTTATCCTCTAAATTATTGAGTCATTTAGGTTTGTTTTCATTCTTGTTTGGTCTTCAAGACTTCCTATGTTGTTTTGTGTTTTCATCTCGCTTATGTCCTCATTAATAAAATGTTGTTCTTTTATATTTTTATAATTCATTTTCCTATATACAACCAACTCTTAAGAGTAAGAAAATCTATTTTGTAAAATATGTTGAAGTTTATATGTGGTTACAATTTTAAAATACAAAAAATAGCGCGAAACAAAGAGTTACGTGAATTCTATGCTATTATTTAAAACTAAAATTTGGTGCTAAAATTGGAAATAAAATTTATATTGATTTAAACAAAATGTTATAGTAATATCTATGAGCATGCAATTCGTGTTTGATTTTTATAATCAAATATCATGATCATTATGAATTTAACGAATATAGAAAAATATAAGAAAATAATTCTAATAATAGGTCTAGGGATTCCAATGAATGTTTATATAGGCTTTGTTCCTTGTGAATTAACTTGTGTAGACCAATCCCAACATTTATCTTCAACTTTCATGTCTCTAGCAACTTCCACTTTCCCACTCTGGATCTTATATATTCTGTAACCTTTATTTAGGCTGTTGTAGCCTACGAATATCCCTATTTTTTATCTTTGATGTAGTTTTCTTTTGCTTGTGCAGGTACGTGCACATGACAAATGCACCCAAAGACCTTGAGGTGGCTCACTAAAGGCATGTGTCCACTCCACAGTTCTAGTGGGGTGTGATCATCCAGGGCCTTGGTCGGTAGCCCGTTCTGGAGGTAGGCTGCTGTGAAGACTCCTTCAGCCTAGAACTTATGAGGTAAGTTCTTTTCACTTAACATAGTTCTAGCAATATTTAGGAGTGACCTATTCCTCCTCTCACCAACACCATTTTGTTGAAAGGAATACGCAACTGTCAATTCCCGTAGGATTCCCTTAGAACTTAGAAAATCATCAAACTCCTTAGAGTTAAATTCACCACCTCGGTCTCTTCTTAATTTTCTCAGCCTCTTCCCTATTTGAGTCTCAACTTGTGCAACGAATCTTTTAAATGTACTTAAACAGCCTGACTTAAGTCTCAAGAAATATACCTACACCATATGCGAAAAACCATCGATGAACGTCAATAGGTAAAGACTCTCATTTAGTGAAGGGGTCTGCATATAACCACATAAGCATGAATGTACAAATAGTCTGATTGTTTAGGGAACTTATCCCTGGTTTGCTTCCCCTTCAAACAAGCCTCACAAATTCTTTTTCCACTTTCAGCCTCGGTAATCCTCTGACCATTTCTTTCTTCTGTAATTGTTGCATATTGTGAAGACCTGAATGACCAAGTCTCCTGTGCCACATTTCAGATAAGTTCTCTCTTTCACTAATTGTTTTAGCTTCTTCTTTAATAATTTTGAACCGTAGAGAATAGGATTTCTTAACCGTTGGAACCTCAGTAACCAAAATATCTCTCTTATCTTTAATTTTGCAACTCCTTTCTGTGAATAAAACTTGGTAGTCGTTCCTAACCATCTGAGGTACACTCATAAGGTTCTTGTTCAAACCTGGACAAGAAACACATCCCTTATCAACTTCCTTCCTCTCTTAGTTTCAACTTCAATGTCTCCTTTCCCAGTGGTAGTGAGGACTTCACCATTTTCAACAATAATAGGTACTTTAAATTTCCTATCCAATGTGGTGAAGTCCTCCACTTTGGTCATATGATTAGTAGCGCCGCTCTCCACTAGCCATACTTCTTGATTGAAACCTTTTGCTGCAAACAGTGAATAGGGAGTAATCCTCTTCTTCCTCTTCTCGTTGACATGAGCTTGATTTGTATTAGACTACTTAACCCTCCAGTCCTTTGAAAAATGACCTGGTTTCCCGCAAGTGTAGCACTCCTTCTTGGTCTTAGAAGGTCTAGTGGAATCTGATTTGTCTTGCGTATTCTTGAAATAACACTAAGCTTTATAGTGGTTGTCCTTCTTACAGTGACCACACCACTTCTTCCCCTTCTGTTTGTAGTCACCCTTAGGATAGGGCTTCCTACTAGTTTTTGTTTTGTTAAACGGTTTGAAACCTTTAAACTTTGCATTAAAGGCTCCTTCTACACTGTTTCCATGTCTGTCGTCTAATCTTGCTTTTTGTGGCTGCAAAGAAATAACTAACTCACCAACTGTTAGGCTTGTTAGGTCCTTAGTCTGTTCGAAAACACCGACATAGGGGTTGAACCTCTCCTGTAATGAGTATAATATTTTAGATACCAAGGTGTCTTCCCTAATATTATCACCGTAGGTCCTCATCTCGTTTTTCAGTTTTGTGACTTTGTTAGCAAAGTCCTTTATGCTCTCTTTGTCTCCATGTCTTAGGTGTAATATGTAGCCCTTAACCTTTGTAACTTGATCATCGTCGTCTTAGGATCTCCCTGGAACCTTTCGCTTAGTAGATCCTACGCATCCTTTGAATTCTCACATGTAAACAAATGAGCTCCAAAGATTTCTTCAGTGACAACACTGTAAAGTAGTTGCAGTGATGTCTGATCCTTGGCCTCTAACTCTTCCCATGCAGCTATGGCTTTTTGTTGTTCTTGAGGGGTTGTAGCATGCCCCATTATCAGCATGTCTGGTAGTCACTCTGCCACTACCTTCCAGAGTTGCTTAGATCTTAGGGTTGCCTTCATCTTGATAACCCAAAAGTTGTACCCCTTACCATCGAATACTGGAATCCGAGGTATTGTCTACATCATTTCTTTCTAGGACTCTTCTTTTTCATTGTGTTGTTGTGCTGATCTTACGTCTGGTGCTTGTTGTGCCTTGGTGTTTAGTTCTCGGTTGTGCTATGGTCTCCCTTGAATCTTGAGAGTTCTTATAACATTTGTTAGTATTGTATAACTTGTTCATGAGTTTAATTTAGACAGTCTCATGAACACATCTTCCATTGCTTACAATGGCGCAAACATGAAAAGAAAATAATAGGGATTTAATGTATTTATTTCTTATGATGAAATGAAAAATGGAGAACTTTGGTTTTGTGTTTTCGGTGAGTTTGAATCTGTGATTTTCTGAAGGTGATACCCTACACCTCCTTCCTCTTCTCATATTTATCAAAATATCATAAGAAAGTGTGCATTACATTGTTCCTAAATATAGGTCTTAATCCTCAAAATGTCAACTCCAAATAGATTAAAGTGTTGCTTCAAAAGTAGTTATTAGTCGTTGTTGTTTGCAGGTTTTGTTCTTCTGTTACTTACTTTTTATTTTCTGCAGGTGCTAATTCCGACTAGGCTACGTGGGCTTCTCATGGATTGCAAGAGACCGGGCAGCGTGCTTCTTTATCCTTCAAGTCATCTCCATTTGTATTTGGGCCTCTTGTATTTGTATTTAGTGGGCCTTTGTAAGCCCAGACCACTTCCTGATTGTAATAACACGTTGCTTCTTCGTCTTTGGACAATGACCTTTTCCTCTCGAACCTTCGGTCAGCCTCTTCTTTGTTTTTTCTCTTTCTGTAAAACCCTAGATCAATTCGAGGGTTTCCTTTTTCGTATTCTTCCCTAGCCGATGACCGGGAGAGATCGATCCTTTCATTGCATACATTACACTTTGACATAAATATTCATAACTAATATGTTTCCCAATTTAATCTTCGAACCATTCACCTTATCTCTTCTCCTCAACCATATATATAAACCCTCATATGGAATACTATTTCTTCAGAAAGAAAGAGAGAGAGAGAGATAGCAACCCGACCTCATGGCTATGGAGGAGAGAGCAACTCGGCCAGAGGTGACTTCCGGCTCTCGGTTATGTCCTCATTAATAAAATGATGTTTTTTTATATTTTTATATTTCATTTTCTTATATACAACCTACTCTTATATAAGAGGAACAAAAATTAATTTTGTAAAATATGTTGAAGTTTATATATAGTTACAATTTTACAAATACAAAAAAATAGCGCACAACTAGTTACGTGAATTCTACGTTATTATTTAAAACTAAAATTAGTGCTAAAATTGGAAATTAAATTTATATTGATTTAAAGCAAGATTTTATAGTTTAAACTTTTAAATACCTATGAGCATACAACACGTGTTTTATTTCATAATCAAAAATCATTTGTGAAGTTAACGGATATAAAAAATATAAGAATATAATTGTAATAATACAAGCTAAGATTTCCAAAAAGGAATATGTACATTTTGTGATGCTTCTTTTCTAAAATTATTTCATTTTTCTTTAAAATTTAACACTTTTTCGAATACAATTCAGACTGTGGCTTGCATTTATTTCAGATTTTATTAGTAGAATATCCATACATTAAAAGTAAATGCGAGAATTTCTGTAATCCGTAACTTTTGTCCATTTTCGTTAACATGGTGGGACAGTTCTATTGTAATTTTCAAAAAAATAAATTAAACAATATAGCAAAAAATAATTAAGCGAAGAATATGATTGTAATAATAAAGATTACTACCATGTTATAGATTTCAAATCATTTTTAACACTAGAAAGGAATCCGCACAATGCACGGGATTTTATCTATTTGCTCAAAAAAATATGTCATTTTCAACGGACAAGTCCATTGGAAATGAAAATTTTTCCGTTGAAATAAGCCATTTTCAACGGATTTCAAGTGATTTTTTATCGTTGTGAATCGATTGTTGAAAACATGCATCCGTTGTAATTTTTAACAGAGTTTCAACGTTCAAAATCCGTTGGAAATTTTAATCGATTTCCGTTGAATATTTCAACGGATACCCACTGGAACATTAAAAGATTTAGCGGAAAATTTGAAAATTGCCAACGGATGCCCGTCATTAGTTTTGAACACAAATTTTAAATATATCAATGGATGCACGTTGATGTTATGATTGTATAATCAAAAGACATCCGATGATTTTATGATGAATTTTAAAAAACTAAAATTTTTAATAAATATTAAATTTAATATATTAATTCAAAATCTATCAAAAATTTTAATGTAATATTTAAAATAAACATTACAAATAAAATACTATATCATATAAATCATCTAAAACTTTGTATTCTTCTTTTATCTTGTATTACAAAAATAAATGATGGCGTAGTTCCATCATAACTAGGCAACTATCCTTTATAATTGGTTAATCGTTCAATCATCGTAGTGTATTGTGTTTAAATTTTTTGAGAGAGGTTTTGATAGGATTTGAGAGGTTTCGTTGAATATGTTAAAAATGAATTGTTTCAACATCTTAAATATCTGAACTTTCAACACACATTCGTTGGAAATTTCAACGAATGTCCGTTGAAATAGATGTCCAATCAAAGAATGTCAAATCTTAACCTTTCGATTTTTTCAAGGGGCATCCGTTGATTGTTTCCAATGGGCATTCGTTGAAAATGTAAACGGATGCTCGTTGAAATAAATAAGATGGTTAGGCGCAGAATTTTGTAATTGTGATTTTTCCAACGGAAATCCATTGGAATTTTCAAGGCATACTCGTTGATCGTTCCAATGGATATCCGTTGAAAATTTGAAAAAATTGCAACGGGCATCCGTTGATAAATTTAAGGATTTTCAACAGTTCACCATAGAATTTGTTGGTAAATATTTTCAATGGATAGATCTGTTGGAATCCGGTGAAATCCGTTTGTACAATTTTCAACGGACGGATCCGTTGGAATCCGTTGGTAAATATTTCAACGGACGGATCAGTTGATCCATCTGTTGATACTACACATGTTTTTTAGTAGTGATTTTCTTTTATAGAATTGGAATTTATATGTAACAAATAAATCGTCGTATCAGAGACAGATAAAATCCATGGTGATGACATATTTTTGGTATTATTTTATAGAAAAATGACCAAATCGTTTGAACTTTTATTAAAAACAATAAAAATTATACGTAATTTTTATAGTTCATTAATAATATTAAGAGAATCAGTTTTATATATAATTATTCCATAAAATTTTAGCATAAACAAACCAATGAACCATAACAATACAAATTGATATATAAATTAAATCAAAGACGAAAAAAAGTAAAAGGTAGAATCTTGATGCGATAAAGATTCTCCATCCATGTAGAAGGTTCATGCTTATCAATTATGATACATTTTGTATATTTGTCATGGATATCAATTATGATGCATTTTGTATACTTTTGTTGTTAAAATAAATTGCTTCTCTTCATCCTTTGAACCAAAGTACGACCATTGAAAGAAAAACAAAGTGAAACTCATATAATATAAATCATTTAGTTATCACGAAAACAATAAAATACCTAAAACATTGAAAATGTTGATGGAAGGTTTTATATTGAATGGGAGAGTGCATTAGAATAAATTTATAGATTCCAAAATTATATGTCTTCTTAATCAAATACTTATATAATATGTATTTAACATTTAGATATACAAATATATACGTGTAGTTTCTTTACAAAATTCCAAGTAATCATGTCAACTTACCATGGGACGTTTTTAAATCTAAGGCAATAGAAGATCAGGTATCCGATTAGAAGCCTTATCCAAGTCTTTTTCTCTCCTTGACCCTCTATCTTCATGAATAAATTTTCTTACCATCAACTCAAAAACATCGTACCCCACTAATCCTTCACATCATATTCTTTAAATATCGTTTAACTCTCTATTAATACCTCAGACAATTGAGAAAGGGATGTGAACAATTAAAACTAATTGTTAAGGGAGCTGAACCAAGGGAGAAAAACTAAGAGACAAGTATGTAGAGGAAGGATGATAGATGAAGCTCATAGCAAAAAGAGATGCAAAGGAGCAGGAGATAGCCTCGGAATCAGCTTGAAGAGCTGCACAAGAACCACAAGTCGTAGGTTACTTCTTTTGCCATGGACATGAGGTTCAGGAGATTAGTCAAATGTTCCCATATTTAGTAATTAGGGGAAAACGTCTATAATGTGGTCTTGAGGTCTATTTTGTTTAGGCTTTTTGTAATGCCTTTAGGCATATATGAACGTTTGAAGATGAGTTGAAGTATCAATGAGGAGGAGAGAGCAACTCGACCAGAGGTGACCTCCAGGTTCAGCCTCCTAGTGAAGGGTTATCATCGGCTCAACAAGAAGATGATATCTCTGGTCCGTCTGGTTCAAAAAAGGATCCATATAAGTGAAGATTATATATTATCAATCATGTTTCGTTTTATCTTCGCTTGGTCTCTATATATGGTTTTGTTTGGAGCATCGATGTTCTAAGTTATGTTCCTATGTTCTTGATTATGTCTCTTTGATCGTTTCGTTTATGGAGTCACTATCCTCTAAATTATCGAGTTATTTAGGTTTGTTCTCAGTCTTGTTTGGTATTCGAGACTTCCTATGTTGTTTTGTGTTTCATCTCGGTTATGTCCTTATTAATAAAATGTTGCGTTTTATATTTTTATATTTCATTCTCCTATATACAACCTACTCTTATATAAGAGTAACAAAATTTCTTTTGTAAAATATGTTGAAGTTTATATATGGTTACAATTTTATAAATACAAAAAATAGCACGAAACAACTAGTTACGTGAATTCAACGTTATTATTTAAAACCAAAATTTAGTTCTAAAATTGGAAATTAAATTTATATTTATTTAAAGCAAGATGTTATAGTTTAAACTTTTACATACCTATGAGCATGCAACACGTGTTTAATTTTATAATCAAATATCATTTTTATTATGAATTTAATAAATATTAAAAAATATAAGAAAATAATTGTAATAATACAAACTAAGATTTCCAAAAATGAATATGTACATTTTGTGATTCTTATTTTTTAAGATTAATTTTTTAAAATTTTAACACATTTTTCTAATAAAATTCAAACCGCGGTTTGCACTTATTTCAGAATTTATCAGTAGAATATATATACATTAAAGATAGACGAGAGAATTTATGTAATACATCAAACGTAATTTTTGTCCAAACTACAACCCGGCATGAGCAATATTTACTGAAGATAAATAATATGAATTGAATTATATAGATTGGAAAATGTTTCCAAATAGAGTAAAAATACACGACCATAGATTCTTTTTCACAGATGCAAAACAACATATACTATTTATTTACTTATATGTTAATGTCCAAGGATTTGCAATGTATACAAGAGAAAAATACGAATACATTCCTTTTAGAGAGTATTGCATACATTACATTTTGACATATAATATTTTTTCCCAATTCAGTCTTCGAACCATTCACCTTATCTCTTCTCCTCAACCATATATATAAACCCTCATATGGAATACTATTTCTTCAGAAAGAGAGAGAGAAGAGGAGAAAAAAAATAGTGTTGGGGAATCATGAGGGCTGGGATGGGAAAAAGAAAGGTGAAACTTGCATGGATTATGAATGATAAAGCAAGAAGAGCAAGTTTGAAGAAGAGAAAATTGGGGTTGGTGAAAAAGGTGAATGAACTCACCGTTTTGTGTGATGTGAAGGCTTGTTTGATCAAGTGGTGATGCAAGGCATATCCCTCACTAACCAAGTCTAGAGCGTCGATTCAGTCGGGATCGCGTCATGGCTCGAGGCCTCCTTGAACGTTATTTCGCCTTACTCGACCTCGAGAGGAGCAAGAAGGGGATAAATCAGGAGATCTATCTACGAGAAATAGCAGGGAAGGCTCAAGAGGAATTGGTCAAGTGCCAAAAGAAGAACCAAGAAGCCGAGATGGATAACATAATGTTCCAAATCAACAGCGGTAGTCGAGGACTCGCTGATCTATCCACCAATGAGAGCTTTGCGCTCATCTCGTATTTAAGGGACAAGATCGGCCAGTTGAGGAAGAGGGGTGAGTTGATTCGCCAACAACCTCTCCATAACGTTCCGGGCATGCCAAATCAGCCCTCTGGTGCAGCCGCTGGAGGACAAGGAAGTGGTGTTGGGGCCAACCCTATGGACGATCAAAATCAATACTTGTTGGATCAATGGATTTTCAACCCTTCTCCAACTGAAAACGTTCCATTACCCCTGGCGATGGCTCCTCCCCTTCCGGAGCAGCCGGTGGGGATGCAAATGACCCCTTATCTAGAAAACCCAAACTATATCCACATGGGTATTCCTATTGCTCAATACGGTAGCCTTCTTCCTGGCGAAGGAAGCAGCAGCAGTGCAAACCCTATCGTGGAGATGAATCTGATGTCTTCTCACTATCCTCAAGAAGATTTAGGCGGTATACCCGGATTAGCCCCTCAGCCGCCCAACCAGAGTATGAAAGACCTGAGTCTTAATGACACCAACCCAAGACACAGAACGGGCATGGTTCCCGTAGGAATGGGTCTTACCAACCCGGAAGGTCCCACAAACCCTCAAACCGTCCTGAAAAGCCAAATGGAACAATTCCCTTCAAATTTCATGGGCCATGATCTCAGTCTGATGACTCGTGTGGTAGGAGAAGGGAGCAGCAGTAAGACACCAATTGAATGGGGGCTGCAACCATTCGGAACCGATCTGCGGCTTCAGCCTCATGGCTTTGGAGGAGAGAGCAACTCGGCCGGAGGTGACCTCCGGCTGCAGCCGCCTAGTGAAGGGTCATCATCGGCTCAACAAGAAGAAGCTATCGTTGGTCCATCTGGTTCCAAAAAGGGTCCATATCAGTGAAGATATATATAATAAATCATGTTTCGTTATATCTTTGCTTGTTCTCTATATATGATTGGAGCATCGATGTTCTAAGTTATGTTCCTATGTTTTTTATTTTGTCTCTTTGATCGTTTCGTTTGTGGAGTCGTTATCCTCTAAATTATTGAGTCATTTAGGTTTGTTTTCATTCTTTTTTGGTCTTCAAGACGTCCTATGTTGTTTTGTGTCTTCATCTCGCTTATGTCCTCATTAATAAAATGTTGTTCTTTTATATTTTTTTAATTCATTTTCCTATATACAACCAACTCTTAAGAGTAAGAAAATCTATTTTGTAAAATATGTTAAAGTTTATATATGGTTACAATTTTATAAATACAAAAAATAGCGCGAAATAAAGAGTTACGTGACTTCTACGTTATTATTTAAAACTACAAATTTAGTGCTAAAATTGAAAATTAAATTTATATTTATTTAAACAAGATGTTATAGTTTGAGCTTTTAAATACCTATGAGAATGCAATATGTGTTTGATTTTTTTAATCAAATATCATTGTTATTATGAATTTAACGAATATAAAAAATATAAAAAAAATAATTGTAATAATACAAGCTAAGATTTCCAAAAATGAATATATACATTTTGTGATGCTTATTTTTTTAGATTTTTTCATCTTTCTTTAAATTTTAACACCTTTATTCTCATATATATAAAACTGTGGCTTGCATTTATTTTGGAATTTATCATTAGAATATCCATACATTAGATGTAGATTAGAGAATTTTGTAATCCGTAATTTTTTTCACCTTCGTTAACATGGTGGGATAGTTCTAACGTATTTTTCAAGAAAATGAATAAAACAATATAGAAAGGAAGAATTAAGAGAATAATGTGATGGTAATAATAAAGAGTACTACCTTGTAATAGATTTTAAATTTATGACACTAGAAAGGAATCTACGCAATGCGAGGGTTTTTATCTATTTTCTTTTATAGAATTGGAATTTATATATAACAAATAGATCGTCACATCTGAGACAGTTAAAATTCATGGTGTTGACATATTTTGGGTTTTATTTTATAGAAGAATGACCAAATCGTTTGAACTTTTATTAAGAACAATTAAAAGTATATGTAATTTTTATACTTCATTATTAAGATTAAGAGAATCAATTTTTTTATATAATCATTCCATAAAATATTAACGTAAACAAACCAATGAATTTTAACAATACAAATTGATATATAGATGCAAAGACGAAAAAAAAGTAAAAGGTACAATCTTGATGCGATAAACATTCTCAATCCATGTAGAAGGTTCATGCTTATCAATTCTAATACATTTTGTATACTTGTCATGGATATCAATTATGATGCATTTTGTATACTTGTGTTGTTAAAATAAATTGCTCTTTTTCATCCTTTGAACCAAAGTAGGACCATTGCAAAAAAAAAAGAAGTGAAACTCATATAATATAAATCATTTAGTTATCACCAAAATAAAAAATACCCAAAATATTGAAAATGTTGATGGAAGGTTTTATATTAAATGGGAGAGTGCATTCGAATCAATTTATAGATTCAAAAATAATATGTCTTCTTAATCAAAGACTTGTATAATATGTATTTAACATTTTATATATACAAATATATGCGTGTAGTTTCTTTACAAAATTCCCAAATAATCATGTTAATATGCCATGAGACGTTTTAAATCTAGGGCAATGGAACATCGGGTATCCGATTAGAAGCCCTATCCAAGTCTTTTCCTCTCCTTGTCCCTCCATTTTCATAAATAAAATTTTCTTACCATCAATTAAAAAATATCGTACACCACTAAAAAATATTATTCGACTCTCTATTAATATCCCAGGGAATCTAGAGAGGGATGTGAAAACCATTAAAACCAATAAAAAAGTTTTAAACCATATTCTTCTACTCTTAATATCGTTGCTGAGATCATGCACTAAAAAGAACATATGGACAAACTATGAGAACACAATAAAGAGATCGAAACATGAAAACAAGAGACCTAGACTATCAAGTAATAAAATATATGATCTTATCTGCACAATCTTCAAAATGAGTCAAAAAATCGATCCAATGCTAACTACATGCTCAGGATGCAACATTCAAGTATGGTTTTTTTATCTTTTGATTTATGAATTTATACGATTCAGTGTGCATTACATGTATGTGTATGTCTGTACTCCCATTTCTAGGTTGTGATTGTGAAATTCTATCACCATGAACTGTGGAAGGATCCATAGGCATTCATCTTGGTGATGAACCAAAACCAATTTTACTTTTTGTTTCATGCATTCTTGAAAAATTCAGAAGTAGACCAAAACATTTTATTGGGTTACAGTGGTCTATTCCGTTTGTGTCTGACTTTACTATTGTGTTGTTGAAACACTATCTTGATGCAGTATTGAATGGAAGAGTGCATTCCAATGAATTTATAGATTCCAAAATAATATGGCTTTGTAAAAAAATATATTTAACATTATTATATACAGATATATGTGTAGTTTCTTTACAAAATTCCCAAATAATCATGTCAACATATCCTCGGACATTTTAAATCTAAGGGCAATAGAAGTTAAATTTTTAAAGCAATATGTTATAATTTAAATTTTTAAATACCTGTAAGAATGCAACACATGTTTGATTTTTATAATCAAATATCATTGTTATTATGAATTTAACAAATATAAAAAACTATAAGAAAATAATTGTAATAATACAAGTGAAGAATTCCAAAAATGAATAAGTACATTTTGTGATGCTTATTTTTTTAGATTTTTTTATGTTTTCCTTAAATTTTAACAAATTTATGCTAATACAATTCAAACTATGACTTGCATTTACTTCAGACATTATCAATAGAATATTCATACATTAAAATGTGGATGACAGAAATTTTGTAATCCGTTATTTTTATTCATCCTCATTAACATGGTGGGATAGTTCTAATGTATTTTTCATGAAAATGCATAAACAATATAGAAAGGAAGAATTAAGTGAAGAATATGATGGTAATAATAAAGATTACTATCTTGTAATAGATTTTTAAATTATTTATGACACTAGAAAGGAATCAGTGTTGTAAAGAGGGAAAATAATCTTGCATGATACATGGATATGATTTCATATATTTTAGCTCTCTTGCAAGCAATATCACCTTTGCATCCATTGAAATGCCTCTCTACAAAAGAAAGTTTATTATGAGAAGAAAACAATTCATTCCAAGAAGAAGAGTTTGTTTTTGCGTAAGAGGAACACAATACTTCTCTTCATACGTGTGATTGCATTGGTGTTTGATCCACTATATTTTCATTCAAGCACCATTTTAAATAAGATTCATGCCTTGAAATGAATAATAAGATGAAATGAATATACACATAAATTTCTAATTGTCTTTGCCATATCACGAAGCCCATTTGATTCAAGTTTGCTGGTGATCATGGAACTCTTCGAAATAGTAGAATACATCTCATACTTAACTACTTGGAACTCTTTGAAATCCTAGAATACATCCCATACTTCACTACTCAGCCGAAAAACCCAATTTTCGGTGATATGCATCACTACGACCAAAAATCTCTGAAGAAAATGTTGATTCTGAATAAAGTGTCAAAATACATGGTAAATTCTCTACAAACGCAATTGGGATGATTCGCTTTATGAAAACATGATAAACATGATTCACGCAGCGAAAATATAGAGTTTTTCTCGATTTTCTCTTTGGTGAGATCTGATTTGGAGACAGATCTGATTAGTGTTTCTTAGCACATACCTCGGTGTGTGCTAAAGCTCGGATCTATGAGTCACGAGCGGCAGCGAATCGCTCCTACCTCTGTCGGTATCCACACGGACGAAGGAGACAAAATCGAAAAAACCTAGTTTCTAGATTAGGATTTCTGCCTCTAGATTATATTGGACGCAGTGTCTTTGCCTCTTTTTGTGTTTTCTGTCTCCTTGAGAACATAGCTTAAGCACTATATTTATAAAAAAAAATTGGTTTAAACCTAAATTAGAATCTTAATTAGGGTTTTGCCCAATTAATTCTAATGGGCGAATTTGGCCCAATTAAATGGAATATCACAATTCAATTAGAATTGGCCCTAATAACTCGAATCATTCTCATTCTATTCATAATAGGATTTTTCCAATTACGTATTTAACTCCATTCGTCTTTGTGTGCAACCCAATAGGTTCTCATTGCGCTCATCACAAATAATGAGTGGTGTCTAGCAACACATCATTATTTCCTAAGCAATGAAAATGTTTGTGACTCGACATTATCTTGTTATTTATGTATATTTATCCTTTTGTCCTTGATGTCTAGATTGAACATGAGTCATGGAACGTATCATACTCCTCTAATTCAATCTATGAGCTCGTGACATCACTCATGTTATATATGAGGGACAAATCCTTATCTCGATCAACCAACATCTTACTACATAAACAGATTGCATATCCAAGCACTATCTTGTTCGTCCATCCATTTACGAGTGACGTTTGATAGTGTCAAAGCATGCAATTGCTTATGTTAAGATCTCTAGCGATCTCAAGTCATAGGATTATATATACCATAATCGTTATGAGAATTGCTATGATACTCATATAACAATCCATGTAGCAATCTCATGGCGGATCGTTCAGTACATTGTTCTCTAATGTGTACCTATGTGTTAAATCGATATCTCATATCAATTTGCACATACTAGTCTTAATGCAACATCGTTATCCTTATTCTCAATGATGCTCAACTAGGGATTTTTTTTAAGACTATCTTAAATTATATTGGATATTATTTCATCTATTTATATACGCAGACAGTAAATGAAATGAAATAATAGAATGTCATTTTATAGAAAATGTCATGTCACATCAGAAATACTCAAATAAGAATCATCCAAATGATTGGTCCCTAGAGCATACTCCAACAATCTCCCTCTTGCGCTAATACCAATAAGACCAATCGGGTATATCTCTAATACCTAATGATCTAGTATGACGATCATGCCTATGTTGCGCCAGAGAATTCGTCAAAGGGTCCGCGACATTGTCATCTATTGGTACTCTGCATATCTTAATGTCTCCTCTCTTCACGATTTCCCGAATGAGATGGAAGCATCTGAGTATGTGTTTGGATCTTTGGTGTGATCTGGGTTCCTTAGCCTGTGCTATGGCACCATTATTGTCACAATAGATCTCAACATTGTCATCTGTTGGTACTCTGCATATCATAATGTCTCTTCTCTCCACGATTTCTCGAATGAGATGGAAGCGTCTGCGTATGTGTTTGGATCTTTGGTGTGATCTGGGTTCCTTAGCCTATGCTATGGCACCATTATTGTCACAATAGATCTCAACAGGATCTTCTATGCTAAGAACCACCCCATGTTCAGATATGAACTTCTTGATCTAAACCGCTTCTGTAGCTGCTTCTGATGCAGCTAAGTACTCAACCTCTATAGTAGAATCAGCAACTGTAGCTTGTTTAGAACTTTTCTAGCTCACAGCACCACCATTTAGGCAAAACACAACACCAGATTGCGATTCGATAATCATCTTTGTCGGTTTCAAAGCTAGCATCAGTGTAACCCGTTACAATGAGCTCTTCTTCACCTCCAAATACCATGAATGCATTCTTAGTACTTCTCAAGTACTTAAGAATATTCTTCACAACGATCGAGTGACTTTCACCGGGATCATTTTGATGCTTAATAGTCATACTTAAGGCATATGATATATCGAGACGTGTACATATCATGGCGTACATGATAAATCCAATAGCAGATGCGTATGGAATCTTACTCATGTGTTCTCTCTCTTCTTTTGTCGTAGGAAATTGTTGTTTAGAGAGAAACTTGCCACTTACCATAGGCAAAGTTCTTTTCTTAGAATCTTGCATGCTAAAACGTTTTAGCACTTTATCTATATATGTACTTTGACTTAGGCCAATCAGCTTCCTTGATCTATCTCTATAGATCTTTATACCCAGTATATAGGTCGCTTCACCTAAGTCCTTCATAGAAAAAAAAATCCTAACCAAGTCTTTACTGACTGTAGGGTAGGGATATCGTTTCCTATGAGTAATATGTCATCTACATATAACACAAGAAAAACTATGGTGCTCCCACTAACCTTCTTGTAGATACAAGGTTCATCTTCGTTTTTTATCAAACCAAACCCTTTGATTGCTTCATCAAAACGAAAATTTCAACTCCGAGAAGCTTGCTTTAATCCATAAATGGATCGATGTAGCTTGCAGACCTTATCAGCATTTTCTAGATCGACAAAACCTTCAGGTTGTGTCATGTACACATCCTCAAGAAGAGTTCCATTAAGGAACGCTGTTTTGACATCCATTTGCCAGATTTCATTATCATGGTATGCAGCTATCGCAAGCAAAATTCTTATGGATTTGATCATCGCAACTAGTGAAAAAGTTTTATCATAGTATATACCATGAACTTGTTTAAAACCTTTTGCTTTAAAACGCCCTTTATAGGTATGAACATTACCATCCATGTCGGTTTTCTTTTTGAAAATCCATTTACAACATATGGGTCTCGCGCCTTCAGGTAGATCAACCAAAGTCCATACTTGGTTTGTATACATGGAGTCCATCTCGGATTTCATGGCCTCAAGCCATTTCTCAGAATCTGGGCTCGTTATGGCCCCTTGGTAGGTCGTAGGCTCATCATCATGAGCATTACATCACCATCTTGAGTCACTAGAAATCCATATCTCTGTGGTGTACGATGTGATCTTATAGACCTATGCATAATTTGTGTCTCATGAGCAGGTTCCACATCAATTTGTGGTTCCGGTTCCTCAAACTACTAGTGGTGTCTGTCAGTTTCTATCTCAATGTTAGCAGTATTTTTTGTGGTTCTTGAATTTCTTCAAGTTCTATAGTATTCCCACTAGTTCTTCTAGAAAGAAACTCTCTTTCTAGAAAAACACATGTGCGGGAAACAAACACTTTGTGCTCTGAGGGTTTGTAGAAATAGTATCCTTAAGTTCTTTTAGGATACCCTACGAAAATACACTTATCTGATTTAGGGTCGAGTTTGTTAGACGTCTGACGTTTAACATAAACCTCACATCCCCAAATCTTTGTAAAAGACATACTAGGACGTTTTCCAGTCCATATCTCATATGATATCTTTTGAACTGACTTAGATGGAACACGGTTTAATATAAATGCAGTCGTTTCCAATGCATGTCCCCAAAACGAATGTGGAATAACTGTTTGACTCATCATCGACTGAACCATGTCCAACAGAGTTCGATTTCTCCTTTCAGAAACACCATTCCATTGTGGTGTAGCTGGTGGAGTGAGTTGTGAGACAATCCCTACACCCATTCAGATAGTCAACAAATTCTTGGCTTAAATATTCACCTCCTCGATCTGATCGAAGTTTCTTGATATTCTTGCCAGGTTGGTTTGTACTTCATTTTTGAATTCTTTGAACTTTTCAAAAGATTCATATTTGTGTTTCATCAGATACACATATCCATATCTACTGAAATCATCAGTAAAGGTAATAAAGCACAAGAAACACCTCTAGCTTAATGTGTTTAAAGGTCCACATACATCTGTATGTATGAGATCTAATACACCACTTGCCTTTTCATTTTGTCCCTTAAAAGGTGTTTTCGTCATCTTGCCCATTAAACACGATTCACATGTTTCATATGATTCAAAATCAAATGAATCCAATATTCCATCTTTATGGAGTTTAGAGATGCGGTTCTCGTTTATATGGCCCAAGCGGCAGTGCCAGAGATATGTCGGATTAGAATCATTAGTTCTAATCCTTTTAGTATTCACGTTATAGATAGACATATCAAAGTTCAGAACATAAAGGTCATTCATCAAATGTGCAACACCATACACCATATCATTCAAATAAATAGAGCATAAATTGTCTTTTATGATAAATGAAAAACCTTTCTTGTCCAAACAAGAAATAAAAATAATATTCTTAGTAATGGTAGGCACATAATAGCAACTCTCAAGTTCTAAAACAAGCCCAGTAGGCAAAGTCAATACATAAATCCCTATAGCTAATGCAGCAACTTTTGCTCCATTTCCAACTCGCAGGTCGACTTCGCCTTTCTTCAACGATCTACTTCTTCTCAGTTCCTGTACATTATTACAAATGTGAGAACCACAGTCGGTATCTAATACCCATGAAGTAGAAGTAGATAAGTTGACTTCTATAACATGAATACCTAAAGCAGAAGTCCCACTTCCCTTCTTGGTCTTTAGTTCTTCCAAATACATTGAGCAGTTCCTCTTCCAATGACCGGTCTTACCACAGTAGAAGCAGTCACCTTCCTTAGCCACCCCACCTTTAGGCTTTAAGGCTTTACCAGACCTGAACTTGGGCTTTTTACCCCTTTCGTTCTTGCCTTTGGCCTTGCCCTTGTGATTCTGAACAATCAGAACAGTTTTGGGCTTGGCCTTCTTGATGTTTACTTCAACAGTTCTTGACATGTACAGTAATTGTGCCAGAGACTTATCAAAATCGTTCATGTTATAGTTCATGACGATTTGATCATAAGATTCTGATAACGATTGCAAAATCAAGTCCATGGCCAATTCTAGGCCCATCGGGAAGCCCATTTTCTCAAGGCTCTCAATATACCCAATCATTTTGAGTATATGAGGTCCTAGAGAAGTTCCCTCTGCCATAACACATCTAAATAAAGCCTTAGAGGTTTCAAAAACTTGATGATCGGAATCAGAGGTTTTATTTATTTCCAAGACCACTCTACCGCAAGTATACGGTTTGTATATTACAAGGGTCGAACTCTGGAGACTAGAGCAGTGTTAGAACTAAGATTGTCACGAGAACAAGATCGATCAATAGATGAATAATGAACTGGAAAATAAAGATAAATAAGGATGATGAAGCTGGACTAGGCAATGAGGAGTATCATGGGTGTCGGGAATACCGAAACATGCAATGGATGTTTCTATGGATCATGAAATCGGTTTGTATCAATCGATGGGGAACTAATATCTAATCCTCTACCGAGAAAATCAATATCGCTCATCTCCCGATGTAGCGCGAAACGTCTAGACGCGTTAAGAACAGTAAGGAATTCAACCTCTAATGCTAGAAATGACTCTCCCAAGCCTAGATCTTCTACCTAGGAAATCAATGTCACTCATATCCCTATGTAGTGC
>CM071873.1:28930811-28943280 GCA_036759665.1 Gynandropsis gynandra
TCTATAAACGGAAATGACTCTCCCAAGCCTAAATCCTCTATCTAGGAAATCAATGTCACTCATATCCCTATGTAGCGCGGAACTTCTAGATGCATTACGAACAATGGGAATTCTACCTCGATTATTACCGTTCCTAAATAGATTAACCGATTGGCCAGATTCTCATTAATCTAATTTATTCAAAGGTTCATTCATGAGACTCACGCATGACTCTCCCAAGCCTAGACGAATCTCTAATCTCCATCAAACGTGCCTAATCTCAGTAGAATAGATTTAGTCTTATTCAATCATGAAATCAACAATGTAAGAAGGCATTACACACAAATCTATAACCTATCGAACCATTCAATTGAAGAAAACAAAAATCAAGCATTAATAAATCAAACTATCCATTACAATGGCATCCTTAACCCATGACAACCGATCTACTCAGAATTCATAGAGAAGAAAACAAAAACGAAGTAAGTGTTCATCTCCCCTATCATCCGGAGCGTTGGCTTCGGATGAATCCTTTGGGTGACCCCAAAGTCTTCAACCGTGTTCCCTCATCTTTCTCTTGTGTCTCTTGGTGTCTCCTCTGGTCGGTGCCTCGTCTCCAGTCTGTTCTTGGCTTCCCCCTTTGGTTCCCATTTAAATTCAGCCCGTTCAAAGTCAAAATAGGTTGTTGAGAAAAAGGGGGGCTCGTGCAGGCACACAATGCACCCGCTCGTGCAGAAGTCAGCCCGGTCGTGTAACACATTCAGTCCGATCGGGCTTGCTCGCCCGTGCGTGTAGGATTTCAGTCCGAGTCGGGCTAAGTTTCGGTGATTTTCATTCCCAAGTTGTGCCCCAGCGGGTCCCTTTTGCAGCCCGAGCGGGCATGATCACCCCACCATGTTGTCTATCAGCCTGAGTCGGGCATGGTCTCGGGGATTTTTGGTTCTATTTGAACAACCTCAGCTCGAGCGGGCTTGCTCCATGCCTGAGCATGCAGCACACCAATTTCTGTTTCCGCTCCTTTCGCTCGATTCTTGAATGTTCGATTTGAATTCGTGGCCGTGCACATGTTGTATCTTATTGTTCAAACACGTTTTCGGGGTGGAATTCTGTAATCACTCGTGTTTTTGTTCATGTCTTCATTTCCTACACAAAACACGAAATGGTAGATGAAATCCTCGAATAACCTCAATAAATCGGCAAAGTCCAAGAAATCTAATCAATACTAAACCTAAGAATCATATAAATACTACAACGGATTACATGTTATCAGCCTTCTTGATGTTTACTTCAACACTTCTTCACATGTACAATAATTGTGCCAGAGACTTATCAAAATCGTTCATGTTATAGTTCATGACGATTTGATCATAAGATTTTAACAACGATTGCATAATCAAGTCCGTGGCCAATTCTAGGCCCATCGGGAAGCCCATTTTCTCATGGCTATCAATATACCCAAACATTTTGAGTATATGAGGTCCTAAACAAGTTCCCTCTGCCATAACACATCTAAATAAAGCCTTAGAGGTTTCAAGCCTCTCTTGCCTACCCTGCTCTTGATACAACTCCTTAAGATGTTCGATCATATCGAAAGCTGCCATCTCTTCATGTTGCTTCTGAAGCTCAGAGTTCACGAGTGACAGCATAAGGCAGCTGACCTCAGGGTAATCATCAAGGTGCTTCTTATAAGCATCATTATCAACCCTTGGAGCATTTGCTGAAGGCATCTCAAGTAAAGGGCCTTCAAGGGCATACATTTTCTATTCTTGTTTGAGGACAATCCTCAAGTTCCTGTACCAATCAAGGAATTTTTTCCCATTCAGCTATCCTTCTCAAGGATTGATCACAAAGACAACACGTGTATGTTTGATGCCATGGTCACCTAAAATAGAGATACACGGAATATGAGTATCATGAAAAGAATAATTTAAACTTGGACTTTACTAAATGATTCTCACAGTAAATTTTACGAATAAATAGCCCTCACTATCAATTTGAAAAGTAATATTCATAACTTTCTTAGTGAGCCAAGATCCATATTTCACCTTGTCTAGAGTTTACCTTGGTAAATCACCCTAGATTTGGTTATTTAGGTAGACAACTCTTTGTCAATTACATCTCATGCAGTTCTTGGATAGTTAGGTGAACAACCCTTGTTCCAATTCATCTCATAAATAGCCACCAAACTTTTTGCCTCTAAGTCCCAATCTCATTGATATCTTAGTTAAGTCGACTCAATCAATAAACAATTGGATATCATAATTATCCGATCGTGTCTTACTAGGATTGATGTGGTAATTCACTTTGCTTATTTTATTGGTAGTCATTTCACTTGACTTAATCACACGAGGCATTTTCACCTCAATCAAACATATTTCATAAAACATAAACTTAATCAGGAAAAGAATCCGAAGATATACTGCCGTTAGATCCCATTATTTACGATGCAAGTGATAACCATAAGTGTTACCTAAGTAGTTTCCAGGTAAGAGGGAGCCAACTCATAAAAGTGCATAATTATATAACCTCTTGTCCTTAGTCAGAACTGACTTAGGTAACATTTATTCGATCACGAGCATTCACATATCTCGATTCACCGAGAATCGATAGGTATTGCATTGTATTCCGATTCACCGAGGCTCGATAGATATTGCCTTAAGGATTTAACAGCCGCTAACCTAGGTCACCCAGGGTAGTACCCCATCAGCGAAAAATTTTCTCAAAATTATCACTTTGCCTCCGTGGAAAAACATCATCGAAAATCAATCATATCGATTTTATGTGAATTTTCCATGTTTCTTAATTTCTTCATGCATATCACATATTCAATCATATCGATTTTATGTGAATTTTTCATATGTAATACTTTCCCAATTCTTCATGCATATCACATATTCAATCATATTGATTTTATGTGAATTTTCCATATTTATTACTTTCCTGTTCTTCATGCATATTACAGATTCAATCATATTGATTTTATGTGGATTTTCCATATTTCTTACTTTCCCAGTTCTCCATGCATATCATTGATTCAATCATATTGATTTTATGTGAATTTTCCATATTTCTTACTTTCGTATTTTCATACATATCGACATGCATAGCGTAGATCTAGCACGAACCAATCATGCATATGAAAGATCTATACGAAACAATCATGCATATGATATATCTAGCAAATCAACATGTATATCAAAGATCTAGTCATGCATAACTCAGATTTACATGAAGTATACATGCATATCACAGATCTTGTCAAACAAATCACATATCTAGAATGACAATCATACATGCTTATGACAGGAAAGACAATCAGGATCTCTATGCGAGCTTAAGAAATATCGTAGGGAAACCGAGAGGAAAACACGCAGCGGAAACATAGAGTTTTTCTCGGTTTTTTCTTTGGTGAGATCTGACTCGGAGATAGATCTGATTAGTGTTTCTTAGCATATATATTGGTGTGTGTTAAAGCTCGGATCTGTGAGTCACGAGCAGCAACGAATCGCTCATGCCTCTGTCGGTATCCACACAGACGAAGGAGAACTGGGCAACGTCGAAAAAATCTAGTTTCTATACTAGGATTTCGGCCTCTAGATTATATTGGATGAATTGTCTTTGCCTTTTTTGTGTTTTCTATCTCCTTGATAATATAACTTAAGCAATATATTTATATAGAAAAATTGGTTTAACCCTATCTTAAAACCTGTATTAGGGTTTTGCCCAATTAATCTTAATGGACCTAATTAGGCCCAATTAAATGGAATTCACATTCAATTAGAATTGGCGCTAATAATTCGAATTATTCTCACTTCTATTCATAATAGGATTGGCCCAATTACATGTCCAACTCCATTCGTCTTTGTGTGTGACCCAATAGGTTCTCATTGCGTTGATCATAAATAAGGAGTGGTGTCTAGCAATAAATCATTATTTCCTAAGCAGTGAAAGTGTCTGTGACTCGACATTACCAATCTCGTGATTTATGTATATTAATCCTTTTGTCCTTGATTTCTAGATTGAACATGAGTCATGGAACGTATCATACTCATTTAATTCAATCTATGAGCTCGTGACATCACTCTTGTTATATAGGAGGGACAAATCCTTATCTCGATCAACCAACATCTTATTACATAAACAGATTTCATACCCAATCACTATCTTGTTCGTCCACCCATTTACGAGTGACGTTTGATAGTGTCAAAGCATGCAATTGCTTATGTTAAGATCTCTGGCGATCTCAAGTCATAGGATTATATATAAATCATAATCACTATGAGAATTGCTATGATACTCATATAACAATCCATGTAGCAATCTCATGGCGGATCGTCCAATACATTGTTCTCTAACATGTACCTATGTGTTAAATTGATATCTCATATCAATTTACACATACTAGTCTTAATGCAATATTGATATCATTATTCTCAATGATGCTCAACTAGGGATGTTTTCAGACTATCTTAAATTATATTTCTAAGGATATTATTTTATCTATTTATATACGCAGACAGTAAATGAAATGAAACAATAGAATGCCATTTTATAGAAAATATCATGATACATCAGAAATATTCAAATAAGAATCATCCAAATGATTGGTCTCTAGAGCACACTCCAACATCTTCATGCTAGTGAGCCTTGAACCTACAATATACACACATCAAATGATGTTTAACGTACATCTATCGGAAAGTTTAACATCTTCTTTTAGGCACTTCAATAATGTTGTCTTCCGAGTTCCAGTCTTCGACATTCTATCTTCAAATCCTTAATTGATTGTATGTTATCTTTTTTCCTGTAACATACAAATCTATATTGATGATGTTATTGAAAAAAAATGTTTCTTGATATGCATAACGATGGAATTTCGTTGTAATGTGAGTAATTTGCAATATGAAAATTTCAAAAAAAAATTACCATTATGATATTTACCTTGACCTTGTGCTTTTTGATGCCCACAATCTTACATTCAACTGATTTATGTAAGTCTGCCATCATATGTAGCCATTTGTATAGGATCAATGTATTTGTTTGCATGAATGGCGTCTCTTCTTTACGTACAACACTTTTTCGAAAATATTTCTTGTCTTGCCTAAATGTATATATGAGATGAAATCAATTAGAATCTTCCATGAAATTCGGATATGCCAGACTCTCCTGTGTGTTCCATCCATACAACATTCCATATGGAGAAAAGTCCCTAATTATCTACATTTCTACTTTCACTGTGAAATTCTTTCTTTTTTTTGGTACTTACATCTTACGCAAGAATTATGTTGTTCCATAAATATCTCAATTCGTGAATCAATAGCTGAATAAAGACATCAAAACTATTCTTTCAATGTTTTGGTCCTGTAATCAGTAAAGTTAGAAACATAACTTCTCTTTTCAAACACATCTTCGAAGGCAAATTATTCGAGGATAACAAGCCATAACGAATTGACTTTCGAATTGTCCATATGGACCAAAGTCATCAGTTAACATACAAAGATAAATGTTTCTAATTTCATATGCGAGCTTAAGAAATATCTCATTAAAATCCTTCAAGGCCTTTCCATATGATAGTTGTTGTATTACTCTTTTTACTTTTCGGGTGTTTTGAGTATCATCTCATATATGCAATGATTTTCCTTTACTCGTACAATCTTATCAACATGTTTTCTATAAACATGTAAAACATCCTTTTATACGACATATATTTCTGTGAAGATGATTTTTTGGACAAAATTTGCTTACACTTCAAAATTCACATTTCAAAAGGTCTTTGTTTACTACTTAAAATAACATGCAACTATTTCTACAAATATCAATCTTTTGATGCATCATCCCTAGATACTTTAAAATGTTATTTATTTTAAAATATGTTTTTTTTATCTTGAGTACTTTAGAGTTAATATTCACACATAATTTGATCAAATAAATCCATGTTATTTTTTTGTCACATTGCAATCGTTTTTATACTCATTAATTTTAATGATCATGATAAATGAGACTAAAATTCTCGACAACATTCATATATAGGTTGTTTTACTGCATCTATTAGGTTAAGAAATCATCGTGAATCATTATTTGGTGTCATCTCCTATGTTTGCTCAACAACTTCGAGAAAAGCATGTGACATATGGATTACTATGGATTAATTTCGACATATGGATTATTAGTCATTGTTGCTATAACCTCCTCATTATTTCTTTCGATTAAATTGTAATTCTTGTGGCAGCATACCTCTAACATGACTAACTTAACCTGCAAAAACAAAACTTGATAATTTTACAAAAGAAATCAGCCATATAAAGGTGTTTCCAAACAATATGTTGACTCTGGTACTTTCTATTTTCTTATCTTTGCACGTACATAACATTGTACTACATTCTTGACACAAATGTTGCATCGACACAAAACTCATAACTATTCCAAATCGAGTAAGCATTCTTGCTTAATCTCTTTTACTATCGAATATTTTACATCTATCCTGCTAACCTATATATACTTATATTTGAAGAGGATTATATTAATTGAGAGTACGCTTACACTTGCATTGGTGATGATAGACAAAACCATTATGAAGTAAAAATATTTTATTTTCCAACAGTTGTATCGCAAATTTAAATATTTCAATGGGCATTTTTTAGTAATATAAAAAAATTTAATAAGTTCAATAGCCATCCATTGGAACATTTTTACATGTTTTCAACGGTGTTTCAACATGAATTTTAACGGATTCCAACGCCCCTTTCAGCAATGAGTGACCATTGAAAAATCATTTATACTTTCTAATGGATTGTATTCATTGGTAAAACGTTGAAACTTACAATGGATTTTTCCATAGTTATCAATGAACGTCTAAACATTGCATTTTCGTTGAGTACCTATTAAAATATTCAAAGAATTAAAATAGATAATTGACCGATGATATATGTTGCCATTTGTTGGAATTCATCTGAAATGAAAATGAAAGACAACAAAGAGTTGTGAATATTTCACTCATTGTTCAAGATATAATGATAGATTGTAAATTACATCCAACATAAATTTATAATCGTCTTTAATAAAGACGATTTATGGCCATTTTAGCTATTGCAACATATGTTGCACAACCAAATACTTGATAATGGAATATATTTAGTTCTTAGCCAAATTCTAATTGTGTTATAGAATATTTATAATAAGCATTTAGTCTTATTTAAATTAGTGTTGCGACATGGAAAATAACATGTTTTCAAGTAGAAAATGAAAGTTTTGGTCTCATTATTAGTGGTTGGTAATAGGTTCAAGATGTTTAATTAACGACTCTATCCTACTATTTTATTTTGAACTTGTGATACAAGATATTCAATCACATGTGATGTACAATAATCATTAAAAACTTGAGAACTAAAATCATGAGTACTATTAAGTCTCAACTATTTTGATAGGATAATTAAAGAATTGATATCAAAATTTATTTATTTGACTAGGAAACCTCAAAAATATAACATTGTGGCTTGATAATAAACAAACATATAACCAACTACTTGAGCATCAATTAATACCGTAAATATTGAAATGGTCCATTTGGTGGATGAATTGATCCACATATTTTTCCATGTATTTGTTCTAAAAAGATGGGTCATTTCCAAAATTGATTGATGAAAACAAACACTATACATAATTTAATGGGACTTTTCTACGGATGACTATTAGAATTTTAAACAATTAGTTGCATCATATTGAGCTAGGATTATCCTATCGGTCATGGAAAATCTTAAACATGTAGATATATTTGTGGTGATATGTGATTCAACCATACTTATTTTTGTGAAATATAATCTTGAGGACAAAGCCGTGAATTTTCAATCATATGTTCAATTTTCGAAACTATTATCGTGATAAAAGAATATTCATGATTTTTATCATTGGTAGTCATAGTCATTTTTGTGTATATATTTGACACTAAATAATGTTTCTTGAGACTTTAAAGTAAATAATGAATCATTTAAAATAAATTTTTTCACTCCAAACATTATGAATTTGGTTTTTCTTATCTCATTATTCATTTGTGTTATTAGTTTATGCATTCTCAATTTACATAATACCTATTCTCATTTTACATAATACCTTTTATCTTTGAGTATTATTATGGAATATAGAAAGATAAAAATGTAAATGAAAAGTATTTACAAAACAAAATGAAACATAACATAGATATTTAACTTTAGGGTGCAACAAAAATATAGACATTGAGCATCATTTTTTTTAAATTATAATTTAAAACATATATAATAAATAACATTTCTAAAACAACAAAAACAAAAACAAACTAAATGTTGACTTTTATTCATTTCACATGTCATTTTTCATCTTTAGACTAATCAAGAATTTCTATGATATCCAAATGATTCTTCTATCTTTCATTAAAAAAGAAATCATCAACATCATTAAAGTAAAGTTTGTTTCAGCATTGTTCCCTTGGTAATTATAAATCAAGGAGGCATCTCGGCATGATAGGCATGTGACCAATGGTCGTTCATACTGTAGAATTTGTAGAACAAAGATGAAACAGCGGAAGCAAGAAAGAAAGACTAAGAGCGAGCGAAAAATCAAGAGAATTAGAGAGAATAAGAATAAGTATTCTCTTATGTATTTCATTAGAACTAAAGGCGTCTATTTATACAAGTAGAAAGGGTGAAAAACAAGAAAAATACACGTTCACATGCAAGCACAAGTTTAGATGTAACATGCATGAGCTGGAGCGGTCAACAAGGCATAGGAGACCGCACAGGTCATAAATAGGCTTGACCAGGTCGTAGGTCGCGGGATACAGCTCGAGACGTGATGCAGGATACGGGACACGGCCCGGGACACAGATAAGAACGAAATGTGCCTCGGGACGCGAAGAAGAGTGGGACACGGCTGGGGACGTGGCTCGGGACGCGAAGAACAACGGGATACGGCTCAGGACGTGGAGAAGAGCGGGACACGGCTTGAGATGCGATGCTGGATGCGGGACGCGGGACGCGGCTCGGGATGCTGAGAAGAACGAGACGCATCTCGAGATGCAGCTCGAGACGCGAAAAATAGCGGGATGCGGCCTTTCTTCTTAACATTCCCCCTCAAGCTTAGGCGTTCAAAAGCAACATAAGTGAAGCCTCATTAAAACCTTTTCGGGGAAAACCCAATTGGAACAAAAAACCCGACAAAGTAAAAAGAGTACAACAACTTATGAACTCGAGGGACGAACAACTAAGATTGAATTCGATGACTTGGGAGTAAAGATATCAATGAGGGTGATCCGATAATGGAGATCTTTGCAGACTTTTTCACTTGTGGCTTTGGTGAAGACATCGGTCAACTGATCTGCGCTTCTTGTATATGCGAATTCAATGGCGCCAGCTTCGAGCTTCTCTCAAACAAAATGACAGTCAACTTCAATATGTTTTGTTCGTTCGTGGAATACCGAGTTGGATGAAATGTGAATTACCGCCTGAATATCGCAATGAAGCATCATGGCTTGCAAAGGTTCAAGGCCAAGATCTTTGAGGAGAGCCCGGATCCAAAAGAGGTCACATGTTGTATTTGTCATAGCTCGGTACTCGGCCTCAGGGCTGGAACGAAAGACCACCGATTGATTTTTGCTTCTTCAATTGACAAGGTTCCCCCAACAAAGGTACAGAACCCTGTCGTTGATTTCTGATCTTTGCGGTCACTGAGCCAATCTGCATCACAATACCCAATTAGACTAGTGTTTGTTGTTTTTACTCATTAGTATACCTTTTCCCGGAGCGTTCTTGATGTATCGGAGGATTCAGTCCATTATTTTCCAATGTTGTTCCTTTGGAGCATGCATATGCTGGCTGACCTGATTCACAGCATAACACAAGTCAGGTTTTGTTATCGTGAGATATTTTAGCTTACCGACAAGGCGTCGGTATTGTTCTATAACATAAAATGGTTCCCCCTCACGCAAGTCTTTGTATTTTTCTTCGATGGGGGTCTTGGTCGGCTTAGATCTGAGTTTACCTGTCTCATTCAAAAGGTCTAAAGCATATATTTTTTTAGAAAGAAATAAAGTATCATTAGATCTAGTTACTTCAATTCCAAGAAAGTACTTAAGTTCATTCAGATCCTTTATATCAAATGTGTCTTTTAGAAAACGTTTAACACTTTCTATTCCTTTATTATCATCTCCTGTTATGATAATATCATCAACATAAACGAAGAGAACAATGATACCAGAATTTTTCGAATGATGAACATGGAATGATCAGCCTCACTCCTTCTAAAACCATACTTTTGAACAGCAACATAGAGCCTAGTGTACCAAGCTCGTGGGGGTTGTTTGAGTCCATAGAGAGCTCCTCTTAGTTTACATACAATTCCTTTTCGGTTTGGAGGCCAGGGGGAGGTTTCATATAGATCTCTTCCTTTAGTTCTCTCAGAAGGAAAGCATTTTTAACATCCATCTGCCACAAACTCCAATTAAGGTTAATAGCAATAGAAAAGATAATGCAAACATAATGAAGTTTACCAACAGGAGCAAAAGTCTCAGTATACCCTTGCGCTACAAGGCTAGCCTTGTAACGTTCTACCTCACCATTACTTTTATATTTGATTTTGCATACCCATTTGCTTCCAATGGGTTTCTTTTCTTTAGGAAGGGGGATAAGGTCTCATGTTTTATTCTTTTCTAAGGCTGCTAGCTCCTCAACCATGGCTTCCTCCCATTCTGGCTTCCATTTGGCTTCTCTATAGGTTTGTGGCTCGATATCCCTGTCAATTTTACTAAGAAAAGCTTTATGATCAGTAGAGATAAATTCCAAAGAGATAAAATTTTGAATAGGATGTTCGGTAGGATGCTCGTTTGCCATGCTATTGAAATAGGGTGTTTGGTTGTCACGCCATTGAATAGGATTGTGAATCTATTCCAAGATTGGTCGCCTTATTCTAGTGCTTCTCCGAGGCACTATCTCATTTAGAATCCTTCCTTGAACTTCATCGACGTCCTGATACTCATTTAGGTTATGATCATGGATTTGATCTTCATTCTCATGATTTGAGGCCCGAGATTCCTCCTCATGATTTTTCTCAGAACATACATCATGGCTTTCTTGTTCTTCATTTTCTTATATTTCTTTATCATTTTGGTCTTCATGACGTTCATGTACACTTGGCAGAGGACTTGTTTCATTGTTAGTTTTCGAAATTGAATTTACTAAGTTTCTAAGGGACAAACCTATATCATTTGGTTTCGAGATTCCTTTAATCTCTTCCCAGGTGATTTTATCATAAAAGCTCTTGTCTTCGAGAAACATAACATCTCGAGACACTATTACATCTTGAGATTTTGGATCGAAACACTTGTAGCCTTTTTTATTTACTGAGTATCCGATGAACATGGCTTTAGTGCTCCTTGGTTCCAACTTGTTTCGCTGTGAGTCAAGAACAAGAGCGAAACACACACAACCGAAAATTTTAAAATACTCAAGATCAGGTTTTATAGAGTTTAATACCTCATAAGGTGTTTTTTTTTTCCTTTAGAACCTTTGTTGGAATTCTGTTAATGATGTAAAAAGCGGTCATGACCGCATCGGACCAAAACCTTTTAGGAACATCTCGATCAAACATGATAGTTCTCGAGACTTCCATTAGGTGTCTATTCTTCCTCACGGCCACTCCATTTTGTTGCGGAGTATAAGGACACGAGGTCTACTGTGTAATGCCTTGTTCTTCAAGGTACCTGCGAAACTGAAGACTAATATACTCTCCACCATTGTCAGTCCTTAGACATTTTACTTTAGCATCATATTGAGTTAAAACATGCTTATGAAACTTCACAAATACATCATAAACACTACTTTTAGACGAAAGAGTATAAAGCCATGTAAACTTTGATTTCTCATCAATGTAGGTTAAAAATATTTCTTTTAAGCACGAGAAACACATGGAGCTGTCCAAACATCTGAATGAATCAGCTCAAAACAGTTTTTATAAACCGAAAAAAGAGTTTGAAAATACTTGTTTTACGTGATTTCCTAAGATACAAGCTTCACGCGTTTCATGTTTATCTTTAAGATCGGGAAAAATGATACTAAGAACTTTACTATGATGGTGTCCAAGTCTTGCATGCCACTTAGAAAATTTATTAAAATTTGATTTGGATAGAAACACGGACTCTGGATCACAAGACATAGACTCGAGAATATAAAGACCATTAAGGAGCTTTCCTTTGCTGATTACTTGTTTGCTTTTAATATCCTATATCCAAAAAGAGTTAGAATCGAAACAAACATGACAATTAAGGTGTTTTGCAAGCTTTTGTACAGAGATAAGATTATTAGAAAATTTTGGAACGAAGAGAGCCCTTGTATCATGACCGAGAAGCATAAGCTTCCCAGATCCTTTAATTGGAACACTCTCCCCGTTCGCAATAGAAACAGAGCCACAATGAGGTTTTATATCTTTAAGCAAGTCATGAGTTTTAATCATATGATTTGTAGCTCCA
>CM071873.1:28950462-28976124 GCA_036759665.1 Gynandropsis gynandra
TGGAAAACAACCTACTTATGAACACTTGAGAGTATTTGGTTGTTTGTGTTACGTTTCAACTCTTACTAAAGATAGAAACAAATTCAGTCCACGAGCTAACCCTGCTGTATTCATAGGGTATCCTCAAGGATATAAAGGATATAAAGTCCTTGATTTAACCACTAATCGAATTATGATTTCAAGACATATAATCTTTCATGAAAACAGCTTTCCTTTTCACACACATTCTTCTAATAACATTTCTGATTTTTTTTATCATTCTGTCCTTCCTATATCAATCAGTGATACTTATCTGCCAAATCATGACTTCAGCTCTTCTATTCCTTCTTCTGTGACAACTCTTCCAAATAACTCTCCTGGTTCTTCCTTTATTTCTAATGATACTCCCATAGAAGACCTCTTAATTCTGCCAAATCATGACTTCAGCTCTTCTATTCCTTCTTCTGTGACAACTCTTCCAAATAACTCTATGGGTTCTTCCTTTGTTTCTGATGATACTCCCATCAGACCTAGAAGACCTCTTAATCCACCAAAATATTTATCTGATTATGATCTTTATCATCTATCTCATGATAACGAACCTCCTATACATAAAACACCTTATCCCATATCTGCTTTTATTTCTTATCAAAACTTTCTGATGCATATAAACATTTTATTTTAAATATTAGTGCAGTTTCTGAACATAAAACATATAAACAAGCTGCTTTGTCTGATGTTTGGAAAAATGCTATGAAATTGGAACTAGATGCACTTCAAAATAATAAAACATGGACTGTTTGCTCAATGCCTTCTCATAAGAAATTTGTAGGTTGTAAATGGTTGTTTAAAATTAAATACAATGTTGATGGTAGTGTAGATAGATACAAAGCAAGATTAGTGGCTAAAGGATTTACACAAAAACAGGGAATTGATTATGTTGATTCTTTTAGTCCTGTTGCAAAGATGATTACAGTAAGAATCTTTTTATGCTTAGCTTCATCAAATAATTGGATAATTAATCAAATGGATGTTTCAAATGCTTTTTTAAATGGTGATTTAAAAGAAAAAATATACATGCAACTACCTCCTGGATATATGCCGTCTGAGGGGGAGATTTTTCCTGATAATCCTGTTTGTAAACTACATAAATCATTATATGGTTTAAAACAATCCTCTCGTCAATGGCATTTAAAATTCTCATCTGTTTTGTTGAATTCTGGTTTTACACAATCTGTTTCAGATAATTCGCTATTTTTGAAATCATCTTCTGATTATTTTCTTGGTCTTTTAGTATATGTTGATGATATCTTAATTGTTGGGAACAATAAATCTGTTATTGATTCTGTTAAACAGCTTCTTCATTCTCACTTCGTTGTCAAAGATTTAGGAGATTGCAGGTATTTTCTTGGTTTAGAGATTGCTCGATCCTCGAAAGGAATCTCTTTGAGTCAGCGTAAGTATACTTTAGAAATGCTTGAAGAATTTAGTATGTTAGCTTCCAAACCGGTACTGATACCTATGGATGTGAATGCGAAACTATCTCTTACAGACAGTGCACCCTTACCTAACCCGACATATTATCATAAATTGATTGAAAAGTTGATTATTCAACCATTACTCGTCCTGACATATGTTTTGCGGTTAACAAATTAAGCCAGTTCATGTCATCTCCTATTGAATTACATCTTATTGCAGCGAAAATAATATTACGGTATTTAAAAAATAATCATGGACAGGGTCTGTTTTATCCTTCTATTAAGAGCAACAAATTAACTGCATTTTGTGATGCAGATTGGGCTTCATGCTTAGACTCTAGACGATCGGTTACAGGTTATTGTGTATTTTTGGGTGATTCTTTGATATCGTGGAAATCTAAGAAACAGGTTACAGTTTCAAGAAGCAGTGCCGAAGCAGAATATCGTGCAATGGCGAATGCTACATGTGAATTGGTATGGATTTCATCCCTCCTTTGTGAATTGTCTTTTCCTATTACACAACCTGCGTTGCTGTTTTGTGACAATACAACTGCTATACACATTGCAAACAACTCCGTTTACCATGAGCGCACAAAACATATAGAGATTGACTGCCACCTAGTTCGTGAAAAGATTCAATCGGGTTTCATCAAGACTTTGCATCTTCAAACACACCATCAACTTGCTGACGTTTTGACGAAGTCTTTATCTTCCGAACTCTTTTATAAACTCACTTCCAAGATGGGAGTGAATGACATTCACTCAGTATTAAATTTGTTAATTAGTTATTAATTAGTTGTTAATTAGTTATTAATTAGTTAGTATAGTTTATTAGTTTTAGTTAGTATAGTTAGTTGATAATTTTGTGTATAAATAAGAGAGAATGTATATTTTTTTTTATTAAGTGAAATAAAGATAAAGTTTTTCTTTGTGAAAATTTTCAGTATCAATATATATCTTAATGATTAACATAAAAAGCTCATATTTGCATCAAGATATAGCTTACAATTCAATCGAAGAATTAACGGAATCTGTGACATCACAATAAATAATTGTGAAAGATATGATGGTCTAATGTTCATTACCATATTATATAGTGCCGGTTCTCCCCATGTTCCACAAGGATCATGGAAGAGGGCCTCAATTAATCTTGGGGCCATTATTTTAAAAAATAATAATATTGATTTTAATAATTTAGAGCCTATGAAACCTAAAAAAACCTAAAAATATTAATATTGATTTTAATAATGTAGGGCCCATGAATTTCAAAGGAGCTTGATAAAATTTTTTGTTTTTGTTGTAAGATTTTAAAAAAAGTCCTAGAAAAGGTATCTAGTAAATGAAGGTCTTTTTGATTGGGCTCATCTTAGTGCTAGGTTAAGAGAACATGAAACAAGTATAGAACATATATCGAATATGAAAACTTGGATTGAATTACGACTTAGATTTCAACAAAATGAAACAATTGACAAAAAAACTCAAGAAATATTTAAAAAAGAAAAAGAATTTTGGAAAAATGTTTTGTTTAGGATTATTGCAGTTATAAAATATCTTGCAAAACACAACTTAGCAAAAATGAAAGATTTTATCACAATAATAATAGGAACTTTTTAGGACTTATAGAGATGTTAGCAGAGTTTGATCCTAATGCAAGAACATGTTAACCGTATTCATAGCGGTAGTAGTAGTCATCAACATTATCTTAGTCATAATATTCAAAATGAATTGATACTTTTGATTGCTTCGAAAATTAAATCTATAATCATCACAAAAGTAAAAGAAGCAAAATAATTTTCTGTGATACTGGCCTATACTGCAGATGCAAGTCATCAAGAACAAATGTATAAGGTGCGTCGATTCTACTTCAGATTCTTTAAATTAGAAGAATTTTTTATTGATTTGAAAGTTGATGATACAACTGGCTAAGGACTATTTGAAGTGTTGCAAGATGTGTTAAAATCCCTAGATCTTGATATTGATAATGTGAGAGGTCAAGGATATGATAATGTGGATTAGCTTTGATGGAAATTGAAAGCAATCTCCTAGAGAATTTAGACGTGGAAAGTTTGATCGAATATTTCGTTTCAAAATATGCAAATAGAATAACTCTTTTCAAATGAATGTTGTAAATATTTATTGCATGTAAAAGAAATTTTTTAGCATCGAATATTTCATTTCAAAAAGGTCTAGTTTAATTTTATTGCACATGTTATACTCCATTAGATTTTAGCAAAAACCCAAACTGAATGATATTAATATATATCACTCGTATAAAAGTGGTATATACCATATTCAGACACTCTCATTCTCTAAAAATTCTTACTAGATATTAAATGATTTAATTATTCATCTAGATAATCTTAGCATTTTCTAGAAGATTTGTGATCTAAACGTGTTTTTAAACGATGTAAATATTTCTAAACATTTAACTAAAAAACATAAATTCTTTTAATAATGTATAGTGTTTTTAAAAGATTTTTTTTCATGTATGCAACAATTTTAATATTTAAAATGAACTTCTTATGATTAACGAATATTATTTTATAGTAATTATCAAGGTTGAATAAAAATATAAACTCTACTTTTTTAATCTTATTTATAGTTTTATCTTATTTTATAAATGATAATGTAACATCGTTAATTATTTTGAATAATGTAAAATTATATATCTTATTTTATCTTTTTATCTTATTTTATGAATATTCTCATTTAAAGAACAATCATTTTTATAAGTATTTTATATGTCTACACATTATTCTTAATTTTCAATATATATTTTATAATCTGTATTACATGTCTAGACACTCTAGGACTATATGTCAAAATGCAAATACAAGAATTTAAAAATCGCTACTTAAAAGCTGTTTAGATCGTATCAAGGTAGAGACGATCAGTTCGCGTTTGTAGCACGTGGAAATAGTTAGTTCGAACTAACTGCGTGCAAGGAGTTCCAAAACATAGAGAATTGACTGAACACATTCCATTTTTACTCAGTTATGTATTGTAGACAAATCAAGATCACTCTTCTAAACCCAAAATGAGTCTGTACTTAAGGAAACAGATATTCTTCAACTCTCAAACTCAAGTATACCTCTCTATATTTTGCTCAATTAAAATCACTGTCCAAGTTGTAAATAGCAGAAATTGCAGGAAGCAATCGAGTGGAGAAGGAGAAATACACAATATATAACATACAAGCACGCAAGAAGTAATTACAAACAAAAGCTGAGGGCAAAGGGTATTACAAACCACAGGAGGAGGGTGAAACTCAGAAGATGTTCTTGAACTGGTTGGTTAGAGAATCCCGTAGATTGGAGTAGAGGCCGTAGAGCGAGTACTGCCGAAGGTTTGCTACCTCATACCACGAATTTAGCGAGGTGTAATGTTTATCCGTGCCTGAGAATGCCAACTGGATCCCTAGACTGCAATCTACTTGGCCTCCTCGGTTCTTGCAGTTCTGGATTTTGATTGCACATTCCTGTTTGTTGAAGCACACGAATTTTGCGTCCCCAGCACACTTGCCGCATCCGTCTCTTTTCCAATATAGGTTCTGAAGCCTGCCCTTCTGGAACTCAAGAACCTATGTTGATGAAAATACAACCAGATTACAATAGAGACGAGAGGATAGAAACCTAATATGAGAAGATTAGAAGCTTATCAATTACAAGAGTGAAGCTTGTCACGATGAGGTTATTATCTGCAACAAAAACAGGGATCGATCTTGCAGCATATTTCGAACCAGCAAACGCTACCATATAACCGCCAGTAGACTCCTGGAGCACAAAGCAATCAATACAACAATTAACGAGTCAAAATTGTGATTGGCATCACAAATGCAGTAAGTAGCAGGTTTTAGAACCTCCATATCTGAAAAAAAAAAAGATATATTTTGGTACAACAGAACTTCCTAACAAAAACAATAAAGGGTAAAAGCTGGTATACATCATTTTTGAGAAAGACATGCACACTTTACTCTTGCACCGATAATTCCATTATATGGTTAACCATTCCTTCTACTATATTCTTCGAATTGTCTAATAATGCCAGATCCTTTGTCAGTATAAAACCTAATGCCGCAGTAGATATCTATTTTACACCATCCCCTTCTCTAAAAGCCAGGACCGAAAAGTGCAGAGATGAACCGCATTTTCAGACAATGCAAAATTGGAATTAAGATGCACAACCCATTACAAGAGATCTCAAACAAAACCCTACGAGACTTATGTCTCGAACAAAAAGTTCCTAAAATTCCTAAGCCGGATCCAGAAAGTTTAAACTAATGCTAAACTGATCTAGACATGTAGTTTCAGAGTCAACCGGCGATCTGATCAGAAAAAGCTACTACACAAAGAATTTCGAAAATTTCACTCCAGTAAACCTTCTCCTTGCTGATTTAATTGATACCTATGACTCCATTGAACCGTTGATTCATATAAAAAATAGATCAGGGAAACGGATCGAACCGGTCGAAAACTTGAGGTGTTGATGGTGAGGAGGGTGATCTCATCGACTTTTGGTCGGAAAACGGCGACCTGAGAACCCGAACTCGATAGAGAGAGTCGGCGATCGCAGGGAGAGTACTGCACGGACCGATTGCTGTTGAAAAAAGACTCTTTTGCCGCGAAGGCAAGGCCGAAGGTGAAGCCGTCGCCGCTCGCAACACTGGAATCCGAGCAGGGCGAGTAGACCCGATTGTCATCACCAGAAGCCTCCGCCGGAGATAATGTCAGGACCGCCGCGAGGATGAAGCAGAGAATAACGAATTGTGCCATCGGTTCAAATGGCAAGCTTCGGCGACCTTGTGTATGTTTTTACTCGTCGCTGCATTATATGCTCTTCGAGTTCGGCGAGAACTGGGCTATGAGATTATGGGCCTTTAGGCCTAAAGGCCCAAACGTGTCTCAAAATTAAGATCTTCGTCAATTCCTCCAGAAGTAGATTCAAAGTGAAACTAGCATTTATCTCTGTTCGACATCCTCCTCGATCACCTTCAACTCTGTATTGCTTGCGGCTTTTGCGGCAAGAATCTATCAACAATGTTGAAGATCGCGATTCTCTTTTCTTTTTGCCTCATCTCAACGATTGCCCTAGCCACCGATGTCTATTACTGCGGTAAGTTTCGTCGGATTCTTCGAGAATTTGATCGGTTTCGTTGTGGGTTCGTGATGGGCATGTTGTTGTGATGTTTGATCGATTTTAGCTCTTTATAAGATGATGAATTGGGTTTTGGTATAGTGGTTGATTCTTTGGATTCTTTTCTGAAACTCGGTGGTTGAGAAAAAAAAATTGTGCCTTTCCTTGAGGTTTAATATACGATACTCTGATCCAGCTATGAGACACGATGGTTATAAACATTCACGTGTCTTCGTTGTTACTCAGATTTGAAACTCCCATTTCTGGGAAAATTAAGAGCTGTGATTGTTGTTTCTCGATTGTGGTTGAAAAGGGATTTATAGTGTTTATGAAGTCTGGCTTTGTGGGTTGCAGATAACAACGCGGAGTATGATGTGAATGTGAAAGGGGTCGACATCTCTCCTTATCCAATCGCTAGAGGCGAGCCTGCTACCTTTAGCATCTTCGCCAACACTGGTACTTTCATTTATTCCTTAGTATTCTTAATATCTATCTGTATGATTTAATTTTGGCTGATATCGGTACTTATGATGCAAAGATTGTTGCGCAAAAGTTGCAGTTATTGCACTAAGTTCTTTGCTTGGTTGAGGGCTTTGATGTTTCGTTCTATGAGTGTTTGCATAGTTAAGGCCGATGTGATCACTGAGTTGAATAATTCGGTTTCCTGTAAAGCTGCATGGGATGATTGTTTTGAGATCTTATTATTGTTTTCGGTTGTTGAATAAGAGGTAGATATGTGCCACATTTTTTTCACATCCTTAGGGAGTTCTTATTAAATACACCATGTTAAAGCGTTTGTAGTGACGAGGTTTTTTCTTCATTTGTATGATCTACAAAGGTCGTGCAATCTCGGGCGGGAAGTTGGTGATTGAAGTTTCATTCTTCGGATGGCATATCCACTCTGAGACACATGATCTTTGTGATGAGACAACTTGTCCTGTGTCAACGGGAGATTTCAAGGTTGCACACTCTCAAGTTCTTCCCGGATATACGCCGCCTGTAAGTTGGTTTTGCTTTGATCCATGATGTGACCGATTGGTCAAGTTAAAGAATTTTGCAAGTGAAGTACTGATGCATTGGGGTTCTATCATCTATCAAATGTGCCGTACTATCTGATTTAACAATCAGAGTGGTCCAATTCGGTATTGTTTATCTACTCAGGCATGGAACACGGGATGATTGGGATGAAGAATTTGAGTCTTATATTTCTTAATCTTCTGCAAATCCTTTTTGCGGTCCAGAAACCGTGAGATCACAAGCTCTTTTCCTCTTTCAGGGTTCTTACTCACTTAAAATGAAGATGATCGATGCACACAAGAAGGAATTAACATGCATCAAATTTTCGTTCGACATTGGATTCGGATCATCCATCGCCGACAGTTGAGCTATTCGTTCGATTACTGTTAATAAACCCATAGTTCTGTGTAAAGTCATCATTTCCTTTATCAAAATTGTTCATCCGAACGGCTCTGGAAGTGCCAGTCCTCTTATACTGTGATCCTCTTTCCCAAAAACATTGTGCTCTTTGATGTTCCATACATGATCATAAATGTGTGTGTTTGCTTCTTCAATGAGAAAATCAAATCAACTCTCCTTCATGAGCTTTGTTGCCAAGAAAACCAATGTAAACAAGTCAAAATCTAATCTGCCAAATTGGAAACTCAATTCCGAGTTTAATCGAACCGCAGAAATTTAGATAGTCATAAATATTTGTTCTAAATAGAACTCTTTAAAATTTGAAGTATATAATATAGATGAACTTTAAATCTAAGACCACTTCTTGTTGCAAGCTAAAGCTGAGCTACTTTTACAAATATTATATCATTGCACGTTCATGGAAATGCAAGGACAAGGCAGGCATTATCATTATTGTTAACAACTTCACCGTGGATGGTTATTATTATGTCATGTTTCCACCAGAAAGATGAGATTTTTTTCTTTTATTCCACCCATACTCCATTATAGCAAATGTCAAATCGTCTTCTCTTTGCTCTGTTTTTTTGGCGATTTGGCTAATTGGGTAATGGTCATGAGCCTTTGTTCTCTTGATTGAGCTTTGGGGTGTTGTGATGTCTACTTTATTGCTACGATGACCCATCAAGAAAAAGCATTGAAAACTAGTATAACGAATGCCTTTTGAAGGCTTTATTCCACTTGGTACCCACAAGTTACATAGAATCAGAAACCCAGTTTCTTTTTTCTTCTTAGCCAATCTTCTGTTTCGTCGCTCTTCATTAGGTTCTTGCCTTGCTCTTTCCAGTTCTCGAATTGGGTTTCGTCCAGAATCCCATTATTTTTTTCGCAGAAATGAAGGGAATGACAGAGACATTACTGAAGAAACTCAAGCTCATCACCACTGTTGGGAGCCTGAAACAAAGCTTAGCTCTTCATTACAGCCCTGAACACGAAGATAAGCACAACGACTTAAGCGAAACTAAACTCCATCATCAGATTCAGAGAGATGAAAATCCAGATTCAGATATCGATGATTCTCGGAACAGAGGGGGTCTGGCAGCAACAGCTGAGCCTGAGGAGACACAAGAAGCAGTGGAGCATGGAGACCAAGTAGATGTCTTGTCGGAATTCAAAGAAAAATGTCCACCTGGAGGAGAAGATTCCGTTGTCTTCTACACAACGAGCCTCAGAGGAGTGAGGAAGACATTTGAAGCCTGCAGAAGAACGAGGTTCTTGTTGGAGAATCACAAGATCTTGCTACGTGTGCGAGACGTTTCGATGGATTCAGGGTTCAGAGAAGAGATGTGGAGATTACTTGGACGGAAAGTTACCCCGCCGAGGTTGTTCATAAGAGGCAGATACATTGGAGGAGCCGATGAAGTCATCATCTTAAACGAGAACGGCTTGCTAAAGAAGCTTCTAGAAGGACTAATGTCACTGGCGAAGTCTCCATGTGAGGAGTGCAAGGAGGAACGGTTTTTAATATGTTGGATTTGCAATGGAAGCTCGAGAGTGTTTGTTGTGGACGAAGAGGGACATGAGATGTGGAGAAGATGCACAGATTGTAATGAGAATGGTCTTGTGAGATGCTCTCTTTGTAGTTGATTAAGCCAATCTAATGTTTAAGATTTAGTTAAATAACTTAGAAGACACAGTCTTCTGATAGGGAGCGCCATAGAATTGGCGGAGATTCACTGCTAAGATCAGTTGAACGCTCTTTGTGCTTGAATTCTTTTGTCGTCAAGTCTTTGGATTGAAAAATCTGATACTGCTGCTTGTTTCAAGTAACTTATGATTTGTTGGTCTTGATGAGCGACTTATTGATACTGTGTCTGTTGAATGAACTAAACGAAGATTCTCCGTTTGAGTGATAGGTTTCGTGTAACTTATAATTTCTGGATCTTGATGAGAATTTGTTGTTGGGTAGAATTGATGTTACCTGTGAGGAGAGATGAACCAAAAACGTCGAATCATGCGTTTCACGCAGTTTCCTTAAACTCTATTGACCGTGTACCTCTTGAAGCTTCGAGGTCTCACCCACGGAGAGTTCCCAGGATACAACGACCGCAAAACCAACGGAAGAAGCTATTCCGATGGTTCTATCGAACTTTTTCAGAGGAGGAGATGATGTTTGGGTAACTATGATTTCTTATCTGTCAACTTCCTTATTTTTCTGTTTATCTACACTAGTATTTGTAGATAAACGTGTGGGTGATGACGGAGATATCAGTCAAAAACTGATTCCTAATTTTAAGGAAAACTACTTCAAACGTGAGTAGTAGTTTTGACTGAGCTATATGGATAATATGTTTTAATTATTCATAATTAAAACATTATCCAATACTAATATTGGTCTGATTTGATTCAAACCTGTATATATATACTCGATATCTCCAATATTCCCCCACATGAATCAAACAGACTATGAGACTGAGTGATCCCTAAATGTAACTATTTATCTAGTGCGTACTACCGCAATGCGATGTAATATAATCTCCACAAAGTGTACTACATCTGGAGAGGTAGTTTGTGACTTTGAACCTTCCATATCGAAATACTATCGAATACGCTTACTAAATAGTGAACACGATGTCTTGAACTATTCAGTTTTTTATGCGTATTAGACAATAGTATTCACATAGCAGTTTTTTCCTCTCTATTCAGTTCTTTTGTTGTGCCCATTTTGGCCCCGGGACAGCCTGGTAGTTTCATCAAGTACTTTAGAGAATTAGCCCTGTTGTCATTCTCATAGAAGCGACCCACTTCATACTTGACATAGGAGATTTCTCTTTTAGAGTATCTCATTATACTCTTGAGAATCTTTAAGAGCACGAGTTCAACCTAACCGATTTCTTTCACTCTAGTATTTTATCATAGGAGTGAGAAAGGATTTTTCATCCCGAGTGATCTCATCGACTACCCCCCACAATTCGGTTATCCCATTGAACATAACGTTTGTGGTTTGTCCAGATAGGTTGGGTTGCCATCATGGTGGCTTGTCATTTTATGGGCTTTAGTCCCATTCCCCTCGATAATACATTAACCTGATCTCTATTAAGCCCACTCAACAAATTTCTGACAACATGATGTCATCTGTGGACGTGTCGCGACTTTCCATTATATATATGGCTTTTTGCCCTCCCGATTGCAGACTGACTATCACAATGTATGCATATTGCAGACACCGGTTTCGGCCATACTGGAATATCCTCAAGGCAATTTCAAAACCACTCAGCTTCTTCACCTGCGAGATCTAAAGCTATGAATTCTGATTCCATAGTTGATTTTGCAATACATGTTTGCTTAGAAGATTTCCACGAAATAGCACCACCTCCAACAACGAAAATATATCCACTTGTGGATTTATTCTCATTCGAATCTGAGATCCAATTTGCATCAGAATATCCTTCTAATACGGCTGGATATCTCGAGTAGTGCAACCCATAAGTCTCCGTATACCTTAGATATCTAAGGAGCCTAATTATGGCTTTCCAGTGATCTCCACTTGGATTGCTTGTATATCTACTAAGCATGTTTACAGCATTAGCGATATCTGGTCTAGTGTTGTTCATAAGATGCATTAAGCTTCCTATGACTCTAGAATATTCCAATTGTTGAACTCCTTCACCGTGATGTTTTCTCAAATGAGAGTTAACGTCAATCGGAGTTCTCGCCTCAACATTGCTGTCTTTGTCAAATCTCTCTAAGATTTGTTTCACATAGTGACTTTGAGATAACGAGTAACCATCTTGTGTCTTGGTAATCTTCATACCAAGTATTACATCTGCTAATCCCAAGTCTTTCATGTCAAAGTTGCTTGATAGCATTTTCTTTGTAGCCTTGATTATTTTGTCACTACTCCCAGTGATGATTATATCATCTACGTATATACAAACTATCACATATTCTGTCCCGTTACCTTTGACATAGATACACTTATCAACCTCATTGACGTGGAAATCATTTGATAACATCACATTATCAAACTTCGCATGCCACTGTTTGGGAGCTTGCTTGAGACCATACAAGGATTTCACAAGTTTACACACCTTACGTTCCTTATTAGGCACTATACACCCTTCAGGTTGAAGCATGTATACTTCCTCTTCCAGTTCGCCGCTCAGAAACGCAGTCTTTACATCCATCTGGTGTAACTCAAGATTATGTAAAGCTGCAATGGCTATCAAGAGCCTAATAGATGTTTTCCGAGCGACTGGAGAGTAAACGTCGAAGTAATCAACTCCTTCAGTTTGCCTGTAGCCTTTAACTACAAGTCTCGCCTTGTATCTCTCGATTGTACCATCTGGTTTCCTCTTCCTCTTGAAGATCCATTTGCAGCCTAGTGGTTTGCATCCTTGCGGAAGATCCACCAATTCCCATGTATGATTTTGTCGGATTGACTCAATCTCACTTTTCACAGTTTCCTTCCAATAAGGAGCTTCAGATGATGACATAACCTCTTGATATATCTGTGTTTCATTTTCCAACATGATGCTAGAAAATCTGGGCCATAAGAATTTGATTTCTTTGCCCTTTTGCTCCGTCTAGGTTCTTCTTCATTTACCTCTAGTTGATTAAGAGGTTCATGAATTCTTTGAATTTCCATATCACTTGGGTCTAACTGTACCCGAGTTTTGTATGGAAACACGCTTTCAAAAAACGAAGCGTCTCTAGACTCAATGATTGTATTCACATGCACTTCAGAATTATCTGATTTGTATACCAAGAATCGATAAGCACTTGAGTTATGCGCATAACCGATAAACACACAGTCTACGGTCTTTGGTCCCAATCGAGTACGTTTAGGAACAGGAATTGGCACCTTAGCAAGACAACCCCATACCCTTGGGTATTTGTAACTAGGTGTTTTACATCTCCACAACTCATAGGGTGTTTTGTCAAGTTTTTTATGCGGTACTCTGTTTAATACGAAATTAGCAGATATCACCGCTTCCCCCCACAAGTTCTGAGGTGACCCAGAGCTTATTAATATGGCATTCATCATCTCTTTCAGTGTCATGTTCTTGCGTTCAGAAATGCCATTTTGTTCAGGCGTATAAGGAGCTGTAGTTTGATGGATGATACCATTTTCTGCACATAATTGTGCAAAAGGTGACTCATACTCACCTCCTCTATCGCTTCTCAAAGCTTTAATTTTCTTTCCAAGTTGATTTTCAACTTCATTTTTATAGAGAGTGAACATCTCTATTGCCTCGTCTTTACTTCGCATTAAGTAGAGATAACAATATCGAGTACAATCATCAATAAAGGTGATGAAATATCTTTTACCACCTCTTGTTTGTACATACTTAAGATCACATACATCGGTATGCACTAATTCTAAAGGTTCAGTTCTTCGCTCAATTGTTTTGAACGAAGACTTTGCAAATTTTGCCTCAACGCAAACTTCACATTTGTGGCCTTTATCCAAATTGAATTTTGGTAGTAGATTTAAAGACATTAGTCTTTGTAAAGACTTTAAATTCACATGTCCTAATCTACCATGCCATAAACTTGACTCATTCAAGTAAGCAGAAGAAGTAGAAATTTTATTAATTTCAGCAGAAGCAGAGGTTACATTCTTAGCCGCAGGGGCATTACACAGAGTCATTACATTCATCTTAAACATCCCATTAGCCAAATAACCTCTACCCAGGTACAAACCATCCTTAGACACTACAACCCTCTCGGACTCAAAGACTAGCTTGAAACCTTTCTTTGCTAGCACAGATCCGGAGACCAGGTTCTTGCGGATGTCAGGCACATGCAGAACCTCGGTGAGTGTCAACTTCTTTCCAGAAGTCATTTTCAGGACGATCGAACCCTTGCCTTCCACCTTGGATGTAGCAGAGTTCCCCATGTAGCAGCTCTCTCCAGTGACCGCGTCATAGGTAGTGAACATCCACCGGTTGGCGCAGATGTGGCGGGTTGCTCCAGTGTCAATCCACCACTCTCTCGGATTTCCTCCGACCAAGTTCACTTCCGACACAACCGCCACGAAGTTAGTGTCTTCTTCAGTCTCTCCTTCAGCTACATGAGCCTGGAACTTCTTCTTATTGTTCTTTTGACCACCTTCCTTGCGATGGTAGCAGTCCTTCGCAAGGTGTCCTGAATTGCCGCAGACATAGCAGTCCCCTTTGAACCTTTTGGGGCCGGCTTTGACGGTGTCTTTGCCAGCCTTCCTCTTTTGGTTCCCCTTGGTCTTGGTCGTCTCAACGACATTCGCCTTAGACACATGCTGTCCCGTTGCCTTCAGAACGGGCGTAGACTCCGATCTTATCTTCACACGACGGAGCACATCCTTCAAGGACATATCCTTAGGCTTTTGCAAAAGGTGTTCTTTAAAGTCTTTCCAGGATGGAGGTAATTTCTCAATTACGGTTGCCACCTGGAACCGTTCATCCACTATTATGCCCTCTCCAGCAATGTCATTCAAGATGGTAAGTAATTCTTTCATCTGTGTCATGACACACTTTGTGTCTACCATACGGTAGTTGTGGAGTTTGCCAACAATAACTCGCCCATAACAAGCGCTTTCAGATTTATACTGATGATTGAGCGCATCCCAGAGTTGCTTAGCAGTGTGATACTTGGAAAATTGGCTGAACAGCGAACTATCCAAGCAGGTCATTATGAAGTTCAAACACAAGAGTCTTTGTACTTCCAGTGTTCCAACCTCACTAATGATTGAGCATTGCCCTCTTCTGGGATCGGAACCTCCTCAGTGAGGTTCTCTGTCAGCTGTAAGCGTGTCAAGTAGAAAACCATCTGATACTTCCAACACGCGGAATTTTGACCATCAAATTTTTCAGGTCTATCAGCTGCGCTTAACGGCACATGGGGAATTATTTCTCCTTCGGGGTTCGCAATCACCGGAGGCATAATTGATTGACCAACGACGTTCACAACGTTCGTTGTCATGCGAGTACTCACTCCGACGCCCGCGGCATTAGGAGTAACGGGGTTCGCAACCTCCGTTCCTTCAGGGATCATGCCCGTGTTCGCAACATCGGGGACAGCATTGAGGTTCGCTTGATTTTCCATTATCTCACGGATTATACCTTACGTTGAATAGAGTTTAAGCTGTTGGGTAAAATTGATGTTACCTGTGAAGAGAGATGAACCAGAAACGTCGAGTCCTGCGTTTCACGCAGTTTCCTTAAACTCTATTGACCGTGTACCTCTTGAAGCTTCGAGGTCTCACACACGGAGAGTTCCCAGGATACAACGACCGCAAAACCAACGGAAGAAGCTATTCTGATGGTTCTATCGAACTTTTTTAGAGGAGGAGATGATTTTTGGGTAACTATGGTTTCTTATCTGTCAACTTCCTTATTTTTCTGTTTATCTACACCAGTATTTGTAGATAAAGTGTGGGATGATGAAGGAGATATCAGTCAAAAACTGATTCCTAATTTTAAGGAAAACTACTTCAAACGTGAGTAGTAGTTTTGACTGAGCTATATTGATAATATGTTTTAATTATTCATTATTAAAACATTATCCAATACTAATATTGGTCTGATTTGATTCAAACCTGTATATATATACTTGATATCTCCAACATTTGTGTTGGTGTGTTCTAAAGGTTCTGTTTTTAGGTGACTCTAAGGGTTTAACAAAAGATAAAACCGATTCAAATATCAACGTGCATCCGTTGAACACGTGACAAAAAAAATTAAAGAAAAAAACTTGATAACAAAATTTTAAATAATAATTAAAAAAGTTTATACAAATTAAAAACATAAACTACAAATCATCTAAGTTAGTACCGTCTTAATCCCCGTGATCGCCAACATCTCATGAAGGAGTTGCATCAGAGTCGATTATCGGATCTTGTCTCAGCGTTGTTTCTCCCGTCGGTTCTGGTAGTTGATACGCTCAACCGGTTAGCAATTCGATAATGTTCTCCATGTGACACATCTTTGCTCGAGTTTCTCGAAGCTCCGATTTCACTACCTGAAATGTAGTTTCCAGATGCTCGATATATCGCTCTTGCGTGTAACTCTCTTGAACCACGGGTACGGTCGTGGCGTCCTCGACGATATCCTTTCGGAGCGAACCGAGACCGTATGGACACCCCTTATACAATCTAATAGATTACAAAATAAAACACGTTAAAGTTAGCATCGTTAGAAAATATTTTATTTAAGTAAAGAACTACAAACAATAATCTTATTATTTACTTCTAAATAAATTTTGTCCTTTTGTAAATGACTCAGATCGTCGGGAGTTGAACCGCAGACTTGTAATTGTTGTGTGATCTTCTCCGTCACAGCTTTCATGGTCCGTTCTGCCCGAGGATCGACGAGTTCAAGTTCGTCGCTCTCTTCCCCGATGACGAACTTCTGCTTGGGGTAGGTTTCTACAACAAGCTAAGGAAGAGTGTGTTCTCTTCCCATTCTTTGAATCTGTAACATTATAATAATATAATTAGATAATAATTTTATATAATAATAAAATTCAAATAGCTAATTAGAATAAATTTTACCAATTATTTATTTTGTTTCGGGAATGATTTTGATCCCGAAGTATGGCGATGCAGACCATCATCGGAAACCTTCTCGCATACCGACATTTATTGGCCTTCTCACTCTTGACCTTGAAATCCTCAAACTCCCAATGTTAGACGTGATGGTTGAATACCTCGTTAATTGCCCAGATTGGTTTGCCATTCTTCTTGTAAAAGTTGCAATTGGCGTTGTTCATCATCAAGCGCAATCAGGCTTGCATGTCGCGCATCCAAGCTGCGTAGATGCGCGATGTATCCTTCTTCCACCATCTATATACGCGTTGAAAAATTAAATTGCAATAAATTAGTTTATAAATAAAATTAAATAATAATTTAAAAGTTCAATTTTATATTAAAATTATTTATGATGAATGTACACCACCATCGACGACGTATAAATTCTGGCGTCACCTACCAGGAATAGTATAGTCGATCTTATAGTGATCTATAGATAATGTTATTGTGTTTCACAACATCATCCACATCAAACATGCACGTGAAAATTATATGATTAGATAATATTTATAATTAAATACAACATGAATTATGTAATTAAAGTCTTACCATAACGTCCCGTCAGGACGTTCAAGATCAATAATCAGGACGGAAGAACGCTCGTCAAAATTATCGATCAAAGCGTCCATGTCAACCATATCATCTTTTTCATCAAATATCACTGGTGTCGATATAGGTGAAGGAGGCTGAGATGGTGGCGGTGGAGGCTATGGTGGGGCTCCTGCCGAACCCGCCAATATACCACCGTAACCAATGAATCGTCGAGCTCTCGTCATGTATTGTCTTTAAGTGTTTAAGTGTTTGAGAGATTTTTTGTATGAGAAGATTTTTTTAAGATTGTGTTGAAAAAATGAACTACGGATGACATATAGAAAATTCCAAATAAATCACCTCAATGGACGAAATAAATTGACGCAACTATTGGGTTCTCAACGGGCATCCGTTGCAATTTCCAACAGATACTCATTGGGAACCAAAATCAATGTTGTAGGCATAGGATAGCCATGATTACATTGTTCAACGGGCATCCATTGCGACTTGCAATGGATATCCATTGCGACTTGCAATGGATACCCGTTGGAAACTCTTCAACGGGCATCCATTGCAATCCAACAACGGGTATCCGTTGGCGGCCTGAACAATCGCAACGAGCATATGTTGGCCATCTGAAGCATCGCAATGGACATTCGTTGCGATTTCCCAACGGATGTCCATTGACATGTTATAAACTTTGAAAATTTTCTAAGTGTCAATCAGAATTTAAAGTTTGGGTAAAACTCCTATTCCCACCCAAAGTTTGGGTACTTTGCCTATTCCCCCCTCATGTATCACACTCATCTTATTCCCCCTCAAGTTTTCTAATTCAGTCTATTTCTCCACATCGTTTAAAATTCTGTTAAATAACCAGAATTTTGATCCAAACCCTAAAAAACCATCAATTTTGACCCGATTTCATACTCAATTTTGACCAGACCCGACCCGACCAAAATTAAAATTGAATTAAATTCGCTTTACCCAATTTTGATCGATTTACTGAATTTTGACCCAACCCAATTTATTATAATTGTGACCCGGTTTACTGAAATTTTGACCCGGTTTTGTTGAAATTGACCCGGTTTTGTTGAAATTGACCCGGTTTTGTTGAAATTGAACCGGTTTTGACCCGGTTTGCTGAAATTGATCCGGTTTTGACCCAATTTTGTTGAAATTGACCCGGTTTTGTTGAAATTGACCCGGTTTTCCCGGTTTTGCTGGAATTTTTATCTGGTTGCTGAAATTGATCCGGTTTGACCCGGTTTTATTGAAATTGACCTGTTTTTTTCTCGGTTTTACTGGAATTTTTGTCGGTTTGCTGAAATTGATCCGGTTTTGACCCGGTTTTGTTGAAATTGACCCGGTTTTGCTGAAATTTTTTAACTTATCCGATTTTAATGTAAATTTCACCCAAATTATCCATTATGAAAAAAACTCATCGTAAAATGTAAGAACAAAGGCATACTAATCTATTCAACAAAATATCTTCAAATTAAAGTAAATACCAACGTATTAAACAAGAAAAGAATATAAACAAATATCTTTTCAAATTGAGTTTCCCAACACTGTTATGATTCTGCAAAATAGATGTTAAAAACATGTTAGAAAAAAATAAAAACAATATAACGCATGATTGGTGAAATACACGTTACCTAAACGTATGGGGAAAACGAAGATGTATTTTGAGACTCATGCGGGTGAAAGGATTCTACATCATAGTCATGCTGAAAACAATGAAACAATGAAAATGGTAATTTTGCTCAAAATATAATATGAAATTTACAAAAATAAAAATTACCTCTGATTCATGTGGTTGTTTACACGATCATGCGTTATATTGTTTCATGTAATTTTTATTTTTGTAAATTTCATATTATATTTTGAGCAAAATTACCACTTTCATTGTTTCATTATTTTCAGCATGACTATGATGTAGAATCCTCTCACCCGTATGAGTCTTAAAATACATCTTCGTTTTCCATACGTTTAGGTAACGTGTATTTCACCGATCATAAGTTATATTGTTTTTATTTTTTTCTAACATGTTTTTAACATCTATTTTGCAGAATCATAACGTTGTTGGGAAACTCAATTTGAAGATATTTTTTTATGTTCTTTTCTTGTTTAATACGTTAGTATTTACTTTAATTTGAAGATATTTTGTTGAATAGATTAGTATGCCTTCGTTCTTACATTTTACAATGAGTTTTTTTATAATGGATAATTTTGGGTGAAATTTACATTAAAATCGGATAAGTTAAAAAAATTTCAGCAAAACCGGGACAAAACCGGGTCAAAACCAGATCAATTTCGGCAAACCGGATAAAAATTTGAGCAAAACTGGGAAAAACCGGGTCAATTTCAACAAAACCAGGTCAATTTCAACATAACCGGGTCAAAACCGGATCAATTTCAGCAAACCGGATAAAAATTCTAGTAAAACCGGGAAAAAATCGGGTCAATTTTAACAAAACCGAGTCAATTTAAACAAAACTGGGTCAAAACCATATCAATTTCAGCAAACCGGGTCAAAATCGAGTCAATTTCAACAAAACCGGTCAAAATTTCAGTAAACCGGGTCAAAATTATAATAAATTAGGTTGGGTCAAAATTCAGTAAACCGGTCAAAATTGGGTAAACTGGAGTTAATTCAATTTTAATTTTGGTGGGGTCGGGTCGAGTCAAAATTGGGTATGAAATCGGGTCAAAATTGATTGTTTTTTAGGGTTTGGGTCAAAATTCTAGTTATTTAACAGAATTTTAAACGGTGTGGGGAAATAGGCTGAATTAGAAAACTTGAGGGGGGAATAGGATTAGGGGTGATACATGAGGGGGAATAGGATGAGTGTGATACATGAGGGGGAATAGGCAAAGTACCCAAACTTTGGGTGGGAATAGGAGTTTTACCCTTAAAGTTTCAACGAGTTTCTGTTTTCATTCGCAATAGATGCCCGTGGAAACGTGAATATTTTAAGTCAAAAAATAATTTTAACAAGTTAGAAAAAGTTATATATTACAATTACATAATTCACATTTCTTCGGTAGATTCTTCGATTGGTGAGTCTTCCTTTAATTGTTCATTGAATTCATCGCCATTTTCATCTTCTGCATCTTCAGGTTCAACACTTGTATAATCGCATATGTATTCTCCATCTATGTTAGTCCTTGCAAGAATCTCCTACTGATTGTCTATTTCAATTAATCGTATCGGCTTTGCATGATCGGTTTGCAACGGATCTTCTTTTTTATCTGTGCTTATAACTCCTTACGGCTTGATCTTTAACTACGACCCACCACTCCTCTCTTCGACGTTTCAATTTTGTGGGATATTGCATGTAACATACTTGATCTGCTTGATCTATTGTGATGAATGGATCATACTTACCATATTGTTGTGTCGGATTGACGTCAATTTATCTCCATCGATTTTTTTGTGTACCACGTCCTACGGTTGATTCGAACCACTAACATTTAAAAAGCATTACCTTCAATCTAACAAGATCGAGATATTCCACCTGTAGGATTTGGTGCAAAATATCGTAGAAATTATCACCCTCTATTTCAATATTAACGCAAATGCTGTAAATGTATGTGCTTTTATGTTTTCCGTGTTCGTACGTGTGGAATGTGTATCCACGAGTAAAAAAAAATTGGCCAACACATTACATTTCGTGCAAGATCATTAGCCAAATATTTTAACCATGTAGGATGTCTCTCATTAGAAGATTTGACCTATATAACATTAAAAACAAATGATTACTTTATAACATAACAAATTAATACTTTATGATAAATGCAAATAATTTTAATAGATGTTTACACGAGTCATAATGTTGAACTTTCATGTCTGTGAGTTCATTTGCATTTAGATGAGGATATGTACCAACTACTTCTTCATCAAATATCTTGTATAATGAAAATAAATTAAATTTGAATATATATATATATACATATATATATATATAAAAGATTGAAATTAATATGTATCGGTACCTTTCAAACGGTAATAACTCTTGACAAATTAGTAGTATATATATCTGGACATGATTATACTCCTCTGGTGTTAGCCAATATTCTTTGGATTTACCTTATATACGTCCAATCGGTGTAAATATTTCAGGAATTATTCCAAATTGCAGATTATATTAATATAGATAGTTTGTATGATCTTCCGCTGAGCGTCTTTGTTTCGTCGGAATATGTGACTCGAAATAAAATATGCTGAAATATGTGATTTCTTCCAACAAGTATTGTTTAACAATGGATCCTTCAATTACTGTTTTTTTATTTTTCTTTAGATAAAAGAAAAACATTTCGAAAGGATACATCCATATGAATTGAACTGGCCTATCGAGTATCGTCTCATCTGGTAAATGGAATGGAAAATGTTCATGGCATCAAAGAAGGAAGACAATTTTTTTTTAAATGAGCATAATAATTCAGAGATATTATTTATCATTAATTCCAAGTCATCCCTTTTTAAATTTCCTGAACATATATCTCTAAAAAATATGCTAATTCCACATAACACATAGTGAACGTTTCATGGTAAGAGCTCAGCAAATGCAATTGGAATGAATCACTGCATGAAAACATGACAATCGTGACTTTTCAACCCGATCAGTTTCGAACCAACAATATCCACACACTGAGCAATGTTCGATGCATATCCATCTGAAAATTTAACGTCTTCTTTTAACCACCTTAATAATGTGGTTTTCGCTGGTCCAGACAATCTAAATATTGGGATAGATGTCCTTCCATCTTGTAACTCCAACTTAAGTCTTTGACATATTGTCTTCAATTTTTTTATTGATTGTATATTATCCTTAATTTTCCCCGTCACATTCAAAACAGTATTGATGATGTTATCGAAAAAGTTCTTTTCAATATGCATAACATCTAAATTATGACATGATATTAGTGGTTTCCAATATTATAGTTTTCAAAAGATACTACGTTTATACCAGTTATGCCATTCACCTTGGCCTTTTGGTTTTCGATGCCCACGATCTCCACCGTATTTGATCGATTTGCGTTTCGATTTGCATGCATGGTGTCTCTTCTTTTTGTACCAAGTTCTTTCGAAAATGTTTTTTATCTTTTTTTAATGCATGTCCACGGGGAAGAAATCTTCTATGACAATCAAACCAACATGGTTTCTTCCTATGTACTAGTCGAAATGAATCTGTATCCTCCATACAATATGGACATGTCAATCTCCCGTTCATGCTCTATCCATATAACATTCCATAGGCAGGAAAGTCGCTAATTGTCCACAACAAGACCGTTTTAATGTGAAAGTTTGCTTCATACTCACGTCATAAGCAAAAATTCTATCATTCCACAAATATCTTAATTCATGAATCAAGGGGTGCAAAAAGACATCGAAATTTTTCTTCGGATGTTCTTGTCTTGGAACCAACAACGTCAGAAACACTACTTCTATTTTCAAACACATATCGAGAGGCAAATTATACGAAGAGAAAATCACCGGCCACAGAGAATATTGACTTCCAGATTATCCATATGGACTAAAAACATCGGTGCACAGGCAAAGATAAATATTTCTCGTTTCATACGCGAACTCAAGAAATATTTCATTGAAATTTTTTCAAGCCTTACCATCCGATGGATTTTTCATTATCCCTTCGCCCGTCCAGTGTTCTTTGTGCAATCCAATTGCCACCATAAGTTTTTTCAATTCAAATAATCGTTTCAACCTATTTTCTACAGGCATATGGAACATTTTTTTTGTACGATACATATTTACGTGAAGATGGTTTCTTTGGACGAAATCTGCTTGTACCGCAAAATTTGCATTCCAACAAATTATTATCATTTCCCCAAAACAACATGCAACTGTTTCTACAAACATCATTTTTCTCATGTGGTATTCCCAAATCTTTTAAAATATTTTTTGTTTTATAATATGTCTCGTGAGCTTGATTGTTTTTCGGTAAATATTCACGCATGGTTTGACAAAATGAATCCATACAATTTTCAGAAACATTGTAGTCTGTTTTTATACTCATCAATTTTGAGGACAAAGATAAACGAGACTTACCTTGATGACAACCTTCATATATAGGTTGTTTCGCCGAATCCAATTGGTTGAAAATTTAGTGTGCCTCATTCTTCGGCATCTCTACATGCGTGCGGTTGTTCAACAAATCCAGGAAAAGCATCTAACACCATTTTCACATATAGTTTGGTTGACGATGAGTTCTTTCTATTTCTTGCGCTTCTTACACAATCTCTAACGCCACAATTTTTTGTTGTGAAATAACCAAATTTCATAATTCTCTACGACACTAGTCTTGTAAAGATGTTTGCAAACAATTTCTTGACTTTGATACTTCATATTTTTGTATCTTTTATAGGGACATAATATTATCCCCCGTTCTTGATACAAAGGTTATATCGACGCAAGACTCATGAACTGCTCTAATCTGTGTAAGACTTCTTGAGTAACTTCCTCGGTTACGAGATCTTTTATTGTATACATCTACTCTCTCGATCTATATATATCTCTATTTCAAGAAGATGATATTTTTTTTTGAAAATATATTTGTTGTTGATGGCTTTATGGTAAAAGCCTTGATTTCAGTAATTAAATAGTGCTTTTTGCAACGGATATCCTTTGGAACCCTCACGGATGCCCGTTGAAACGTCACATTGAAATATTCCGACGAAAACCTCGAAATTTAAAAATTTCAACGGCCATTCGTTGCCATTGTCAATGGAAATCCGTTACATTGTGCAACGGACACCTGTGGCCCATTTTTGGGGGTTTCCAACGGCGTTTAAAAGGATGAGTGCAACGGATTGTATATGTTGTTCATCCGTTGACAATTGTAATGGATTTATGACCGTTGATCATTCTAGGGCATCCGTTGGCATCTATTAGAAATGCCTATCAGCGGACGGCCACCTTTGTACGCCTGCTGATAATGTTGTACATTTTTGTATTGCACGCCCGCCATAATATGCAGCCCTGTGACAAGATTCCACAACCATAAAGTTTGATTAGGTCTCATAACATTCTACATACTTTGCTAGACGTGTTTATTTTATTTATTAATGCATTCAAGAAAACCTTAATTGAATGAAAACACAAGAATGACAATACTGATGTTAGCATAGATACTTGATATCGATTGCACAACTGTAAAACGAAAGATAACTCGTGTTAGACATACATTCAAGAAACCTTAATTGAATGACAACACAAGATCTAATCCCACCACAAGACATCTATGCAATATCAAAACTTAGTCTTTGGACATTAACTTTAACTTGCAATAGACAACTCAACGCATTAATAAATAATGTAAATGAAACATCTCATGTAGAGGTTAACCTTTGGGTATACCCATCACATTTATGTCATACCGAAAATAAATACTAATTATCAATGCACACACAATATAATACTGTTAAACCATGGTTAACCTTTGGGTTTATCAAAGTTCAAATGAATTATATTATGTAACCTTCTTAATGTAATTTAAAGTAATTATTTTTCTCAAGATGATCCACTTTGGTAGGATGTTGAGATATATAATCAAATCTCATACATTAACCAAAAGATATTTCATTATCAATAATCATATTTTAAGTGAAACCTTAATTTAATAACTATGATTTAACCTCATAATTACACAATCCAAATGTGTAATCAAAACATAATAAATTAGATTCTCCAACATAATAATATGATATTCATCAATAACATTCGTTCCGGTTCTATTCCAACTTAATTGCACAAATTAATTAGAAAATAAATATATCCTTATACATATTAATCCGCGGGTAAAATTCTTACTCGAATACTAATCGAATACTAATGTCCTTTTCTTTTAAAGGAAGAACTCTATATGGACCGGATGTTTATTTTGTTCTTCAAGTAGGTCGGACCCACAAACCATTTCTTACCAAAATTATGGGCGGTTTTTCTAAATATGGGCTTTATAAAAATTTATATCGGGCCGAAAAATAAGGGTTGTTTTTTTATTTCTAAAAGCCTAATATAAAAATTTAGAAATTTGGGCCTTTTTTAAACCCAATAATCAAAATAACAAAATAAATAGAGAACAATCTTGACCACGTAATTGTATCCACGATTCCACCTGGCGGAATATCATAAATACTCTCATAGGGCTAAACCACTTCAAAAATACCCTTCCCCAAAATAATTATTAAATTCGAAAAATAAAAACTGAAGAAAAAACAAATTTGCCTTTAATGTTCGAACGTGGAAAAATGGAAGTTCGGTAGTTTTTCGACGTGAAAAACTGTCGAAAACGAGAAAGCCGAACAGTTTTTCGCCGTGAAACCTGTTTAAAAGTTGATAGCAAGAAAGAAATAAATGATTTCGAACTTGAGAGGGAACGATTTGAAGTTGACGAGAAGGAAAATGGTTAGAATCAGCAGCATCACTGGCGAAGAGAGCACGAGTCAATCTTCAATGGCGTCAATAAGTGAAAGTAGTTCGATTTCTAGGGTTTTGCAAGCTTTCGAGTCACAAAATGGTTTATTGATTTGAAATGGGTG
>CM071873.1:28993781-29015842 GCA_036759665.1 Gynandropsis gynandra
TGGGGACTGTCGGTCGGTCCCTAAGTCGTCCGGAATTCGGGACGGATTAGGGACCGAAATCACTGCAGTAGGGAAATTGCGGACTGCTGACTGTGCAGTCCGCAAATTTGCGGACTGCTGACTTATCCGTCCGCAATTTGCGGACTGCTGAGTCAGCCGTCCGCAAATTTGCGGACTGCACAGTCAGCAGTCCGCAATTTCCCTACTGCAGTGATTTCGGTCCCTAATCCGTCCCTAATTCCGGACGACTTAGGGACCGACCGACAGTCCCCAAATTTAGTCCCCAAATTTAGGGACGGATTTGGGACTGTTTTATTAATCCGTCTGGAATTAGTCCCTAATCCGTCCCTAAATTTAGGGACGGATGCTTCAGTCCGCAAATGCAGTCCCGAAATCCGAATTTTCTTGTAGTGTTTACCATCATCACTTATATGTAACTCCTTCCGTGAACAATACTCTTCTAGATCCTTCTGTGATTTAATGTTAACTTTCTTTTTTTCCTATGACATTTAGTATAGTGTTAATGATATTTTCGAAAAAAATTTCTCTATGTGCATACATCAAGATTGTGTCAAAGCTTCAGATATTTCCAATATGGTAGATCCCAAAATATGCTCTTCTTGTCCCAATTATGAGTAGTTTCATAACCACCAATTCTCGGATGATTATTTCCTCCGCAATCTATACTCCTAGGAATGTCCAAACAAAAGCAGTCGTTCATACAAAATTTTTTCGCCGGTCAAAACTGGAGGAAGATATTTCTGCACAACTATATTCCTTTTAAAAGTTCTCTTGTTGCGCCATAATGTATCATCAACATGAAGGAAACAGTGATGACAATCAAACTAACTCGTCTTTCGTGCATATTTCAATTGAAAAGCATTTGTTTCCCCCATGCAATAAGGACAAGCTAATCGACCATGCGTTGTCCATTCATATAGCATGCCATAAGCTGGAAAATCACTTATTGTCCACATTAGAGTACCTCGTAATATAAAATTCTATCGCCTCGAAATGTCGTACGCTGGAACTCCCTTCTATAATTCTTTTAATTCTTCAATCAGTGGTTGAAGAAATATATCCAAACTTATTTTCGGATGATTAGCTTGGTAATTAGTATTGTTAAGAACAAAAACTCCCTCTTCATGCACATATCAGGTGGTAAATTGTATGGTGTCATAATAATTTGCCACAACGAATAATATCTCCTAGACATCCTAAATGGATTCAAACCATCAGTGCAAATGCCTAAATAAACATTTTGACTCTCATATGCAAAATCAGGAAATACCTTTTTAAAGTGTTTCCACGCCTCACCATCTGAGGGATTACACATTTTTCCTTCACGACTTGAATGCTCAGCATGCCATCTCATGTCGCTTGCGGTCTTCTCAGATTGATACAATCTTTCTATTTTGTCTGTAATTCGTAAATACCACATACAACGATACAGAACTGATTTTCCATGCCTTGTCAAATAAATCCGATATTTTCCACAAAATCGACAGTTACTCAAATCTGATGTCTCTTTCAAAAAATCATAATTGTCTTGACAAACATCAATCGTTTGATATGGCAATAAACCAATGATCTCATCATCTTCTTTGTCTTAGAATATGATTCTACCGCATTATTATCTTCAGGCAAATAATCTCTTACTAATTGCGATATAGAATCCATGTAATTCTCAGAAAGATTATTTTCAGTCTTCAAATTCATCAAACGTACAAATAGAAACAACTGTGAAAGGTCCAATTCTACAACCATCATAAAGTGGATGCCTAGCACTTTCTAATATTTCAAAAAACTTTTTGCTTCTTCATCCGGATCTTCTTCAATATTTTCACATTCGTTTCTTTCACCGAATACATTTTGCACCATTTCTACATAAGGGTTCATTTAAACATCTTGAAAAGTCTCAAACACTTCATGATGTACAATATCCCTACTAAAATCTTCCACAACATTACTAGGTCGTAGTGCAAAATTCTCTCCGTGAGATAACCACATGAAATAATTCGGAGTAAAACCTCTTAAAAAGATGATTCCAAACGGTTCTCTCATTAACAAATTTTTCATTTTTGCATTTAACACATTGATAAACTAACTTACCGATTTCTTTATAAATTTGTTGATGTGTTTCCATCGTAAAAAACTGTGTAATGCCTTCTATAAACTCCTTCGATACACCTAGAGTTTATCGACCAATTCTTCTGTACATCCATTGTCTAGAAATGAAAATATTTGATCTCGACGATGATGTCATTATAATCAGAAATAAAAACAAGATATGTAGTGAAATATATTAGAATTATGTGTGAGAAACAGATGAAAGTAGGAGGGGTTAAATAGATAATTTTTGGACTAATTCAGAACAGATTACGGACTAAGACAAATATTTACCGACGAGGCATCCCAAAAATGTTCCTAAATCCAAACGGTACCCCTTCAACTGTCTGAAAACGTCCCTGGACCGTCCTTAAAATTTGCGGATGTTATGCTCAGAGTTCGCAAATTTACAGAACGATGATGTGGTCGTCCCCAAATTTGCGTACAGTTTTGGTTGCTGCCCCTAATCCGCAACATCCACCAAATTCATCTCCAATCCGTTTGCAAATACGGACGCCTTATGGGCTGTTTTTCCGTCCAAAAAATTGCGGACGGATTACGGACGAATTTGTCTTCCCGTCCCTATGTCGTCCCGAATCCATCCGAAAATTTTCGGACGGATTGCTCCGTCCGCAGATTCCGTTTGGAAATGTAAAATTTCTAGTAGGTTTCCATATCTCGTCACCGGTGTCCCAATGTTGTCTCATTCGTTCTCTACCTTCTCCCAAGTCTTTTCTGTGTGTTTTTCTGTCCCCCTAGGGTTATGTGTCCTTACTCTATTAACTGGGGCATTATTATCCAATATTTTCCTTTGTTTGAACATTTCTAAGGATTCTGTTACGACACACGATCCGCGCGGGCTCAAGTGGAGGACCCGCTCGGGATTTTGGTCTTCGAGGCAACCCGTGCGTGTTTGGAAGCTCTATGAGGCCGGCAGAATCTTCTGTTGGTGCAACCCACGCGAGACCTTCTTCGAGCACAAGTAGGCTGGATTAACTTCGTGTTTTTGCTCCTTTCACTCAATGCTCGGGTATTCCATGCGGTTCTTTGGATTGAATCTTCTCCGAGTGGATTGTAGCTCCGAATATGTATAGTTAACTTCAGGAATCAACACCATTATGCTTGATTAGGCCTTGTTGCCTTAAAACTCGAAAAGCAATAAAAAGAACGGATAGATGACTAATTCGTGCCGGTTTTATAACTCGTGCTATGCAAATCACGCAGAGATGATCTAAATGCGTAGCCTAAAACTAACCTACATTGCGTGTTATCAAAAATCATATTGCATATGTTTTTCTAAGCCTCTGCAATCGGTTTTATTTCAGAATCTCATCAAGAAGATGCAATTGTCAAGTCTTTATTTTCCTTCAACATGATAAAGACTTGAGGAGGACATATTGGAGATAAATTATTTTTTTCCATTAAGCAAGAACAAGAATTCAATATCAAGGAAGAAAAAGGAAATCTAAGATCAAAAGATTATATTTTTATACATTCTTTGATAACTTTTATTTCCCATATACATTTATATATAAGAAAACACTCTCTTGTAAAACAAAATACACAGGTTTAGTATTTCAAGTTTGCAAACTTTGGTTTGCATTTTCTTGAACCTTTGATCTCTCATTCTTCCATTTTTCGAGCACATCGAGCTCTCATTGTTCCGCTATTTCTTATCAACTTTGTTTGTTTCTTTTCCTTTGTTTTAACATTCTTTATTAAGTTTTTACTTGCAACACATATTATTCGGATCGAGTGTATTCAATTGATGACTTATGATGCACACATTATATGTTTGTCTATAACTTATTTGGAAAACTTCTATCATGCAACTAGTTTATACACGTCGAAATGTTGAGTCATCCATTCTAACAAACTATTTTGTTGAGTAATTTCTTGACATAAAACTCTTGGAACTTGAAACAAAACTTTGATTTTATTTCATTAAATATAGCCACGTATATTATGCAGAATCTTTAAAAACTATCAACATAAATCTATAATTATATATATTACAAAATATATCACAACTACCGTGAGAAATCAACAATAAATATAAAAAAAATATATCCACATAATGTTCACAGATACCAAATACATTAAAAAAAATAGATCCACATAATGTTCACCGGTGATGGTTGGAGGTAATATTTCATGAAGTTACATGTTTATTCATAGTTTTATCATGTCCTTCCGTGTTTGGCTTGCTACAAACGTGCAAATGATTTCTTCTCCAAGGCTAATAAGGTTCATCCCACTGCAACTCGTGTTTTTCCTGGTATACACCTGTAAATTATATATATATTGTCAGATATCAAACTCGAATATGTAGTTCTGTAAACAGAATTGAGAATGATACCAAACGAAAAGAATTATTGTCAAATATCAAACTCAAATCCATAGTTCTAACGATATCCAATGAAGAGAATTTGATTATGCTCAAATGTCTGAACTTATTTGATGTTTTATTATTTGTATTTATAAAGATATGAAAAACAAAACGTGGTCTTAATTAATAGGCCTTTATTTGTGTCAGTACCCATGTCTTCCTATGGACTCGGACAAGAGTCTGACTTGTTAAAACAAGTAAAACAAAGAAAACAAAGACTTATTTTCAACACAACTCCCCTAAGATTTTGTTGCATTTTTCTGAACGTTGATGATACCTATTTGATCTCTCAGCTCCTGGAATCTGACACGTGCCAATGACTTTGTCAAGATATATGCCAGTTGTTTTGTAGAGTTTGCAAAGTTGATGTTGATATTCCCTTCATCCACACATTCTCGAATAAAATGATAACGAGTGTCAATATGCTTACTTCGATCATGGTGGACTGGATTCTTGGCAAGTGCAATGGCAGACTTATTATTCACCTTCAAGACTAGCGTCTTCACTGCAACTCTAAGGATTTCTTCGAGTAATCTTTTCAAACAGATGCCTTGACATGCTCCGGCTGTTGCTGCAACGTACTCAGCTTCACACGATAAAAGCGCCACCATTTTCTGCTTTTGTGACTATCAAGTGATGGGACTGTGATTAAGAAAGAACAAGATACTTGTTGTGCTTTTGCGGTAATCGATGTCTCCGGCCATGTCGCTGTCACTGTACCCCACCAACCAAGGTTCTGAAGTCTTCCCTTTTGAGTACAACAGACCATAGTTTCGAGTACCGGCGATGTAACGGAGGATGTGTTTCGCAACTACTATGTGGTATTCTTGCAGTGCAGCCATGAACCGACTTACATAGCTCACCGCGAACTTGAGGTCTAATCTAGTAAGTACAAGGTATCGAAGCCCACCAACGATGCTTCTCTAATCAGTAGAATTGACCACTTCATAGTTGCTAGCCTTACTTAGTTTAAGTCGAGCTTCCATTGGAACATGGATCGGATTGCAACTTGCCATGCCACTTTTCTCCAATACCTTTTGCGCATAAGCTGATTAACAAAAAGAAATACCAGCCATGTTCTAACGTACCTCGATGCCCAAGTAGTATGTCAGCAAGCCTAAGTCGCTCATCCAAAAGTATTCTTGCATCCCCTTCTTGAAGTGGTTGATGTCGTTGTCAATTGGACCGGTGATTATGAGGTTATCGACGTAGATACCGACCACTAGAGAGTTGTGATCTGCTCGGCGTGTGTACACATCATGCTCGTGATTGCTTCAGGTAAAACCAAGTGAATTCAGGCAGGCATCTAACTTTGTGTACCATGCCTTCGAAGCTTGTCAGAGCCCGTACAATGCCTTCCTAAGTCAACATTTGTCCTTCTATGCCAATGGAGAACTCTGTGGGTTGTTGTATGTACACCTCTTCTTCAAGATCGTCGTTCAAGAAGGTCGATTTGACGTCCATCTGATTGACTTTCCAGCCTTTGTGCGCAGCCACAACAAGAATCATCCTTAATATTTCTATCCTAGCCACCAGAGCATAAACTTCTTAACAATCAATGCCATTTGTTGTACATATCCTTTCACAACGAGTCGAGCCTTGTGATTGATGATTTGCCTGTGCTCGTCATGCTTTGCCTTGCACACCCACTTCAGGTCGATGGCTTTTTGTCCTGCGGGGAGGTTGACAGGAACCCAAGTGCTATTTTCTTCGATCGAGCATAACTCCTCAATCATTGTTCTCCACCAAACTTTTTTCGGTTCTGCTTCAGCAAGCGTGATTGGCTCGTCTGCGATCACTATGTTGAGCTTGCCATGGAATTTCCGTTGTGCCAGGTCGGGAACCACCACATCACCCAAGATGTTGTCTACTCTGAATACAGAGAGGTGCACCATAATGGTTTTCGTCGATATCGAGCGCTGCGTCAGGCGGTGAGGCGTATTCTACTGAAGTTGATGTTGGCATTTGTCCGCCATCAGGTGTTCCCAGGCTTGGCGAAGGAGATGCAAGGGAAATGCTCTCGCGTGTATCATTATGAACAGTCATGACCTCGATCGTAGTTCTCTGCCACCTTCATCTTTGCCCTAATGCCATTGTGCGAGCTCATCGAAGATTACATCCTGCGTGATGTGTACGCGCTTTGTGATCGCATTGTATGTGCGATACGCCTTTGAGCTGGGCTCATAGCCGATGAAGATCATCTTTGTGCTCCAATAATTAAGCTTCTTCAAGTTTGACACGGTGTTCTTGACATAAACAATGCAACCAAATGTGCGCAAGTGGTGAACTGCTGGCTTTTTTCTACACCAGGCCTCAAAAGGAGTCATTCCCTCCACATTCTTTATCGATGATCTGTTGAATAAATAGACAATTGTCATCACAACTTCTTTCGAAAAATAACCTGGAAATCCTTGGCCTTCATCATGCTTTGTGTTGTTGCTACAACTGTCTGATTGCGTCGTTCCACCACACCATTCTCTTATAACGAATATGGTGCGGTGAGTTAACTCGAACCCCGGAGTTGATGCAGTGCTCGGTAAAATCAGCAAACATGAAATATCCCCCTCAATTTGTACAGAATGACCCCATTGTCTGACCGTTTTATGCCTTCGTTGCGGCTTGAATAAGCTTAATTGCAGTTTGTGCACAGTCCTTCGAAGCTAACAGCTTAAGCCACATGTATCTGTTGTAATCCTCAACAAGCAACAAGAAATTTCTTATCACCAGGAATCGCTATCATGATTGGCCCGCAGAGGTCACCATGTACGAGTTCAAAGACTCTCTTAGATCGCCTCTCCGCATGTTCTGGAACAAAGTTTGACGATATTTACCAGCGAGACACCCATCACAAAGCTGGTTCACTCTCTCCACTTGAGGCAATCCACGTACAATCTCATCACGTGCCACTCTCTGCAGCGTCGGGAAGTTGAGGTGACCGAAGCGTGTGTGCCATCTCCAAGCATCCTCCGCTCCCCGTGACGAGAGATTGATCGGCCTCACGATGTTGAGGTCGAGCACATAGAGGCGATTCGAGGAACGGGTGATCTTGGCGAGGAGATGCTGCTCTTCGTCTCAAATCCTCATGATGCCATCGTCAATAAGAACCTGGTAGTCGATCTCTTCGAGTTACCCAGTGTTGAGGATGTTGGTCGTCAACTTAGGTATGTAGTAGACACCGGTTAGGGATCATTGTTCTCCATTCTTACAAAGGAAGACAATAGTCCCATAACCATCAATCTGCACCACCGATCTGTCGCCAAATCTCATTGTTCCTGATATTCAATTGTCGAGATCGAAGAAGGCTGTCTTGGCTCCCGTCATGTGGTTGGTGGCACTGTTGTCCACGACCCATCTTCCATTCTCCTCTTTCTTAACCTCGATCTGAGCAAAGACCTTCTCTTTGACTACATGAACAATCTCTAGAGGTGGTTTCGAGGTTGGTGGAGTGAACGAAGTAGAATGGTGGAGCTTTCATGGTGACGGTGTTGTCAATTTGGGGGTTGGATGTGTCGTCGGTGATGAAGGAGATGAAGACACGATGGGAATCACTTTTGTCTCCACTAGAAGAAGCGAAGACTCTTCATCTTGGACCAAATGGGCTTGTGCACTCGTTTTGGGTTTAGATTTGCATTTTTGGCACAATGACCATTTTTACCATATTTGTAGCAAGCCTCCTCAACACCTTCACCATCCTTGAATGAGATCTCAGCGAAATCCTGGCGAAGCTTCCCTGCGTTTGCCTCCTGACATGCTCAACACCAACTGTGATGGTCTTAATCGCATCCCACGCTTCCGTTGTGGAAGCCTTTACGGCTAGCCTTGCATGCATCTCTTGCGGCACCGAGCGAAGGAGTTCAGTAAGTGTGTTCCGATCGTCGCAATAGTCAATGTGACTGGGTTCGATGGCCTCCTATAGTCCCTGAGGTAGCAGGTTAACATGCATGACAAGGGACCACTCGGTGTAGTTGGTGTGCGTGAGCATGGGATAGACGACCGAAGACATCGTCTTCTCGATGATCTGTTTGACGACGTGTTCGTGGTCACCATCGTCACGACGCTGAGAACGACGTGAAGGAAGAGACAGAGAAAGGCGACGATGAACTCTATCATCTGGGACCGACATTGCTTTCTCTAGATCGTTAAATTGCCTTGGTACAATTTGTCAAATATCAAATTCAAATCTGTAGTTCTGTAAACTGAATTGAAAATGATATCCAATGAAGAAAATTATTCTCAGATATCAAACTCAATTCTGTAGTTCTGTAAACTGAATTAAGAATGATATCCAATGAAGAGAATTTGATTATGCTCAAAGGTTTGTGCTTATTTGATGCTTACAAAATGTGGCATTAACTAACATGCCTTTATTTGTGTCAATACTCATGTCTTCCTAAGGACTCGGACAAGAGTCTAACTTGTTAAAACAAGTAAAACAAAGAAAACAAAGACTTATTTTCAATATATATATATATCCTATTGATGTGCACACGATGGGCACCAGAAAACGTAGAAGGATTGGAGTGTACTATAAAAAATTCTTCAACTGACGATTTGTTTATATCTTACGTCAAACCCTTTAGATCGAGTGGTAATAGTAAATAAGTAATAATGTAAATATTTCAATAATATTATATCGATAATTGATGAAAATTTTCAACCTAACATGAAATCTACATGATCGCCGTAGAAAAATCTACAATTTTACCTTATCATATGATTTTCAGTATTATATTTATGTAATTCAAATTTATATAGTCTAGCAATAGATAAAACCACTTGATTTTATAAAAGAAATTTTCTGATTTAAGTTTTACTTAGAGTGATTTGTGAGTTTTAGTTCATGTTTCTTTTTTAACCCATCAAATTTATGATATAGTAATTCTCTTTTCGGTGCACTACTATATTTTCGTTGGAAAATGTCATTTCTAACAGATTTTAACAGATTTAGAACCGTTGGAAATCAATCATTGAAAATCTACATCTGTTGCGATTTGCAACGACAACGCAATAGATAATATTTGTTGATAACTGTCAATGGAATGCCACAAATATATATGTTGCAATATTTAAACGAATGCTCGTTGCGATAATGCAACAGATGCCGACTGACAGAATGCAATGGATGTCTGTTGAATGAGTTGGAAAACAAAAATGGTGGGCATTTAAGATAGTTCAATGGATGCCCGTTGGAAAAAATGACGGGAGTCATCAACAGATAATGTGGGTAAACACGAGTTATATATTTTCCTAGACCACTTCACCGAAAGTATACGGATCGTGTAGTACCAGGGTCGATCTCTAGGGACTAAAGCAGCCAAAAGCTAAGAATGAAACTAAACTAAGACGAATAGAGATAGATGAAGGTGTGGTCCTAAATATCTAAAACTAACCTAAGTGGTGACAACGATACTAGGTTGGGGTAAACTCGGATATGACGAACACTACGGGTGTCGGGATACCGGGAATCGTATGGATGAAGCAACTAATGATCATAAACTTATTGACTTATCTTGACAACGGGAAATTCATGCCCTAAGGTGAGGAGTGATTCTTCCGAGCCTAAACCTCCTAACCATGAGTACGTGCAACTCTACCTTCCAGCACTGATTAACCCGTACCATGGCAGCTTTACAAACGCAATCATAATTCCTAAGTCGACTAACCGACCCGTCAGATGCTCATTAGCCGAACTTAACCTACAACTTAACAGGTCCGGATTCATCCTTTAACCTTCCAGCAAAGTCTGAATTCCTATGTTACTGAGCGGGCAGTACTAGTATAAGAGTGATAATGTCAAGTGTAGAACCGATAATCAAGATAAAATCAATAAATCTAAGCATTAACGCAAATCATTGTTCATCCGTTACAATCCGATATCCCTACCCGTAGTTGGGAACCTACTCACTCATGGAGAATACAGAAAACGAAGATAACATAATCCTAAACATGATAGACTCTAGGAAATTTGATGCCTCGACCTTCCTTATCGTGTTACCTATCGTGTTACCGATGCTTCTCTTCTTCTCCAGCGTCTCCCGAGCCTTTCCAGATGTTTTCCAAGCCTTCCCTTGCCCTGTACGTCGCCCCCTTTGCTCTAGATCTCTTCTGGTTTATAAATTAGGTCGTTTGAATGCAAGATCTAGGTTGTTACGAAATACGCGACCCGCTCGGGCACCACTGTAACCCGGCCGTGCAGAGGTGCGCCCGGTCGTGTAAACCTTTCATGACCGATCGGGCATCAGCACCCGATCGCGTGGTTGAGCGGCCCGAGTCGTGCAAACTCTCGGGGAACTTTGGGATGAATTAACGCCCGAGCGGCTATCCTTGTAGCGCCCGATCGGGTAAGACTACCCGATCTCGTTGCCTTCATGCCCGGGTCGTGCAAGGTGTGCAGATAAAATCCCGTAGGTTTTACCCGAGCGGGTGGACTATGGTGCCCGACCGGGCACCCTTGAAGTCTTGAATTTTCTCTTTTCCGCTCGTTGCTCGGGTGTTCCTTTGGGTTCTAAGGCTTGATCTTGGCTCTGAGTGGATTTATCTTCAAAGTACGTGGTTTTGCTCAGGAATCCATCTTTTTAAGCTCATTTAGGTCTCGTCGTCTTAAAACCTGAAAACCAACAAAACGGGCGTATGTAACTCATAATCGTATCGGATATGTAAACCTATCTATAAAATATATGCGAAAATGGCACTAAAACCTAACCTAAAATTGATACACATTCAGTGTTATCAACATATATCCATTGGAAAAGAAAAAGGCGGGAATTTAGAATACTCCAACGGATACCCGTTGAAAATGTTGATAATTTTCAATGGACGTCTATTGATAAACTAACGAAAAAATTAAAAAATTAAGAAAAAATAAAAAAGTAAAAAAAATAATAAATTTTAATATAGATAAAATATAAGAATTTAAAAACTCATTTATTACAAATCATCTAAACTGGTAGTGTCATTTTTATCCACGCGTTCGCTAACTCCTCGTGAAGGGTTGCATCGGAGTCGATGATGGGTCCTTGTCTCGCTGTTGTTGCCTCCATCGGTGGTGGTGACTGATACGCTTGACCGGTCATCAACTCGATGATACTCTCCATGTGACACATCTACGCTCGAGTATCTCGAATCACATCTTGCGTTGCTCAAAGTGTAGTCTCGAGCTGCGTGTAAGTCTCTTAGACTGCGGGGATACCGTCCTTGCGTGTAAGTCTCTTAGACCGTGGGGATACCATCGTGGCGTTCTCAATGATATCTTTTTTGTATCGAACCTAGACCGTATAGATGCCCTTTATTTGGTCGAATAGACTGCAATATAAAACACATTAAAGTTACTATATCGTTATAAAATACTTTATATAATTAAAAAATTATAATAGCAATAATCTTATAAGATACCTCTAAATAAATTGTATCTTTTTGTAAATGACTAAGATCATCAGGAGTTGAACCGATGGCTTGTGATTCCTGTGTGATCTTCTCTGTCACAGCTTTCACCGTTCATTTTGTCCGAGCGTCGACTAGCTCAGGTTCTTCGATCTCTTTCCCGACAACAGATTCCTTCTTGGCGTGGATCTCTACAACCAGCTCAAGAAGAATCAGTTTCCTTTCCATCCTCTGCATCGGTAACATTAAGTAATATGATCACTTAACAATTTTCTATAACAATAAGTTTTAATTATTAATATAAATAACTTTTACCAGATTTTTTTTTTCTTTTAGGAAATGACTTTGATCTCGAAGTATGGCGATGCGAACCATCCCAAGAGACGGAGGGATGCTCGTCGAAACTATTGATCAATGCTTCTATATCCACCATATCATTTTCTTCATCAAATATCGATGGTGCCGATCAGGTGAAGGAGGTCGTTATGTTAGGGGTGGAGGTGGTGGCGTGGCTCCTGCGGAACCTATCAACATTCCACCATGACCAAGAAAATGTTGACCTCTCATTGTTTTTAAGTGTTTAGAGATTAATTTTGAGAGAAATTGATATTTTGGTTTTGAGATTGTGTTGAAAATGAACTGTTCAACGGTTAAAATACAGATTTTTTCAACAGGCATCCGTTGGAAATAACGTCACCTCAATAAACGCAATTAAGTGACATGACTGTTGCATTTATAACGAATGCCCGTTGGAATAGCGTGTTCCCTAGGCATTAGACTATGTAAATCATTGTACGTCTTCTTCCCAACGGGTGTCCGTTGTAATTTCCAATGGATGTCCGTTGGAACACAACATAGAGGTACTAGCCATATTGTATCCATGATGACCGCTTTTAACGAATGCTCGTTGATAACATGCAATAGATGCTCGTCGGTAGTTGTCAATGGGCATCAGTTGCAAGTTACCAACATGCATTAGTTGGCATACTAAAATCTTTGCAATGAGCATCCGTGGGTCTTTACTAACCGATGCCTGTAGAAAATAGACCCCTTGAAAATTTTCGGAGTATCGAACAGAATTAAATGGTTTAACAGTATCACAGAATTATTGTGATGAATGGATCATACTTTCCATATTATCATGTCGGATTGATGTCAATTCCTTCACATCGATTTTCTTTACCATGTCCTACGGTTAGGTCGAACCACTGATATTTAAAAATCATTACCTTTAATCCGAGAAGACTAAGATATTCCACATGTAGGATTTGGTGCAAAATATCGTAGAAATTATCACCCCTATTTCACTATTAACACAAATACCATAATTTTACGTGCTTCTATGTTTTTCGTGTTCGTAAATGTGGAATATGTATCCCCGAGTAAAAAAAAATTGGCCAACACAATACATTTCTTGCAGGACCATTAGCCAAATTTTTTAACCAGGTAGGATGTCTCTCATCATAACATTTGACCTATATATGATAAAAATAAATGAATACTTATAACATAGTGTTTTTGTAGTGTATATATATATATATATATATATATGAATATATGTGTACTTACATAATCTCTCAACCACGAGCCATAATGTTGAACTTTCATTTTCGTAAGTTCATATGCATTTAGATGAGGATATGTACTCATTACTTTTTCATCAAATATAAAAGTATGTTAATATATATATCTAAAAATATATATTTGTAATTTAAAAGATCGATTGACATCGCTTTGTACATTTCGTAAGGTAATAGCTCTTGACAATTTAATAATATACATGTGTGGACGTGATTATACTCCTCTGATGTTAACCAATATTCTTCGGATTTCAATCACGTATGTTCATTTGGTGTAAAGATCTCAGGAATTTTACCAAATTGATGATTATATTGATATATATAGTTTATGCGATCTTCTGCTGAGCGTCTTTGTTTCTTCAGAATATGTGACTCGAAATAAATTGTGCTAAAATATGTAATTTTTTTCCAACAATTATTGTTTAACAATAGATCCTTCAACCGATGCTTTGTTTTTTTACCTTTTTTAGATAAAAGAAAAACATTTCGAAAGGATACATTCATCTGAATTGAAATGGCTCACCGAGTATTGTCTCATCTGGTAAATATATTGGCAAATGTTCCATGACATCGAAGAAGGAAGGAAGAAAAACTTTTTCCAAAAAACATAATACTTCAGAGATATTGTTTTTCAATAATTCCAAGTCATCCATTTTTAAATTTCTTGAACATATATCTGTTAAAAATATGCTAATTTTGCATAGCACATCGCTTTTTCGGGAAGGGTATTTTTGAAGTGTTTTAGCCCTACGAGGGTATTTTTGAAGTTACCCTTCGTGAATATTTCGTTGTAAAACTTTACATTGTCTTCAACATATTGTCTTCAAATCTTTTCTTGATTGTATATTATCCTACACTTTCCTCGTCACATTCAAAACAGTGTTGATGATGTTATCGAATGCTTTTATATGTATAACATTCAAATTAGGACGCAATATCAATGATTTCTAATATGGTAGTTCCTAAAAATTTTACATTTGTACCAATTATATCATTCACCTTGGTTTTTTTGTTTTTGATGCCTACGATCTCTACCATTTATTTTGCAAATAATTTTTTTTGACTTCGCGCATTCTTTGACACAAAGATCCATCAACACAGAAATATAAATGAGTGCATTGAATAATAAATGAATTGATCTTTTCGGTTATTTACATGATATTATTACTAAATAATAATAAATGGGCACTCAATAACAATTGTTAAAATAAGGTATAAGAAATATGAATAATAAATGAGTACATTGAAGGTAAACAAAGAAACGTTTTTTCGTGCAAGGTATAGACGAAACTTAAGGATATTAATTAATAATTATTACTTAAATAAAAAATTTGTAAAAATTTAAGAAATTGAGGTGGCAACGTTTTATTCCGTCGGGTAAGGTAAAAGAAACCAAACGTCTTTATAAACCATATATATATATAACTAATGAATTTTATTAAAATGTGTATTTATGATATAAATAAAAAGATGGATTTTTGTGGATGAAAAAGATTTTTTAGTAACTCAAAAAATCTAAAATAATAAAAAAATAAATTGATGAGTGGAAATAAACTTTTATTATTAAAAGAAAATATGAAAATTAGACATTTTTAAAATTATAAAAATAAAATGATGAGTGACAATAAAATTTTATAATTAAAAGAAATTATAAATATTAATTATAAAAAATTTTATAATTTATATTTAATTTAGTAAATTTAAAAAAATAAAAATGAAAGATGAGAGATTGTCATATATCACAAAAAAACTATCTTCTGACACGTATCGTTTACGTGATGTCATTAAAATTGAATAAAAATGAACTTTTAATGTATTGGATTTAATTTGATTCAAAATAACATCCAGATTCTATTTATTTTGCAGCTCAAACAATAAAAATAATATAATGTAAACACTTTTATTTCTAGATGATAATTAATAAACATCATATATAAACTCAATTTATATGAAAATTTGAATATTACAGTTATAAAAATGTGAATCTCATACACATCCATATCATATAATATAACATCCATTTGCTTCTCATCGACTATTGGTTCTACCATTATATTCCGATAAATGGTTTCATCTTGACCGTCTCTATTTTCTTTGAAATATTTTGAATTTATAACTTGGTTCTATTACTTATTTTTACAATAAAAATAAATTCACTTAATTAATATTAAATTGTATTTTATTAGAAAAATTATGATAATCAATAATGAAATTCACTTAATTAATATAAAACTTTGTGTTTTAGTAGGAAAAAAATATCACCATTAGTAATGAAAAATTAACATGTCTTCTTTAAATTTAATTTATTTTTAAATTTGAAATATATTTTAATCGATGATAAATTTCACTTTTTATCAAATTAATTTATAACATTTTAAAAATATTTTATGAATTTATAGATATTATAGGAATTTGACATTATATATATATAATATGAATATATGCACTAACCTCATAATATATTTTAAAATAAATTTTTAAATTATAGGATATATTAAAATTATACTGTCTGTTTGGTCTTTACTAACTTCTAAAATAAATTTGAAGAAATAAAATTATATTAAGAAATAATATATTCGTTATTAGAATTTAAATAGATTCATCTTCTTTTAAAATAACTAAAATCCATAACCATTAACAATGTAATTAAAAATTTTGAAAATAAAAAGTAAGTTGAATTGACTACCAAAAATCTGTGGCCCGAGCCCGTCAATATAGATTTTATATCTTTAAAAGTCACAGTACTAAACGCCTATATTTTTGGCCCGAACCCGTCAAAATTCGGGCAAACTTTGGACCAGACCACATTGTGACATCCCTATGAATTGAAAGAATCATTGCTCAGAGAGAAAACTACCATATGCAAATAATACAATAAACTTATTGTAAGCTTATTAGTGTTTTAACCTTTGCCTATGCTGAAAATTTCGTTCAAAGAACATAAAAAAACTGAAGATTCACACTTCATCATCAGCAAAACAAGCTCATTGTAAAATTCTTTATGCTCTCACGTGAAGACAAGCACGATGAAGATGAATTCAGTGCCAAGTCTTGAAGGCAAAGCAACATACCCTATGTTTTCTCTGTAGCATCGGATTCTTACCTCCGTTTAATATGCTCATGTTGTTTGTTTCTCCTGGCTCGGTCCGTGTCTGCATATTGTTTTCCGGCGTTTGACTGAAGTATGCCATTTCTGGTGTGTCGGTTTTGCTTGTAACTGCAGAGTTTGGCAGATCTTGTTCTGGGGATGATGGAGCTATTCTGTTGTGATGGTTCTCTCTTGCTAACGAACTTGATCCGGTGGGCCTGCAATGTTCATAAGGTTGAATACATATTGCTGAAATGCAGGATCTATCATGTAAAATTATCAAGAAAAAACAAAGATTATGCACAGACTATGTGAAAATCTAAGACATCCTGTCCAAATTCGGAATCTCAAGACTTATTACAGATACATCTTGGTTCTATCATCGTATTCCATATTGACAAGTGATCTGCCAGTACGGTAGATAGTTACTTTTGACGTGGGTATTGACTTTAACAATAGAAAATCCAAATAGAAAGGAGGTTACAGACGTATTACCTGATGATATGCATGCCCGAGCCATCATGGGAGTCATGTGAAGCCCTGTCCAAGACTTGTGTTTTGGTCCCTTCAATGGGAATGGGACCTTTGCCACTACGAACAATTCCGCTGTTCTCTGATGAACTTATGAGATTTGGTGGATCTTCCGCCATGTTTGGTGGAAATTCTCCATCTGAAAAGCTTGAAGAAGACATACTTTGCCTTCGTGTATCCGGCCGGTATTTTCTAACCATTGATATTACTCTCTCTAGAGTTCCTAAAGCTTGTTCCACCTCTGGACTGACACAAAATCGTCTTTTACCATTGATTTGGCACTTCACTGTGGCGTTGTTATCCTCAGGAACATCTAGCATATAACCGTTTTCTTCGCACTCTTCTTCCTCAATCTCCGAAAAAGATCTTCCGCCGTGAACAGGCTCATTTTCAATGGTATTTACATCTGAAAGTGGCAAGTGTTGCATCTCATTCCTACATTCTTCATCCGACTCACTCTTTGGCAGAGACTTGGCGTCTTGTTCATTGCCTTCTGATTTTGGATCTTGTTGGACAATTTCGTTTTCAAGGACAACACATTCTTGGCTATTTGGCTCATTTTCTTGGAGGGCGTCCTCTTGGTTAGCTGAATACATAGCTTGACGTATCCGAGTGTAAAATGGATCAGCCAAAGCTTTGTTATAATCTTCATCAACTTTAGCCACAGAAGCAACAGCCTGAACAAGAAAAACAGCATAGTGCAAGTTAGTTCCTCCACAATGTAGCAAACACTAGTAGCAAGAAAATTCAAGTGTCTAAAGTAAAGAATGTATTAAGAAACGGAGAGAACCTTTTTATAGAGTCTGAAACCATTGCCGATGAGCTGTCTAGATATAAAGTTGATAAGGGATGGAGGGACCAAGTCGAACTTTATATCCATCTCTGCAATCGTCCTACAAATTTCGACGATATTCGATTTAAGCTTTATGACCCAACACATCAACCTAGCTGGTAATCTTAAAACAATCACGCGGATACATAATATCTTTAACTGTTTTCACACACCTGAAATAACTCCTCTCTGGAGTCACCTTTTGTAAAGCAAAACCTCCTACCACGTCAATCCTCACAGCATTCACCGCTTTGGGAATACCATTCTTGTCGCAGTCATTAGCGGATAATCCGATGCTCTCTAGATCCGAGATCTAAAGTTGTAAAACAGTAATGTTTCAGTTAATGACTACCATGAACTGCATGATAAACAAGCTATTTCACATTACCGTGTTTATTAGGACGATAATTAGGCCATCTTTGAAGTATTCAAATAGAAAATAGTGCACAACAGCCTCTCTGTCTGACATGGGCCACGGTACCTTCATCCTTTCTTCCCAAAATATTAAATTCTAGATTAGCTTTAGCAAATCAGAAAGATAAATGAAATGGCTCCTCTTAATTACAAGTGAACAGACCTCACTAAACATATTTGTTCACCAACCCTGACCATTTGCAAGCATCTGCTTTGCAAGATCTTGAACGATGGAAATGAAGTTTGCGGCCACCTGATATATAGACAAACTCATAAGACAATAACAAAAACTGTTGTTCAGTTACTTCCATCCAGAGATGAAAAAACCACAAATTTTTCGAAAAGGTCTTTATCTTTAGTTGCGCACAAATCTTATCATGAACGGTAAATCATAAGAACAATATTAAATACATTGGATACCATATTCAGGAAGACAGAGACAGAAGAAGAGCAAAAGGCTGAGGATGGGAGGAACCCTCACCATTTCTTGTAGAGGGATGATTCCCATGATACACACAAACCTGGGTTACGGTAACTAATTTCAGTTTTGCGGAATCAATTATAAAGTTTCTAACAATTATCTAAAATTTAAAACTTACAGTCTTCAACGGGTCCATCCACGTAACCTTCAACGAGCAAAGTGTGAAAAGGGCTTCCTTGAAGTCCTTCATGATACATAACACGACAATCTTCATAATCGCTCTTTAACTGTAAAAAGAGATACCCGTTACATTAGTACATCTGTATGAATTAAAAACCAAGGTTGAAACAAGAAGGTAAAGAAGATTGATTATAAACTGTCGAACTGAATTTTAACTACTTAAACATGATACAAAAGACAAATATTCACACGATGATGCAACAGCATAGAACAGGAAAACAGAAGACGAATCGTGATGCAGAAGAAATCACAGAAGACAGAAAAGCTAAAAACTAGTCTGGAACAAGGCAGCATACTTTCCAAACATCATTTGATGCCTCACAGCTTCTAGAGGCTTCATGATCCTTCATCGATGCACTCCTAAGCTTGTCGAGTATATTGGATACATCAGCCGTCCTTTTATCTAATATATCAGCATTACATTCTGTAAACACAAAATAAGAGGGCGGGGTAAGTATTGTAAATGGAAGAAAAAGTGAAGGATTACTGAGAACATTAACCTCCGCTTTCATGAGGAGAGGATGGCCAAAGCTGTTTTCTAATCAGGCCTTTAAGAGTATCCAAATTGGTGAGCTCGGGATACGCCAAGGTCTTGTCCAATCTCGCTCTGTACTCGGAGATCTCTCGTGTCTTCTGCATCCTCGCATTTGAAGTCTTGACAGGAGCCAGAAACTGAATTCACAATCACCTTCAGAAACAAAAGTTCTAAACATATGAAGTACCAGAAATTATGCAGTGTTCAACTCTTTACAGCAGAAACAATCATATAAAACCTCTAGCAATTTGTCCAAGCTTAAGAAAATCTGCAGTCTTGAAGAAATTAAACAAGAAACAAGAATCTGACATGAGTAGTTCGCAGACTGTATTGATACAATGACGGATTGCATTTCAAGATTCGGTTTAAACTAACTGGGTAAGCAGTACTTAGTAGTGAGGGCATACAGCTGAACTACACACATCAAGACAGCACAAACAACCAAAAGGACAGACAATAAAAATAAGCCCAGATGATGTGATAGACCTTGTGTAGAGCCAAAATTCTCCAACTGTCAATCAGATCACAATCAAAGCACCAAAATTGGAACTGAGCTCACGCTAAAAGCATCGAATTAGAAGGAAACAGTAGAAACCGAAGCTAGAAAACAAAAAAATCGAAGCTATTAGATGATAACCCAGGATCAGAAACCAAAAATCAACACAGCCCAGAACGTGGAGATATACCTGTGCGTACGGCGTCAGACTAGCTTCCCGGGAACATCCAGATGATGCGTCACCGCCAAGACGGGAAAAGAACGTGAGCTGTTTTCGCTCTGTTGGTATCACTTTCTCGGGAAAATTAAAATCATGGAATATTAAATGGAGCTGAATCACAACAGTTGAAGTTCCCAAGAAATGGAAAATTCCACGTTAATACGAAGGAAGTAGCACAATTCCATATACAAGAGCATGGCTTTTCTCGGTGGGACCAGTGGAGAAGACGGGACAGATAATTGTCGCTATCAAGATGGCTGAGACGATAACAGGTGCTTTGCTTCGTGCCGGCAAAAGGGCCCTCGTCGATATGTTGCTGTACCGGTGGTATAATCTGTACCACACGCGCCAATGGAGCGCGTGGGTGACTGCTTCAACTTTATGGTTAATCCCGACCCTTCAAGTAACCCATGTGGGAGCGACGTGAGAGTGCTCATGATGAATTGTATGGCGTTTTCATGGTTGAATCAGAATCAAACTGAACACGAACCAGAGCCAAAAGAACCGAATTATATGGACACACTGCGATATTTCGTGGTTTTCACGAATATTTATTCTGAAATTTAAACAGAGCTCCATATGAACCGTCATGAGTACGAAATTTAAACACAACTCGTACAAATTTATTGAAGGAACGAGAAAATCGAAGGGTTTCGTTGGTGATTTCAATTGATTTCAATTCAGTGAAGGGCGTCGGTATCTGGTAATCTCGACCCCTAAGTAATCGATATGGCCCTGAACGAGTGCGACATTTGGCTTCCAAAGCTTCACACGGATGGCGGTTATTGGAGGGAATTTTTTCAGAGTCTTAGATGCGATGACTTCGGCAACAGCCTCAAGAAGGTTATTCGGTGGTCCTTCAACGATTTCCTTTGCTAAACTGCCAATATCATGAATGTTTCATAAAGCGGATACTTCTTTCCATGGTGAATCTAAACATCTGTGTTTTTATAAGTCCTTGTTTAGTTTCTTGCCTATGTTCTTTGTGGGTCGACCCAACCAACGACATACTATATAAGAAATTATTTGAAAATAAAACAGAAAATATAAATGTGAGTAATAATTTCCAATAAATACTCGTAAGACTTAATTTAACATTTAACTTATTATCCTAAGTTGGAATAGTACCACTTGACATACGAAACTATATGGATATCTAGGGCTAATATGATTTAAGGATTAAATTTCATAGAAATTTAATGGATGGAAATAAACAGAATTTGTGCAGTGCAAAGTTCAGATGATAATAAGAAAGAGCTGAAAGTTGAAGGAGGGAACGGATGAACCCAATTCATTATAGGAACCCAAGAATATTTATTTTGAATGTTAGTTTAAGATAACGGCATAGCTAATCGTCCAACATATAGAGAAAAATATAATCAGTGATGATTATGTATTACCTGTATATGTTGACATAACTGATTGTATCAGTCAAGTTGTCAGATTCTCCGGACTTTCTGAGACTCATCCATGCATCTATGTCAAGCATAAACATCTGGCCTAATGTCCTCTCCTCAGGAATTGCACCGTGCAAACCATAAAACTTCAACCCTCTCAATATGAGTTTGTCTTCACTCATCGTTATGTTATCTGCTGCAAATCATGTTCAGTGGTAGGCTATGAATTAGATGGAAACAACTATAAAGGATATGTACTTAGAATAAAAATCTAATCGACTGGACATATTTCTTCTAAGCATAATTCAGCAAAAAAACGAGTACTGTTGTTAATAATTTCATCTATGAATCAAGAATTTAGCGGTAGGCTTTAAGCAAGCATGCAACAAATTAAAACAAAACACAAAAGTGGTCAGTGGTGCTGACCAA
>CM071873.1:29035351-29045689 GCA_036759665.1 Gynandropsis gynandra
AGATGTTTTCCCAGCCTTTCCTTGCCCTGTATGTCGCCCTCTTTGCTCTAGATCTGTTCTGTTCCTTAAATTCGGACGTTTGAATGCAAGATCTAAGTTGTTGCGAAATACGCGGCCCGCTCGGGTACCACTGTTGCCCGGTCGTGCAAAGGCACACCCGGTCGTGTTCCTTCATAATGCCCGATCGGGTATCCAGCACCCGATCGCGTGGTTGAGCGTCCCGAGTCGTGCAAACTCTCGGGGAATTCGGGATGAATTAACGCCCGAGTGGGTAAACGTCCTGCGCCCGATCGGCTAAGGCAGACGATCCTAATATGATATCTACCCTCTCTCAAGGCATAGACACGTGATCTAGTCAAGTTATCCCCTACTTTCGTGGCTGAAACCTTGAACTAAACCCATAAGACCTGTGATTCATCCGTTTTACCCTCAACCGCTATTACCCTACTTTCGTGGTCTAACCTCGGTTGTTCTAAACCTGATCTTATAATACTAGAATTCTCCTTTCGGTCCTTCTCCTAAGCCCTAACACATGCATTTACTTGGCCTTCGTAAACACAAGTCATTCAAGCTCTCAGATAAAGAATAGATAAACAAAAACGGGAAGATGCATTCAAAGATAAATCAAAAGATCGGGATAGCCATGGGCTAATCCCTTCTCCTAGAACAAACAAACTACTCACTCATGCGTCCGTAAACAAACATAAACGAAATAGAAGGTCTAAGGAACATGAAAACCAAACGATATCAAAGTGTCGGGTTGATTTCCAATGCTCCTTGTAAGTTTTTTTTCGTAAGAACCTCCTTCTTCTCTTTACTCTCTCGATCAAGAACTGAAAACTGAGTGAATGAGCTCGACCTCTCACTCCTATCTTCTTCTTTCCTTCCTCTTTTCTTTCGTTTTCTCCCCTTCTTTCCTTTTGTACGTTCAGTTGTTCCTTATGTTGCAGCTGCCACCGATTGATGTCTTTTTATGAGTTTCCATTCTTGAATAAGTTGGATGATGTTTCCATTACTTCATTCCAGCGAAATATCACTTATTCCTCTTCTCTAAAGGCATTTTCCTTTTTGTATAAGTCCCTAACAAACTCACATTTGTTTTAAGTCAAATTAATGTATTTGGAGTTGCACGTGATGGACGCGAACCGTGCGGGCTGGGTAAGTGACCCGCTCGGGTGCGGCGCGGATGATCGCGCGGGATCATGATGGGAAAAGAGGCAGCCCGTTCGGGCTGTGTTGCTGCCCGCTCGGGCTGAGGTTGTGCCCGCTCGGGCTGAGGTGATGCCTGCTCGGGCTGTGGCCCCGAGCGTGGTATTTCTTGCCCGACTCGTGCTCAATTTGCTGGACAAAATCACCGTAACAAATTATGACGAATACGCATGACTCTAACCCTTAGGACGTAGAATAGCGCCTCAACCCACCACTTAGACCCGAACCATCGATCTCGATGTACTCATTGTGGCCCCGAGCGTGGTATTTCTTGCCCGACTCGTGCTCAATTTGCTGGACAAAATCACCGTAACAAATGCCAGCCCGGGCTAGGGAGTTACCCGCGCGGGTAGTGGCTATTCCTTGCCGATTCTCGTCCCGTTTGTCCCGTGATGATCCTCGGTGTTGGTACTTTGTCTCGTGCACGTCCTTTAGCTCCGAAATGAACCGAATATGCTTAAAAACTTGCAAGAGCATGAAAAGAATAAAACAAGTAAAACGGATACGGAATCATACGTAAAACATCACATATATATCATAAACATCTCTAAAATCGTGCAAGAAATACGTATGAAAACGAGATGATCAGTGACCCTTTGTCCCCTGCGATCCTTATCCCTCTGGGACCCTTGGACCCCTGCGACCCTTGTCCCTCTACGACCCTTGTCCTTCTGCGACTCTTGTTACAATAATAGTAAATCCACAAAAACAACGATACCAACAATAATACCTTATATTGAATAATAGTAAAAAACTAACCAAATACAAACATGAAGTTCAAGTTCAATGGAACGTTTTTGTTCAAATGAGATTCAAAGCAATCAAAATACAATATTCAAACTATATTGTTGGTAGGACCTGGTTGAGGGAAAAACTGAAGACAATGTATATCTTCTTCGGAGACCAGTTCGACTTTGAGGGAACAACCCACGTTCAGTCCATGATCGTAACAAAACTTTGTCCAACCCCCACTGATGCTAGTGCCACCACATTTCACGGGTCTTAGAAATGCCTCCCACGTCAGTCCGTAATTGATTATCAGATGTATCTTACATCGTCTACTGCAAAGACCTCCCGACCTCGTAAACCCTATCGGTAGTGTCTACGATAACCGAATAAATTTACAACGACACCAAACTAATGCATCTACGGCCAGATTTGATGAATCAAATAAATTGGTTTGAGGTCACTTACCAATGCATCTATAGCCAGATTTGAACGCGTGACTGGTACAGTGAAAATCCTCTAAGCAGAAGAAGATGGCCCTGCTTCTGCGGATGATGATTACATATATTATGCATATTGTAGATTACACATATCATCTCCGAAACCGGTGACATGAAAAACCATGTCACCTTCGTGAAAAAAAAACTACAAAATCCCGAATACGAAAATCATGGTCCTTGGAGAAATCTTTCCATCCATCAATGAATCTTGAGTCATCCAACTTGACTTCCCATGTTTTGTTAGACACATCCGATTTAATCATTGTCGTGTTGTTGTCCCTCGTTTTCCCGTACATATGGTCATAAAAGAATTTCTTCGGAATGTCCTGTAACAAAGATATGAAAAAGTCAAATTTGTTCACTCTACATTAACATACCGAAAGAGAGAGATGAATGAGATTACGAGGTAGTTCTCCAGAAAGCTCAGAAGAATGATTTGGACGAAATGAGGGAAATATGGCATTTTTCGGAAAAAAAAGGATGGAAAATGATGAGAGTTAGAGAGAGTGTGTCGTTATTCGAAAAAGGATGGGTGGAACATGTGCAACCACCCTGGAAGCCTCATATAATATTCAAAGTCATCACCACGAATCTTCTTTTGAGCACCGCATTTGCCTCTTAATGCCATCAAATACGATACATTGGCACCGTATTTTTCTTTTACATGAGCCATCAATTCTTTTGCTAGAAGTGTTTCATATTTCCAGCATATTCCTCATTCAAATAATCCTTAACCAATTGTGATGTACACTTTGTAGCTTCGTTCCATTTAGATACATGTGAAAAATTATGAATGGGATGGTGTGTTCTCACACTAAACCGTTTGGAATTCGGGATTGCTGCCACGCATAATTTCCATTTACTACCACTTCCGGCAAACTTGCATCGTACTTTCCACAGCTTTGAAACAGATCTCAATGTTGTATATCTAAAACAAGCTTCAATTGAACCCTTCCTTACAAATGCTTATACATTCTTCTTGCTATCAAACTCTTGCTTAATTTTAAGATGCAATACATCTTCAAACTCAAAGATATTATTTTCGCTGTTGCCTTCTCGTGAACTACCATTTCCAAGTTGTTCTCACCGTCACCATACTTATGCTCTGTTGGCACATCATAATCAACTTTATTACTGCCACAAACAACTTCATCAACTACAATATTCATGGCACATCCACCATCTTCTCTTAACCCGCTTGTATGTTCACTATCAGAATTATTCGAATTCAAAATATATATTATTTTCGTTGGATTACTCCCAACTCTACTTTTGTTATTTGGTCCTACAATAACACAATCATCATAATTTACAACACCTTCATTCTCACCTTCTTTAGCAATGCTTCAAAAAGCAGGAATTATAGGCTCAATTTCCCTCTCAATTTCAACTTCACACTTCAGACTTTCCGATTCTATCTCCACATACAACAGTGGTCATTCCTCTTATGAGATCGAACAAATAACAAATAAGATGTTTGTCATTCATTATATATGTTGGCTTTCTATTTTCACAAATATTGGGAAAATAGCTTAACTTCAACTTCGTTTTATTATTTCTCACCATCATCTCTACGCATAACTCTTCAATCAATTGCTGGTATGTTAGACTAACCGGAGGACAATAGAAAAATACTCTCTGGTTTTCCTGAACTCTACCAACCCATTCAGATTCTCCATTTGGATTTTTCCCATTTACCATCATACAAAAAATAATTCAGTGTGATTTTCTCATCCGCCGAATCAATTACACCTTTAACAAAAACATAAAAGAGGGTAAATTCTGTGACCCACTAGGACCGTGTGACTCGATGAGACTCTGTGACCCAGTGCGACCGTGCGACCCTTGGACCTTTTCGACCCTTGTACCTCTACGAACCTTTAACCCCTTTGCGACCTTTGTACCTATCCGACCCTTGTACCTCTTCGACCCTTGTACCTATGCAACCTTTTGACCCCTCTACGACCATTGTACCTCTGCGACCCTTGTACCCCTACGACCTTTTGACCCCTTTACGACCCTTGTACCTATGTGACCCTTGTACCCCTTTGTGACCCTTGTACCTCTACGACCCTTGTGCCTTAGACCCTTGTACCTCTGTGACCCTTGTACCCTGCGACCCTTTGACCACTGCGACCCTTTGACCCCTTTGCGACCTCTTTACCTTTGCGACCCTTGTACCCCTGCGACTCTTGGACCCCTACGACCCTTTGACCTTTGATCTCTTTGACCCCTCGATGAGACTCTGTGACCCAGTGTGACCTTGCGACTCTGTGACCCAGTGCAACCGTGCGACTCGATGAAAATGTCACTCATTACGATCATTTGACATTTCAATAAATATGACTTGTTTAGCCTCGTTTTCAATAAACTAGTCTTATATTGACCCGGTGCAATCGTGCGACTACATCAATTAAAGACTCATTTTCATAAAGGGAGAATCGAATCTATACATATTACTCACAAAAGAAACAAGAAAAACACAAGAGAAACATGAAAAACTCACTATACGTACCTGGTTTTTCTGTGGAACGTGTTTAATTGCAAGTTTCTTTGTTGACAACAAACGATTTCAACCTATTGGCAGTGAATATGATGCTGATTTCAAGCTACTCTCGCCGAATCGAATCTGTTGTGGTGTGGGAGAACAGTAATTTTCGCACCACAAGAGAGAGAGAGAAATCGAGGTGCTCCGGAGGAGAGAGAAAAATTATCGACTAATTAATATGATAAGGGTAATATGGGATTATCAATATTTTAAAGGTAGATTTGAAGTTGAAACTTTTTTTAGGGGAGGGTAGGCTTGACGTCAAAATAGCGTTTGGAGGGTATTTTTGAAGTTACCTCTCCTAAATGAGACCAATTATTATCATTTTTCCTTAATTTAGACTCCTTCTATTTCCAGTTTCAATACATCTACCACAAACTTCAAATAATGTCTAACACATCATCTAATTATATTACTCCGTACCAGGTTAATCTTGGTACCTTTAAGATTATAACCCATATTTTCTTACCTTGGACAACTACCTTCAGAAAATGTAGGCATACTATCCTCAATGTATATGTTATTCGAATATACATCAATTAAAAAATATGCATAAATCTTATCAATAATGTTATGGTACCTTTGATTAATCTTTAGAATATCAAAACATTATTGATGAGATTTATGCATATTTTTTGAACATGGTCCCAAAGGTGGCTAAATTACTTGATATACACGATCCGACTCAAAATCATCAGGAATTCAAACAAAAAATTTGAGTATTCGAATAATTCAGGTTTGATAGTGAAAAACTAAAACCCTTAAATTTAGTTTCGAATTCAAATTTTTATTTTTAAACTTTGAAACTTGTACGACTGAGTATATATATTTCAAATATATTCTTAGTTTTAGTTATATTTATGCCATAATCGTTTTTTAAGATTTTTTGGGTTTTCAATGCATGGGCTTCTTTCTAAGATAACGTGGACGAAGATTAAAAACATTATTGCATGAATTGCCTATTTCTTCCTCGAGAATCTACTTTAGTCCGACTTTCCCCTCGACTTTGGTCATAGTCCAATTTTCCCCCCGAATTTTAGCCATAATCCTACGAACACCCCCTCCCCCCCAAAAAAAATGTTAAACATTTTTTACCCCAAATTTGACATAGTTTTGACTCAGTATTGATCCAATTTCGCCAGGTTTGGATCCATTTTTACCCGGTTTTGATTTGATTATATTTTAAAATTTTAATGTTTTAGGTAATCAAAAACTGCGTCAAACTCACGTCAATCGGATAAGTTTAATCGATTTCGAGTAAAAATCAGATTTGGGTTAGTTAATTTCGTCAAAATCATATCAATACCGAGTTAATCGGATCGTTTAGTTGGTTTCAAGTAAAAAATTGGGTTTAAATCTGTTAACCGGGTCAAATTAAGTTAACTAGATCGGTTTAAGTGGATTAGACAAAAACATTAGATAATTATAGGATATATAATTGCATCCATATTGGATTTTTCGGCGATTGTTGACCTGAATCCAAATAAAACGATAGAATTAACTCAATTTTGACACAATCAATTAATCCAAACCCAATTGTTAACTCAAAACCAATTAACAGCTTCCATTAACTCGTTTTTTATCCGAGTTTTTTGTATTTCACAAAACTAAACCCATTTTTTTACTTAAAAATCAATTAGATTGATCCGATTGACTTGATTTTAACGTAATTATATAAAAATTAACACAAATTCTTTATTTTTGTAACAAATTCACATCTGATTATCTAAAAAATATCATTTCAAAATGTAATCGTGTGAAAAACATGTAAATATGGGTCAAAATCAAATGAAAATTGGGTAAAAAACTGGATAAAAATTGTATCAGTTACGGGTAAAAATCGAGTTGATTTTGGTCAATATTATGTGTGTTTTTAGAGATTCGGATTGAAATAGTGAATGTAACAAAAAAATTAATGGTTAATTAACATATGATATCTAGAAAGATTTTTTATAGTAAAGGAAAAGGAGTAAATAGGATTAAGTCTAAATTAATTTTGTGGGGAATAAAAACTAAAGCAATATTTCCGAGGGGAATAAATGACTTATCCAAAATTTAACAATAACTAACCTTTCATTTTATGATGATAATAAACCCAAAATACTTTTCCTTCCAATCAAAGTTTTTTACAATTTCATTCATGGAAAACAAACACTTTTTATTGACCGATACATTTTATATTATTATTATTATTATTATTATTATTATTATTATTATTATTATTATTATTATTATATTAATAATAATAATAATAATAGCAATAACTATAATAATAATAAAGGAATATAGCATAAAAACTATCTAACTATTTTATTTTGATCTATAAAACATGAATCATTATTTTTTACCTAAAAACTTAAATTTATATTTTTGTTTTAAAAAATTAATTTTAGGATATGATTGATTTGAATGTTTAAAGGATATAACCCTAATTACAAGAGAGAAATTACAGATATGCCCTTAGTACAATAATATACTTATGTCCTTCATACGCCCCCGCAAGATGAATCACCCGAGGTGATGCCAATCTTGGAACATAAGTCATGAAATGGTAACCGTCGTAGAGGTTTGGTGAGGATGTCGGCGAGCTGATCTTTGGAGTGCACATGAGAGACTCTAAGTGTACCCGCTTCAACTTGTCCACGAACAAAGAAGTAATCAAGTGCAAAATGCTTCATACGAGAGTGGAACACCGGATTGGCGCTGAGATAAGTAGCTCCAATATTATCACAAAAGATAGTTGGTACTGACGTGAGAGTAATACCAAGTTCCATAAGAAGATTGCCGAGCCAAAATATTTCGGCTGAGGTGTTGGAAACTGACCGATATTCCGCTTCGGTGGAGGATCGTGAGTGGCCATTCTGTTTCTTGGAGGACCATGATATTGGATGCTTGCCAAGATAAACAATGTATGCGCCCGTGGATTTGAAGTCAGCGGAGTCGCCAGCCCAATCCGCATCACTGTAAGCATGAAGAGAAAAGGTATTTTGAGCTGCAAGAAAGATACCTTGTGCACGAGAGCCAGCAAGTTAACGAAGCACACGTTTGGTACATAGCCAATTCTCATCCGTGGGTTGATGCATGAATTGAGACAGTTTGTTGACAGCATAGCTCACGTCTGGACGTGTGAGAGCAAGGTATTGGAGGCTGCCAATCACTTGTCGAAATTCATTTGGATCGGAAAGAGGTGAGCCCGAGGAAATGGTGAGCCGTGAGGTTGAAGGCAACGGTGTAGAGATAGGCTTTGCTTCGTTCATGTTCGTCCGAATGAGAAGATCCGTTATATACTTCCGTTGCGACAAGTGGAGACCCTTTGATGTCCTCGTTGCTTCAATTCCTAGAAAGAATGTGAGAGTACCGAGGTCTTTGATGGAGAATCGAGACGCCAACAAGTGAATGAAGTTCTGAATGTGAGTGGAAGAAGAGCCCGTGATGATCATATCATCCACATAAATGAGAACATAGTATTTGAAGCCATCCGTTGAAATAACAGGAGATGTCCATACATCGGAGAAAATAAATTCAAGCGGGCGAGAAGAAACAATAGATGAATCATGAAATGGGAGTTTGTGACTCTTATTACTAAGACACGAATTGCACGGAGAAAAGAAAGACTCGCGAACAAGAGGAATGTGAACCTTGGACAAGGCTTGTTTGAGGATGGGTAGTGACGGATGTCCTAGACGTGAATGCCAAGTGGAAACGGTGGGCTTAAGGCTAGAGAAGGCAGCGTTGGGTGAGGTGGTGCGACCTCGATAACCTCCCGTGGAGTTCCTGTTGTTGTTGCGACCCCATTGAGAATTAGGGTTTGGGGGTTTTGGTCGGGCAGCGGCAAGGTGAGTCGTGACCGGTAGAGTAGCGGTTGGTGGAGGAAGTTCGACTGCAAGTTTTGCCTCGTGATTGATTAGCTTTTCGTGCAAATCTTCAATGGATATGGTAGTGTCTTTTGCATTGATTACATCAGCCACCGGTTTGTACTCTTCCGGCAATCCATCAAGGATTGCTTCAAGAACATCCTCGTGATCCATCGGTTTCCCGAGAAGTGATAATTCGTCCGTTTTGGTGGTGATAAAGCGGAGATACTCTTCGACCGATTGTGACCCTTTGGCACAGCGCTTGATCTGATCTCGTAGTTGTTTGACATGACCACGAGAAGCTTTGCCGTAAATGTTGGCTAGGGTTCGCCAAGCGTCGCGAACGGAAGAGGCTCGAGCGGCGACCGGTTGGAGCGGGAGGGAGAGTGCGCCGAACATGGAGCTAAAGAGCAGTCGGTCTTGGTGTTTTCACGGGCTGAATGCGGGATTGGGTTGCTGAATTCCACCGATGTGAATTGTTGCTGATGGTACAATGGAGTCTTCGGTGATGAAGCACTCGAGATTGTAGCCTTCGAGGAGAGAACGGACTTGAACACTCCAAGTGAGGTAGTTCGTCGGAGTGAGTTTGGTAATGCTTGACATGTTGCAGGCGAAGAGGAGTTTCTGTGGCTGTTGTGGATCGAACATGCTCACAGACTCGTTGCGATTGGAGGGCTCCGGAATGTGCGACATGGGTGCAGGAGGGCGACACGAACGGGTTGGGCGACGCGGCGCGAGCGGGCGATGCAGACGGATGGGGCGATGCGGCGCGAGCGATCTGGATCGCTAGGGCAAGAGGGGTTCGTGCTGGTGGGGCAGCGGAGGAGCAGCTGGGCCAAGGTAGGGCGGCCGGACCGGTGATGGGGCGACGGCGGAGGGAGGGGGGCCGGTCGAGAAAGAGACCGTGAGCAATTAGGGTTTGTCGTGAGACGGTTTTTGCTCTGATACCATATGAATATTTTGAATTTGCAATACCATTTTCAGATTAGCCAAAACGGCTATATGTACAAGTGTTTAAAGGATATAACCCTAATTACAAGAGAGAAATTATAGATATGCACTTAGTACAATAATATACTTATATCCTTCATACAGAAGACTCAATCAAGGAGTTCAAGTTTCGATGGAATATACCACATTAATAAATTTTCGGTGGAAATAGTAACATCATATATATAATTGGCGGAATATCAGAAATACCCTCATAGGGCTAAATCACTTCAAAAATACCCTTCCCCAAAATAATTATTAAATCCGAAAAATAAAAACTGAAGAAAAGACAAATTTGCCCTTAACGTTCGAACGTGGAAAAATGGAAGTTCGGCAGTTTTTCGACGTGAAAAACTGCCGAAAACGAGAAAGCCGAACAGTTTTTCGCCGTGAAACCTGTTTAAAAGTTGATAGCAAGAAAGAAATAAGTGATTTCGAACTTGAGAGGGAACGATTTGAAGTTGGCGAACGATTTGAAGTTGGCGAGAAGGAAACTGGCGAAGAGAGCACG
>CM071873.1:29047193-29069454 GCA_036759665.1 Gynandropsis gynandra
GGGCAGCGGGGGAAGGCGGGCGGCCGGACCGGTGATCGTGCGGCGGCTAGGTTTGGCCGAGAAAGAGATTGTGAGGAATTAGGGTTCGTCGTGAGACGGTTTTTGCTCTGATACCATATGAATATTTTGAATTTGCAATACTATTTCAGATTAGCCAAAACGGCTATATGTACAAGTGTTTAAAGGATATAACCCTAATTACAAGAGAGAAATTACAGATATGCCCTTAGTACAATAATATACTTATATCCTTCATAATAACAACAACACTACTAATAATAATAATTGGAGCAAATTTCTACAAATCAAGAATAAAAACAAGATTTTGTTCTAAAAAAAAGTGTTGAAAATATGAGAAAAGTTAATGGAATAATTAAAGAGATATATCATTGTGGCGAAAAAAATTCAAAAACAAATTCTGAAAAATACATCATGAGGATATTTCAAAACGAATAAGGCATATCACGAGAATGATAGAAAAAACAAAATTACAATATCATGAATGTAAGGGGTATTGACACATGATACATCAGTGCTCTTATGTTCAAAAGAGATAATCTACTCTGCAAACCTTGAATGCAACAAAGTGTTTCAATTATTAAGGTAATGTGCATACAATAAATGAGTATATTGATCAGAAAAAAATCAAGCATTTCATATATGATAGATTCAGAAGAACAAAGTGACGATAAAGAAATTGCAGGATATGTAACCCTTTTCGGAGTTATTAACTATGATGATTAAGATAATGATGATTATAAGAGAGATATATAAAAAATATGTCAAAATGAGTCAACTTAATATCAAGATATTTTAAAAAAGAAGTTATAGAGTCGCAATTAAAGATTGCTTTGGAGAAAGTCAAAGAAATAGAAAAAAAAGTCAAACTAGATGAAGATAAATCTAATGATGCTATCAAATAGATTTGATTAGTTTAATTGCAACGTTGCTTTTATTTCTATCCAAAATGAACAAGACTTAATATGGTAATTTGGTAGTGGATGTTGAAGATACATAACAGAAAATTTTACCCTACTATCTAATTTTAAGGAGAGTGCGAAATGTGGATGCATGACATTTGGCGACACGTAAAAGAAAAATATAAGGCAAAATGACTTTATGACTATTGGAAACTGGAATTAACTAATGTGCATTTTGTACGTGGACTTCAAGCTAATCTCATGAGCATCGTTAACCTTTGTGATCAAGGATTATATGTTACTTCACATTCAAAGTGTACGATTACTAATGAAAATAAGAAGTGTGTTCTTGTAGGAAAAGGGTTTCTAATAACTGTTACATCTAGATAGAAGATGAAAACAAGCGATAGAGTAACACAAGATCATGTACAAATGGTGGGAGATGCAGATTACTACATAGTTCATAAAACGTCTAACTTAGATAATATGCAAAGTACACCCGAGATATCTCACGCAAAGCATGTAGTGTGCCTAAAATGTCTACAAAGGAAGAAGGATCAAGATATTGAAATTTTTCATTATTTTCTTAGAGAGCTTGTGATGAGGATGATGCTCTACATGAGACACCAATAACACAAGGACCGGTCATAAGAGATAAAATTAAGAGGATGCAAAACTTTTTCGCTTGAATAAGGATGCAAGAACTTGCAAAGGCATCGCAAAGGGATCAAGAGACGTCCAGGGTAGTTTATGTAACTTACCTATAAGTGGACGAGATCGGAAAAAGCCAGAAGCTAGAATATCTAGAGGCACTCGGCCCAACAGGGTTCTACAAGACTCGTGCTAACTTTCAAGACAAATGGAGGTCAATGCGTTCGGCTAGAGTAGAGACTCAGACCCAAACAAACTCTCTGAAAACATGGAGAATGCAGAACATTCTAATTAAGCTGTCTTATTTTATTCAGTTTCTATCATATGAAATTTTACCTAAGCTTTGATTAATTGAGATTTTGTTTTATTGCTAAACCTAGAGATATATCTATCGAACTTTGGGAGAGATTACAAGTTGATCACATACGTATCAACACTAGATCACAAGTGTTACGACATCGTTCGTTGTATCTATGGTTTTCTTGTCAAGGTGTAGTTGGAGTTTAAGATATTGTTTCTTCGGGAAGTCAAGTTCTAGGTTATGCTATCGGGTTGTTAGAGGGTTTCAATCTATTTCTATCCGTATAACAGAAGAACATGGGTCTAGGATCATAAAAACTTATTAAAAACAATTATATATCGAATATATATCCACTAAACGATAATTAGCTGACTTTTACTAAATCATTGGATATGAATCAATTTTTAAATCTTCATAAATCCCTTGTTGTTTGTGAAATTTGAGTGAAAATAAAGGAGTGAATGATGTACATAATTGTTGTATAAGTATGTTTGTGGAAGGATGCTTACACTTATATTTGGTTACACCTAGACTATTTGGAAAGATTATTGTAAGCGTGCATATTGGAACAACACTTCTACCTTCCGCTATCAAAGTAAAAAGTGCTTACAATTAAAATAGTTGATAAGAGTGAAATGAAATTGGCAAGGGTTTAAGTGGTGAGGCGGATATCCAACTTCGACGTCAAGGGCAAAAGGTTCAAAAAATATTCACGCATGTTGAAGAAAAAAGATTGATGACGAAAATTGTGAGAAAGAAAAGAAATAATAATGAAGAAAAATAAGGAAGAACCTACATAATCCATTATGAATTTATCATAAAAGTATACTTATATGGTAGTCTGAGTATAGATGGTGGGAAAATCTATCAAATTCGATGATCTAGAATCCTAGATTTAATGTTCTTTGTGTGAGACCCATATGGCCCATTATTCAATGTTATTATAATTAATACATATATATATATATATAATGATAAGTAGATTTAGTTAAGTAGAATAGAGGAAGAAAAAAATAGCAGCCGTCGGCCGAGAGAAGAAAAGGGAGAAGAAAGAAAAAAAGAAAAGGAGAAAGAAGGAAGAATAAGAAGGAGGTTTAGCTAAATTTTCGTTGTGTTCGTTTTGTGGATGAGTTCTAATAGAGATTTTGGTATAATCATAAATTTCTCCTTATCATTATTTCCTTGATTTAAAGATATATATAATGAAAATTGATTATTTGATCGAATCTATACTAGGGGAAAATTGATTTGTGTCATAGTTAGCAATATCATCGTGGATAGTCAAGTCATCGGAGAAGCTAAGGTGATGATCTTCTACATCCTAATTTTGGATTTTTTTGTTGATTTATGGAAGAGATTCTACATTTAAAACAAGACATGATCACAATAGGATTTCTAGGATTATAATAGGAAAAGTGAGACGTTACAAGTGAAGATTGGATTAAACCCTTGAATTGTCGTAATAAAATTGAAGACAAGTATATGAATTGTATAAGTGATGAGAGATGATATAGAGAATTGAATTGACGTTCGACTAAGTGTTGGGGGTCGGAAAACGTCGATATTTCAAGTTCGATGTTAAACCTGAGTGAACATCTTAGTGTGCTCGATCGAGTGATTTTACACTCGAACCTTCATAAGAAAGTGTGTACGAGCGTGTCGATGAGAGTTGTCACGTGAAGAGTATTGGATCGATGAAGTTAATATTGCGACACTTGGATTATGTCTGGCTTTATCCCATGCTAGGGTTATGGTAACTTTTCGAGTGATGGAGCGCTGTAGTTAGTCAGATCAGTTGATATGACAAAGTCAAACCATTTTAGGGTTGTGGTAACCTTTCGAACGACGAAACGTTGTATTGTACTGATGGCTGGGGTACGTTGTGATCTTGCGAGATATTCAGTGTGTTTGGGTCCTTTGGAATTTACGAGCATATGCCCGAGCTAGAGTCATGTGGACTCTGTGTGTTATGATCTAGTGTGGTACTAGTCTTGCACTTTAGATACTAAGTCGGGTTGGGTAGAGTTGTTTGTATATCTTTAATGAGATGATAGATAATTGTTTAATGTTTCATGTGGTTAACCTCAAGTACTAAAATACCTAGACTAACGTTTTCGCAAGAATACAGATCGTGTAGTACCAGAGTTGAACACGAGGAATCGATGCAACTAAAGCTAGTAACTAATGAATAGAACGTGTAAAATCAATAAGTGATTGGAATACAAATAAAAATAAACTATCTAACTAACTATCAGATTAAACTCAATGAACTAAACACCACAGGTTTCGAGAGATGCACGATGATACAACGAAGTTATAACAAGATCATGGTTATAGATATCATTATGTATTCGGGGAATTCAAGCTCTTTCCTAGGGAATGAATCTCCTAATGCCTAAACCCACATCTAGCATGCATACTACCAATCTCCCAATTGTGTAATCTCACCTACTAGATGCATTAAGATCGCTATCCTAATTCCTAAGATCAATTAACCGACCGACCAAGGTTCTAAATCAATTGAGACTTCATATCATGGCTATGTTCCAAAATCCAATTTATCTCCCAATAAAATTAGATTTTTACAGTCATCCATTCAAGCTACAAACAAGACTATAAGCATTACAAACAACCAATCAATCCGAAATGAACAAATATTATAACCAAGCATTAAGAACAAAACTTCATTACATATCGGCAAAGCTCTCTAACCCATGGCTATGGACCTACTCGGACATGAACTTAGAAAACAAAACACGAAAGATAACTACATTCAACATGGATAAATAATGAGATCCCTCTCTATTCTATTACCGATGTCTTCAACGGCTCCTCCGTGCTCCGACTTCTTCGCTCCGTCCTTGTCTTCGTGTGCATTCTGATCTCTCTCTACGTGTGCTCTGTTTTTTCTCCAATTTTCTGTCCGTGTTGTGCTGCTGAAGCTCTCTCCTTTTTGCCCTCTTTCTCCTCTTTCCTTTCCTCTATTATTTCTTATTTGGCCGTCCTCTTTCCTTTCTCTTCATCGGTTGATATTTCCTCTTCCTTACAGCAACTACAGTTTTCCTTTTTCGGGTTTTTCTATCTCTTGTTTTTCCATTCTTGTGTAATTGTCAACATTTTCCTATTTATTTTCCAGCCATGTAGCTCCCCTTTCTTTTCTCTAACCATATTTCCTTTTGGTTTAAGTAGCCAACACGTTCCTTTTCTTGTTTTGCTAAATTTCCTTTTCTGGTTTATGCAGGTGATGAACACGACCCGTGCGGGCTGATGAGTGCCCTGCGCAGGCTGGCTAGCAGAAGGGACCCCGCGTGGGCTGGTGAGGAGCCCGACTCGGGCTGGAGCTGCTGGAGGAGTGAGCCCGCGCGGGCTAAAGTGGACACCCCGCACGGGGTGGTTTGGCAATGGTTGTCCGCTCGGGTTGACCATGAGTCCAAGGCGTGCTGAAAGTGTTGGACATGAAGCCCGTGCGGGCTAATGTATCGACCCACGGAGGTTGTTTCTCCTTTGACGTGGAACGGTCATGTTTTGGGGCATTCGCTCGTGTTTGTGTCCCGGTATCTCCATTCACTACAAAACACGAGAAAATGATGAAAGAGGACTAAGTGATGCTTAATGTTGGTAAAATCCAAATGAATGATGAAACTAACTATGAAAAAAGACGAAAATACTATAACAAAATAGACGTTATCAATGTTATTTGGTTAAGAGTAGGAGTACACATGGCACAGAGTATGTACACGTATTGGTCTCACGAAGTGTATATTTTGTACTCACCTGATCACTACATTTCGTACACAATTTATGAGCCATATTATGACTGATTTTGATGACCATTGTGATGTTTACGTGTGATTATGTATTAGTTTTACTTTTTCCTTTTGTTATTGTGTTTGTAGGATTTAATGTATGAGAATTGGGGCAACACAGGATGAGAAATGACGAAGAAGCAAATGAAAAGCAAGACCATTTTCCCCAATTTCTTCATTGACCAACATAAGTTCACTCTCATAAATATCTCTATAATGTCCAAAATGACCCACACCTAGAATGGACATAAAAGTATGGGCACCAAGCATGGGAATCAAGAATGGACATCAAAGTATGGGTACCAAATATGGGCATCAAAGTATTGGCACACAGTATTGGTAGTGGAGCACCAAAGTATAGGCACCAAGCATGGGAACCAAGAATGGACATCAAAGTATGGGTACCCAGCATGGAACCAAGAACAGACATCAAAGTATGGGCACCAAGCATGTGAACCAAGTATGAGCATCAAATTATGGGAACCAAGCATGCACACCATAGTATGGGAACAAATTATGAGTAGTGGAGCACTAATTCATTTTAATAATGTATTTTATTTCTTTCAAGGTGTGGAGATTTTCCTATATAAAGAGCTCTAAACCTCATTTGTAGACACACAAGTTTAGAGTGAAATACATTTGAAAGTTTCGAAATTAATAGTTCTTAGCCATTAGAGAGAGCTACAATGCTCGGATAAACAAAGAGAAACTCAAAGACGGATCCCTATTCGCTCTCCTTTCTTTGTTTTCTCTCATGTTTTCTATCTTTACATGATGTCTGTTATAGAATTCATGTGTGATTAGTTGCATTTTTCTAGGATATGGGATTAGCCCTAGGGGTTCCTTGAATCCACGAAAATATTATTAACAAGAAATGCAATGCTCTATTTGCTATTTTAATTCTTTATATGTGTTCTTCATGCGGTATGTTTACCTTGATCAAGTAGATGTATGTGTTAGGGTTTTGAGAGATGGACTGAGAGGTGAATCTCAATCCCAGCAGATAAACAGATTTGGAACAATTGGAATTGGTCCACGAAAGTAGAATAATTCTGATTGAGGGTTAAAACTAGTGAATCATAGAGCTTAAGGTATAAATTGGTAGATCAGCCACGAAAGTAAGGGGTTTGCTTGTTTATGCATGTCTTCTTCACCTTGAAACAAGGTTTTAGACATATTAAAATTGTTCGCTTTTAAAGTGTTACGGAGTATGCATGATTGTTAGTAGTTGAAGTGTTGGATTATCTAGTGGTGAAACCGGTTCCCTAGAGCGTTTGTCTAATTTCTTGAACTCTCGTTTTAATTAGCTTAATTTCTAATATCTATCCAACTACCATTTTAATTTGCTTAATCATCCTAGACTATTTAGATTTGATTTGAGTTGCATAGTCCATGTGGGATCGATGCTATATTTTACTACACACGTGTCGTGCACTTGGGGAGTGGATTTAGATTTTTAATTTGAATGCATTAAGTTTTTGGTACCGTTATCGGGGACTATAGTCAACACATCAAATTATAGTAGTTTAAGTTGTTTTTTTTAATTCTTATTTTTGGTTACTTAATCCTATTCTTTCTTCATTTGCAGGTGCATGGCTAGGTCTCAAGGTCCATCAAATCTACTGCAATTTGATCCAAAAATTGAAAAGACTTGTAAACAACGCAAGAGAAAGAAATATAAATATAGAAGCGAGTATTTTGCTCGAAAGGAAGAAATGGACAACATGATTGCTGCTATGGGAGGCGACGGACAAAACCGAGTGTTACCGGTTCAATAGCAAATCAGCAACACTTTCCTCCCATACCGCAACATTGCACTGAATTCCAGGAGCAACAAGCTCCTCCTCAAGCACGCCCTCTTAGAGATCATGTGCTTCCTAACGTTAACAATTTGCAGACGGCGATTGCTAGACCTGTTGTGGATCGAGGTAGCTTTAAGAGGAAACCTAAAATGATCGAAATCATGCGGCAAAATCAGTTCATGGGGGTTACACATGAGGATCCACACATTCACCTCACCGATTTTCTAGAGCTATGTGACACATTTGAAGTGAATGGAGTGCCTAGAGATGCGATTAAACTTTGCATGTTCCCTTTCTCACTTGGAGGATGTGCTAAGTCTTGGTTACAATCGCTGCCACCTGGTTCCATAACTACTTGGGATCAGTTTTGCACGGCCTTCCTCTCCAAATTTTTCCCATCGAGCAAAACTTTTCAGTACCGTGGGGAGATTACTGCATTTCGATGCAAGGAGGGAGAAACAATCTATGATTCTTGGGGACAGATTTAAGGAATTGTTATGTTTATGTCCTCATCACAGGTTGGAGCAGTGGTTCGTTATGCAAACATTCTACAATGGAATTAATGAGGAGTATAGAATGATCCTAGACATGTATGTTGGAGGATCTTTCATGGACAATAGCGTGGATGAGGCGTTCACTTTAATTGATGGTCTGCATGAACCATGCGATGTGGGTTGCACCACGGGCTGTGTCACGACGATCAGGAGGAGGCCTCTATGAGGTCAATAATAAACAAGCACAAGCCAACACGAATGCCATCTACTGCTCAAACTATGGGGATACGGAACACATGTTGTTTCAATATACGTATCAAGGAGTAGTGAATCAAGTGAATTATGCTCAAATTCAAAGCAATAACCCATATTCCAACACATACAATGCTGGTTGGAAGAATCATCTCAAATTTTCTTACAAGAACAACCAACCTATCTGTTTCCAAGGGAGCCAGCAAATGAAACAAACACCACCACCATTCCAGCGACCTCTTGAATATTTCCAGCAAGCTCAGCAAACTCTACCACCTCAGCAAGCTCCCACACCCAACATGGAGACAATATTGCTTGAGTTCAAAAAGGAGCAGAGAGAATTCCAATCTACATAGGTAAAGATTAATGTTGTGGTAAATACCAATATCTAGGAGCTTAAAACACAAATGCAATACATGAGCACACACATGACGATGTTGGAGAACTCCATAGCTCAACAAGTTGCCTCATCATCGCGAAGTCCAAGACACCTTCTAGTTAAACTTGAAATGAATCCAAGAGAACACGTGAACGCTATATCTTTACGTAGTGGCAGAGAAGTAGACAATTCTCCACCTAAAAACCCCAAAGGAGCCGCTCAAAAAATCTATACGCAAAGGTAAGAGTGTGATGAAAGAAACTGAAGCTGAAAGCTAGGAAGAGAGACCCTATGTTGCTCGAGCAGCTTACAAACCGTCCATTCCATTTCCTCAACGATTAGTGAACAAAAAAAGTTGATAAAAGTAAGTTCTTAGACGTGCTTAAGAAGCTTTAAGTCAACATTCCTTTCCAAGAAGAGACGTATAGAAGATACCGAGACAGTAGCTCTGACTAAGGAATGCAGTGCAATACTCCAAAACAAGCTATCCAAAAAGTTAAAAGACCCGAGGAGTTTCTCCATACCATGCACTATCGGTGACATCACCATAGACAAGGTGTTATGTGACTTGGGAGCATGTGTCAGCCTCATGCCACATCCGGTCTACAAAAGAATGAATTTTGGAGAACTCAAACCGACGAAGATATCTCTACAGCTTGTTGATCAATCGGTAAGATATCACATCGGTGTTGTAGAGGATATACCTATCAAGGTATGTAACTTATATATTCTTGTAGATTTTTGTTGTACTTGACATTATGGAAGACACGTGCATACCCATTATTTTGGGTCGGTCGTTCCTAGCTACTGCAGAAGAATAGATTGATGTTAAACAAGGCAAGTTATCTCTATACGTCAAGCATGAGAAGATTGAGTTCAATCTGTCCAATTCCTTGAACGGACCCTCACTCAACGAGTCATGTTGTTGTGTCAACTTACTAGATGGTTTGACACATGAGATCCTAAAGCATGAAAATACTTTCGATCCTCTAGAACACTTCCTAACATTTGATGTAGGACTCACTTATGAGGAGGATGAGCTTTATGCCAAGTTTATGGATGCAATCGAGAAGCTACAAGAGTTCTTGCAAGAAGATCCTCCACCCAAGCCACCGGATTGGAGTCTACCTTTAGAGATCATGTGTGATGCTAGTGAGTACAAGGTTGGAGCTATTCTAAGACAACAAGAGGACAAGAAGCTCCATGGAATATCATATACTACTAAGACACTAGACGATGTGCAGATACTTTGTGGCACAACAGAAAAAGAACTCCCAACGGTCACACACACATGAGGCCACGTCATGTCAAGCTTAGCGACATTAAACAAGCGCTTCCTGGAAGGCAATCCAGTGTTTATTATCTTTATTTTTCATGCTTATCTTTATTAAAAAAAATTGAGCACCTCTTTCTCACCCTCCGCTGGAGCCACACGCCGAGGACATCGTTTATTTCAAGTCTAAGGGGATGGCTTCAGAAATCAGGTGCTTTTGTTTCCTTTTTGTTTAATGTTTTACTAATTTTATCGTATCTTAGCTTAATTTTCAGTTTATTTGAATTTGAGTCATCCCAGACACTTGTCCCAATGTCAAGTTTTGAGATGAACGTCGGTCATAGGATGCTTAAGATACTAACCTCTTCTATGAATCTTGCATATTCAGTTTAGGTTTACCTAGACATTTGAGATTATGAGTCGGTTGAAAGTGAAAAGGTTGTAGTCCTAATACAATCCTAGCATGCTTAAGGGTTGTGTTGATAGGGTTGCTAGACTAGTTTCTCGTTGATTTATATATGTCCAAATGGTCATGCTTTGTATAGACTATTTTTGTTTTGAAGAGGAAATGTTAAGATGATCATGTTTTGTAGAATAAAAGAAACACATTTACATTTCGCTCTCGATGAAAAATTGCAATAAACGCATGACCTAAAATCGACATGAGTGCATCGATCGCTTAAATTTTTTATGGTTCAAGTCTAAGTGGTGGGTTGAATACATCCTTTTACGTCCTAGGGAAAGGTCGAAAAAAAGAGCGATAACTACTCCACTGTGTTGATAGGGTTGCTAGACTAGTTTCTCGTTGATTTATATTCATCCAAGTGGCCATGCTTCGTATAGACTATTTTCGTTTTGAAGAGGAAATGTTAAGATGAGCATGTTTTCTAGAATAAAAGCAGCACATTTACATTCCGTTGTCGATGAAAAATTGTAATAAACGCATGACCTAAAATCGACATGAGTGCATCGATCGCTTAACTTCTTGATGGTTCAAGTCTAAGTGGTGGGTTGAATACATCCTTCTACGTCCTAGAGAAAGGTTGTATCCTTCAAATCCGACGTCCTAGAAACAAAATGTGTTTGCTTATAAAAGAACAAAAGAAAAAGAAAAAAAAAAGAAATGGATGTAAGCTCATGGAAAGATAGGAATCCTCTAGTTTTACATAATAAATATGAAGTCTCGCTTGGTGCAGAAAGTTACTGGTTCTTTTCTAGCTAAACTTTGAAACGCTTCTTTTTTGTATACCTTGGTGAATCTTGGATGACAACACAATCAGTATTAGACCGAATTTGCTCAAAATTTGCTAGATGATCATTTTGGTTTAGTATTAACAATATCTTTAGAAGAAGGGGATTCTTGTTCTTTGCTCCCATTGTATTTCATGTTTACGTTTGCTTAGGGACAACAAAACATTGAAGTCTAGGAGATTTTGATCACTACGTTTGGTACACAATTTATGAGTCATATGATGACTGATTTTGATGACCGTTGGGACGTTTACGTGCGATTATGTATTAGTTTATTTGTTTCTTTTGTTGTTGTGTTTGTAGGATTTAATAATTGAGAATTGGGCTAACACGGGATTAGAAATGACGAAGAAGCGAATGATAAACAAAACCATGTTCCAATTTCTTCCACAATTTCTCCATTGACCAACATAAAACCACTCTTATAAATATCTCCATAATGTCCAAATCGACACACACCTAGAATAGACATCAAAGTATGGGCACCAAGCATGGAAACTAAGAATGGATATCAAAGTATGGGTACCAAACATGGGCATCAAAGTATGGGCACAAAGTATGGGCAACAAGCATGGGAACCAAGACTAGACATCAAAGTATGGCCAGCAAGCATGGGAACCAAGAATGGACATCAAAGTATGGGCACCAAGCATGGGAACCAAGTATAGGTATCAAAGTATGATAACCAAGCATGGGCACCATAGTATGGGTAGTGGAGCACTAAATCATTTTAATAATGTATTTTATGTCTTTCAATATAATTCACCATCTATCATTAGATATCTTGAACCACAAACAGATGATGTCTTCATAGCTCATTTTACTGATTGTCATTTTAATGAGAATGAATTCTCACCGTTAGGAGGAGGAATAAAAAAAACCTCACAAGATCTAACATGGAAAACACAATCATTGTTATATCTTGATCCTCCAACAAAACAATGAAATATGAAAGTACAAAAGATAATACATTTGTAAAATATTGCAAATCGACTTCCAAATGGGTTCAATGATACAGCTTGGGTTACAAAATCAATGATACAATTTGTTTACAAAATCATATGTACCAGATGCAAATGCACCTGCTTGTATACAAATACTAAAAGGACATGTGGGTGAAAGAATTTTAAATGAGATTATAACACACTTGAAGCGTGGATGACCATTTGGTTCTAAAAATAAAAATCCTCGAAAGAGAAAGAAGTTTGATAATGATGTTGATTCTAAGATCATAGAGATATCCAAAAAGAAACAAACGAGGAAGATGATCTTTAGAATGAAAATCATGAAAAAAAATCATGAGCACACAGAGAATAATGAGATTTCCATTAAATATATCTATGATGAAAAGAAGAGGTGAAATAAATGGTAGTGATGGAATATTCTTTTTCTCTGTATCCAAAGAAATTGAAAATGATAGTGAAGATCCAAAACCAATGTCAGTGTTATAATGTCAAAAGAGACATGATTGCATAAAATGGAAAGAAGCTATGCAAATAGAATTAGACTCACATCGTTCAAACTCTCAATGGTGTTAAACCAGTTGGATGCAAATGGGTTCATGTACGAAAGAGTAATTAAAATAACGAGGTCACGAGATATAAGGCACAACTTGTCATACAAGGGTTTTCCCAGAGACCTGGAATTGATTATGAGGAAACATATTCTCCGGTTATGGATGCAATCACATTTAGATATTTGATGAGGTTAACAACATCCAACAACTTAGATATGTACCTTATGGATGTGGTTACGGCATATCTATATGGATCTTTTGATAATGATATATACATGAAAATCTCTGAAGGATTATGAATATCGAAAACATCAAACTCAAAACCTAAAGAAATGTGTGCAATCAAACTGCAACAACGGTGCGAAGCGTAATTACTACGCCAGCAGCCGCAAACCAACATGGGCAATGGATGCGGTCTTGAACAAAATGATCCAACATTGGGAGTTCGTTGAATTCAAGGCCAAGAGCGAAAAGGCCAAAAAATGTCGCTACGGTGAGAAAGTTCCTGGAGATGGTCCGCATCGCCATACTTCGGGATCAAAATCCTTACCGAAACGAAGGAAAGAGTTGGTAAGAATCTAAATTTATTTCTTTATTTTTTTGTTATGTAAAATATTAATCTTGTTGGATGCAAATGGGTTCATGTATGAAAGAGTAATTAAAATAACGAGGTCACGAGATATAAGGCACAACTTGTCATACAAGGGTTTTCCCAGAGACCTGGAATTGATTATGAGGAAACATATTCTCCGGTTATGGATGCAATCACATTTAGATATTTGATGAGGTTAACAACATCCAACAACTTAGATATGTACCTTATGGATGTGGTTACGGCATATCTATATGGATCTTTTGATAATGATATATACATGAAAATCTCTGAAGGATTATGAATATCGAAAACATCAAACTTAAAACCTAAAGAAATGTGTGCAATCAAACTGCAACAATCTTTATATGGATTGAAACAATCTGGACGTATGTGGTACAATCGTCTAAGTGAATATCTATTAACAAAAAGATTTGTGAACAATCCTATTTGTCCTGGTGTATTTATTCAAAAAATAGCTAGTGGATTTGTGATTATAGTTCTTTATATGGATGATTTGAATATAATTGAGACCTTAAAGGAGATTGAAAATGCTCGAAATTATCTCAAAGAGGAATTTGAAATGAAAAACCTCAGACAAACAAAGTTTTGTCTTGGTTTACAAATAGAGCATCTAAAGAATGATATATTTGTACATCAATCAAATTATACAAAAAGAGTATTAAAACACTTTAACATGGACAAAACAAATCTATTAAGCACTCCAATGGTATGTAGATCTTTAAAAGTTGAAAAGAATCCATTTCGTCCCTATGAAAATAATGAAGAGATACTTGGACGAGAAGTACCATATATGAGTGCGATAGGAGCTCTCTTGTATCTAGAAAATTGCACTCGTCTTGATATAATATTTGCTACTAATCTCTTGTCACGATATAGTTCATACCCTACACGTGGTCATTGAACATGGATTAGACATATCTTTTGATATTTACAAGGGATTATTAATTTTGGATTATTTTATCCTAGTGATTCCAATCGTGAGTTGATTGGTTTTGCAGATGCATGTTATTTATCAGATCCTCATAAAGTTAGATTAAAAACAGGATATATTTTCATAATTGGAGGCACAACTATATCATGGCGTTCACAAGATCAAATACTAGTTGCAACATCTTCAAATCATGCTGAAGTCACACTACAAAAAAACATTGAGTTTCCAAAGGATAGGGCAACGGATCCGTCCGTTGGAAACAAATTGCAACGGATTTTAATGGAGCCAAGAATATTTCTAACGGAACATTTCCGTTGCCATCCGTTACAATTTACGACGGATTTGCAACGGAAATTGCTCGTTGCCCTATCCGTTGCAATCCGTCGCAATTTGTAACGGGTTTCTAAAGGTAATTTTCCGTTGGCAATCTCCGTTAATCTCCGTTAGAATCCGACGCAACAGATGCCAACGGACGTCCGTTGCAATTTGTAACGGACATCCGTTAGAAATGTTAACGGAATACTGTTGCAATTGTGAATATCGAGGTTCACCGGTCGAAATAATATCACGTGAACGTCCAACGGGCATCCGTTACACTTTCCAACGGGCAAAAAAATAAATATCATGGATTGAGCCCATAATTATTATTTAATTCTAAAAATTAAATTATGTTTGCCTATAAATAAACACTCCTTTCTCTTCTAAGTGATACACTCAACTTATTCATATCTTCTCCCCCTATGCATTCTCTCCTTTCGTAAATTTATTTAGTTTCTTATATATTTTATTATATAATATATTATATTATAAAGTTAAAGTTACTTATATATTATATAGTCATATTATATATACATACACACTAATAATTATATTATATTAAAAATATATGCTTTATACTTTGCAATATATACGATATATTATTAATTTTGAATATTTTTATTTTTATTTCTTTTTGTAAAATAAATTCTAGACGGATATTTTTGTTTATCTCGAAATGTTTGTACTAAAAAATAATTTCATTCTTCTGACAAAAATTATTTTTATCCGAAAAATATATTTTTTTTCGTAAAAAAATTTCGGACGACTATAAAAATCCGTACCTAATTTTTAAACAGATTTATTCGAGTGTTCGAAATTTATTTTAAAATAAATTAAAAAAGTTAATCAGAAATTTAAAAACGGATCCAAATTTCTGTCCGGAATTTTCTTCCCTTGATTAAAAATTAATAATCTCAATATCTGTTGCAACTTACAAGACAATCACAGTAAATCGGAGAAGTCTGTTTTCATTTTTCATTAATTTCATAATAAACCCCTGTATTATTTATGATATTCCATAAATGCCTCGTAATTTCTAAAAAAGTCAGCCACCCTGTCAATTTATCAATTTTTATTCTAATGGTCCCAACAAAATCCTTTTTTATATTACACCCTTTTTCCCAAATACACAACCAGCTGTGTGCAAAATTTTAACTATTTAGGTTATATAATTAATCAAAAATAGATATTTTGCAAAATTCTGGTTGAATGATCAACCACATTTGGTGTGATTGAGGTTGTAGAGATTGTCTTTGTTTGGCAATTTTTGGTGAAAAAAAAAACTTTCCTTGAAAAGAGAAAATAGCCCTAAATAGTTGAATTTTTAAAATAACAAATATATATAGATATATACATATAATTTAAAAATAAAGATTCATTTCATGCAATTTACAATTAGTTTTTCATTTATCATATCATATTAAATTAATATTTTACAATATATTATAAATGAAATGATTTTAATCTCATTATATACACTAAACGAATTTACACAAAATAATGTATTTTTAATAGCTAATGTATTTTCTTATTCCATAACGAAGGGTTTACAAGACTATTTATAGACAATTGAAAACCCTAAGTAAGTAAACTTTCCTAAATATAAAATATAAATTTTCCTAAATATAAAATATAAACTTTCCTAAATATAAAATATAAACTTTCCTTAATATGCCCCTCAAGACGGAGCACGGAAAGTGATTCCGATCTTGACACAAAGATCATGGAAAGAAGAGCGCGGAAGCGGCTTCGTCAGAATGTCAGCAAGCTGATCGCGGGAGGTGACGTGAGAAACCCGAAGAGAGGAACAGCGGGCGACGAGTGGCTGAAAGGGAACGGAGAGAGCCCCGAGAATAGCACTGAACAGCAATCTGTCTTGCTGTTTCCATGGCTCAAAGGCCGGGTTGGCTTGCAAAGAGCCGTCAACAATGATGGTGGCCGACGGCACGCAGGAATCGTCGGAGATAAAACAATCTAGTTGATGTCCTTCAAGGAGAGTTCTTACTTGTATACTCCAAGTAAGATAGTTCGTGCTTGTGAGTTTGGTGACATTACCCATGTTACTCATGTTCCGATTCTTTGAGGACGAGGCGGGTGCGGCCCATGTACTTTTTGCACCAGGGCTCATGTTCCGATATAGGCAAAGAGAGTTTGTGAAAAGATTACTTGGGGAATGCCCGAGTTGTCGCCGTCGGTAGCCATAAAGGAAGAAGGAGACGACGACAGAAAGAAAAAGAAAAACAATTAGGGTAATTGTCTTACGACTTGGTGCTCTGATACCATAATAGCTAATGTATTTTCTTATTCCATAACGAAGGGTTTACAAGACTATCTATAGACAATTGAAAACCCTAAATAAGTAAACTTTCCTAAATATAAAATATAAACTTTCCTTAATAATTTTTAGTTGTCCTTCGTAGATATTTTGGTACAAAAATTATATTTAAGCAATGGTTCGACCCCCAAAAGATTGTGGGACTAAATAATTGTTTTGGAGATGATTGAATAAGTTTAACAACAATAATGATTTGATTTTATACGAAACTTATGAAATATGATTTCTTTTACTAAACAAAGAAAAATAAAAAAATAACGATTTTTTTGTCACAGGAAAATGACAATAAGATTATGTCATTTTGTTAGTATAAGAATTATCAAGTTGTTTTTTTATGTTGGAAAAAATGATCCTCTCACAAAATTCTTTTCCTATCATTTATTATTACCACATGAAAAACAAAACTTCATTGCGAAGACTTTCACAATGGTGACCCCACAACAGCTAAGTTTGTGTTGTGTGGGGTCTCAATAATACATCCCGACCCACCACCACATTCACCACCACATATTGATGATATATTAAATTACACCACAAATATCTCTATTCATGATGACATGGTTGTATTCATGAGTCCATGGTGATGCTAATATGATGATAATGGTGATAGGTTTAGTCTCCTGCCATATGCATATATATTTTGTCACATCCAAAAAGGTTAAGAGAATGAAGAGAATAACTCTTTAAGACCAAAGATGAATTATAGGTTACATGGCAAACATCTAGTTATGATGATCATGATCATGAATCAGTGGTGGTGGTGATGATGAAGATGATCATAGGATCCATCAAGCCATATGCATATATTCTTTGTCACACACCCAAAAAATGTCAACAAGAAAAAGGAGAACATATCCGTAAGACAAAAAAAAGGTTGTGAAGGCTTTTTTTCCTCTTTATGACTCATACACCAAATTAATTAAAAAATGATTGAATATATCTAATTACAGTATTCAAAACCCAAAACCAAACCACAAAAAAAGAACAGCAAACTCTTCTCATCTCTCATTCCATAGATGGGTTTGATGATTTTCACCGTTCCTCCTTTATTTCTTTTCACCGGTTCCTATCACCTGCTGATGAATACGAACAATTTATCAGCGGCTCTTTGATGAATCGAGAAAGGAAATATTGAATGAATCGTGAAAAAATATTGCACGACCACTAACCTTTTCAATGTGTTTACAGATACAAATAAAGTTTCCATCTTTTTAATCCACTGTGAATTCACCGGCACGAGGTAAAATACGAGCCGTGGCCAAAAGCGCCAAGCATTCGACACGCTACTTCCAGCAACTTTCCTGTTGTGTTCTCACATTAACAAACATTTCAGTAAGAGCTTTATTGGGCAAATCCATCATGATCCATGCATGATTGTCATGTGATTAAATAATCGTTTTTAGACTTAAAAAAGGCGGTTTTCGATTAGCAAAATGATTAATTAACAAACATATTAAAAGGTTGGAAACGTGGGAAGATGCCTATAGAGACAGCTTAGGGGAACCTTTGATTCTTGCTTGTGTTTGATATCTCCCAATATTCTCCTAAATTTCGAAAGACCTAATAAACTTTTCCAATCTATTGCTTTCAACCATCGACGCATTTATTTTCATTGGCTTAGGAGTCTACATGGTTATCGCCCTTTCAGTCTGAATGAATGGTGGTATGATATTTCCAGAACACCAGAGGTATCTCCCTCAGGGGAACACCCAGACGTTTAAATCTAGAGGGTTAAAACCCTAATCTTGCAGCAAAAGTAACTTCCTTGAGATGTACACAAGTATGACCATTAGAACTAAGATTGTTGTCCCCAACATTGCTTCCCCCCTCCATAGAAACACAGCACAAGGCATCAAGAAACTAGGGGTTTTCCAGAAGAATTAGGGCAAGATCAATTGCCGTACTTATGCTCATCATCAGAAACTTCCCCAATTCGACAAAACCAAACCTTTGACCTCATAAACCATATTTAACCCCACAAATCTTCATATGTACCATCTAAGTCAGTCCTAACTCAACTTATATATTACCACTCAAAACAACAGGTACGAACAAGCAATTAGAGGAAACAGAAAGAGATAAATAAACTAAATGAGAAATACGCACCTCTTCTCGGCGTCACAACTTTCTTAACGGCAGTGCTCGGTTTCTTCGCCGTCTCAGCCTCCTCCTCAGGGAACAAAACCCCATCAACCCCCTGAACCGAAATCCGACCATCTGTATAAATGTCGGGATCGAACAAGTACGCAGACCGATCACCATGTCCGAATTTCACCGATCCATCAGCCTCTTGAGCCGCAACCTTGTGCGGAAAACGCAATGTATCATACCTCACCTTCCCAAATCTCCGAACCGCATTGTACATACTCTCCTCTGTTTGGTACTCTGGTATTATATGGTAATACACGATCTGCTCTGGAGCTCCGGGTTCACTCAATTGGTCGGTCGTCAGCTTCGCCATGGCTTCGTCGTTTGGAGCCAACACCGTTAAGACATAGCCCTCCGACACCAATCTCCCCATCTCCGTCGCTAAAGATGTCAGATTTACAAGTATGTCCATTTCGTTGTTGTACCCGCCGTAATGTAACAGAGTCTGGATGAAATCCTTCACCTGGGCTTCGCCATTGAAATGGTGGTGACGACCTCCTGGTCCCGGCGAGAACGGGAGGAGCTCCGGCGGGGACTGCAGCGGCGGAGGGTTTCTTGAGGCGGTGGGTTCTTGGGTCAACCTCCGGAGCGCCAGTGGGTAAGACAGCGGAGATCGACCGGAGACTTCGCCGGCGATTGAAATCCTCTTGAACAGAGCGAGGGATAAGAAGCCGCTCGATCCCGTGAATCACACCATCGGACCGGGTCACATCGTCGGGTCGGATAATCTCAGCCGAATCCACCATTCTATTACCATTTTTCTTGGTTTTGCTCAGATGCACACTGTCTTCTCCGAGCGTCTCGTGCTTGACCAGACCCGAGTCTTCGTCGGGCCACTGGTGAGACCCAACCCGTTTGGGGAGAATGTGGAACATGAGAAGAGTCTGGAGGGATTTTAGGTTGCCCGGTTCCAGCAAGAACCGCTTGAACTCAGGGTCGAGCTCTCGCTCAAGAGCTTCGTTTCGAGGGGCAAAAATGGTAATATTGTGTCGGCCGACGGCGTCTTCGAGGGTCTGAAGAAGAAGGGCCTTCTCGACGAGCTCGCCTAGCTCTGTGTAACGAGAGTCGAGGAGAGCGACGAGGACAGAGTTAGAGTTGATCTGACCCGACCCGGATGAGGAATTTCTAACTGATTCAGATTTCGGGTTCTGAGGCAATGCAGATGAGGCGGAGAAGAAGAGGAGAGAGAGAATGACGACGGAGGAGACACCATAGGTGAGGCGTTCCATGGTGCTCTCAACGATTTGGGTATTTGGTCGTTCGTTGATCAGAAAGGTGGAGAAAAAATATCTTTTCTTTGGTGTTTAATTTTTTTTTTTTTTGCTTTTTTTTCTGGAAGCGTGGGCGAGAGAGAAGTGGTGAGTGAAAGGCGAGAGAGAGAGAGAGAGACAGAGAGAGTGTAGTTTTCTTGTAGTAACTAGTTTTTTTGGGGTTGGGACAGGCTGGTGAGGGAGCCCACATGTTGCCGGAAATTTTTTTTTGTTCCATTACAGGCTTCGGCTTCGGCTCGGCTTTACCTTAAAAAGTCATAAGTATAACTCAAGATAAGAAATTATAGTTTAATAATTCTTGTACACAATTGAGATATAAGCACAACACGAAGTTCAACAACAAATACACATTTATATTATAAGGAAAAACAAGTCTAGTGGTATCCTTACGTCCAAAAAAGTCTATGAAGATCGGTTATGATTGTAAGAACGAAGATTTTGAGAAAGACTCAAAAAATTTGTGTGAGAGTACACACATGAGAGCTAGAGAGAATATAACAAATTTACCGTTAACTTACCCAATGAATGTGTTCGCTTATAAATAATCGTTGCATTCCAACGAACTAACTGGCAGGATTCGAAAGATAGAGTCCAGAAGGAGAAACCACCAGATGGAAAATAAGACTTAGCTGACCATCGAACAAAAAACAGTACAACGTCAGTTCTATTTTCAATATCACTCACTTCACTCATTTGATGCAGTTGAAGGTCTAGATTTGAGGTCAAATTCTTTTAAAGGAGGAAATCATGAGGACACGGCAGAATATCAGATATATCCACATAGGACTAAATCGCTTCAAAAATATCCTTCCTTAAAATAATTATTTAATCGGAAAAAAACTAAAGAAAAGAAAATTTTGTCCTTAATTTTCAAACGTGAAAAAATCCACGTCCTGCAGTTTTTCGACGTGAAAAACTGTCAAACCGTGTCAAAAGCAAGAAAGAATAAGTGATTTCGAACTTGAGAGGGATCGATTTGAAGTTGGCAAGAAGGAAATGGCTAAAATCAACCGCAACAGTGAAGAAGAGAGCACGAGTCAATCTTCAAAGGCGTCAATAAGTGTAAGTAGATCTATTTCTAGAATTTTACAGGTTGTCGGGTCGTAATATGATGTATTGATTTGAAATGGTGTGAGTGCCAGTGAGTCGGTTGAGTCGCAAGAGTCGGTTGTGTCTGTGAGTCGGTTTGGGTCGCAATGGTCGCTCGAGCATCGCAGGGGTTCTAAGTGTCGTTTGAGTCGGTTGTCTCAATAAGTCGGTTTGGGTCGCAATGGTCGCTTGAACGTCGCAGGGAGTCTAAGGGTCGTTTGAGTCAGTTGTCTCAGTGAGTCGATTTGGGTCGCTATGGTCGCTTGAGCGTCGCAGGGGGTCTAAGGGTCGTTTGAGTCGGTTGTTTCAGTGAGTCGATTTGGGTCGCAATGATCGCTTGAGTCGCATGGGTCGGTTGAGTCGCATGGGTCGGTTGAGTCGCATGAGTCTCAGTGAGTCGGTTGAGTGTCGCAGAGGGTCCGAGGGTCGTCTGAGTCGCATGGGCCGGTTGAGTCGCATTAGTCAGTTAAGTCGCATGGGTCACTTGAGTCGGTAAAATAACGAAGCTGAGAGGAATCTTAGATGAATACGAGTTGCATTACTTCGAGAAGGAGTCACAATTTAAGCATTTATTCCATTTCCAAAATGACTCCATATTGACTAAGGTTCAAATATCTATCCTCCGTGACTAAATCACTCCGTGATTATACGGGACAAGAAGGAGTTATGGTTCGTCTTAAACGATGTTCCCATCCGGTACTTTATAGTGGAGCACGCACTAATTTCCGGATTGAAATACAGACCATATCCCAAAGGATGAGAGTCCAAAAAGGGTGATACATTCAGGCGAAAGAATTTCGCCGTGGAAAGGTGATCTCCGTACAAATCATTGGAAAGCTTGTGAAGGCAAAGAATGACGAGGACCGAAAGAGGTTGGCAACTTTGTTGTTGTTGGCGCAAGTTATTGC
>CM071873.1:29069642-29121190 GCA_036759665.1 Gynandropsis gynandra
AAATCAAAATGGTATTGTGGCGGTTTCATGATCCCACTAATGGTAAGTTGTATATATTATTCGAATAACTTGAATGTTTTCGTACTTTTTGCATTCTTATCATTTTGTTTTAATGTTTCAGTTACTTCCATTCGAAACCATCATTAGTTTGGACGGAAAGGAATGGTATGTTGATGTTATGGATACATATCCATCATACCCAAGAATGTGCAAGAAGATGGTTAAAGCCAGTATTAACTTGAAGTATGTAGATGTGATAAGGCTGCTCGGAGATTCTAAGGTAACAATTATACAAGGGTCACAAGGAAAACAAGGGTCACAGAGGATACTAATGGTTATTTTTTGTTTTTCAGGATATTCGAAGTATTCTTCGTGCTGAAAACGAAGAGGAAGGTTTACTTTTTGATCTGGACGATTATGAGGAATGCCACGATCTCAATGTTCAGATTTAGATGGAACATATTCGTAGAAATCCGAAGGGTATTTGTTGGGAGGACATCTGTAAGCAAGAATTGCTGACGCGAAAAGTAGTTCTTGGTGATAAAAAGAAGGGGAAAGGGAAGGGGACTAAGAGGAAAAAGACCGTGGGCGAAAAATGATAGAGATTGAAGACTCAAAAGATGAAGGAAGGGTAGGTGTTGCTGAAGCTGATGCTGAAGCGGAAGCTGAAAGAGAAGGTGAGGATGAAGCTGAAGGAGAAGAAGCTGCAGTCCGTCTGACGCTGGAGCAGAAATTAATGAAGGAAATGAAGGAGTCAGAGAAAAGAATCATCAACGTCGTAAGAGATCTTCTAAGGGATGTCGGGTTTCATTTGCCTAATCCAAAAGCACAGGCGGCAAATCCCAGAGATGCTGAAAAGGCAAAATCAAAATCTGTCGAGAAAGATGCGAGCACCGCAAACCAATCTTCTGACACTATTAGAGATGATGATTTTGAATTCCTTCAACGTCCATATCCATGTCAAGAAAAGATCCAAGCGAAGAGCCGGTTGAGTCAGAGTCTGAAAATTACTCTGGACATGGCTCAGAAGAGGATTTGGCAAACATTTCGAGATTAGTTGAAAATATCGCATTTGCCGCCACCATTTCTCTAACTGAATACATTTCAGAAGTGGTTACTGCAGTCATTACTCCTGATGATGTTCCACCAAGTAAATAATAAATAGTGAAAAAGTTCATTTGAGTCAATTTCCATCGAGAGTCGGCATGGGTTGCAAGGGTAACATGGGTCGCAAAAGACGCATAAGTCGCACGGTCGTATAAGTCACACAGTCGTATAAGTCCAAGGGTTGCATAATTCAATGGATCGCTAGAATCGCATGGGTTGCATAAGTCACATGGTCGTATAAGTCCAAGGGTCGCATATGTCGCACGGTTGTATAAGTTCCATGGGTCGCAAGGGTCGCATCTAATGACTTAAGTAATTTTATGCAGATGCTCTAGTGGTTACTGTCGATGAGTCGCCGACGAGGAAACTACAGTCGGTCCAGTTGAAGAGGTCACCCCTAAGGATAAGGAGGTTCCTTCCGAGGAAACTACAGTCGATCATTTCGAAGAGGCTCCCTCTAAGGATAAGGAGGTTCCTTCCGAGGAAACTACAGTCGGTCTTGTCGAAGAGGCCCCCTCTAAGGATAAGGAGATTCCTTCCCAGGAAACTACAATGGATCCTGTCAAAGAGGCCCCCTCTAAGGATAAGGAGGTTCCTTCTGAGGATACTATAATGGATCATCTCGAAGAGATCCCCTCTTAAGATAAGGAGGTTCCACCAAGTAAGTACGGTCATTTGAGTCACAAAGGTCGCATTGGTCGTATGGGTCGAATGGGTCACAAAAGGTCGAATGGGTCGTATAAGTCGAATGCTCACAAAAGGTCGCATAGGTCGTAGGTCTGCATAGGTCGAAGGGTCGCATTGATCACCATATGTTTAATGAAGTAAATTTGATGCAGGTGCTGGACCTTTATCGAAGGAGTCTGCTACATATGTTGAACCTTCGCCGGTACCTAAACGAGTTTTAAGACCACGGAAGACATATCTTGAACCTCCGTCGGAAAAAAAGCAAGAATAGTGTGAGGGAGGAGGTGAGGGAAAGATGTTGGTGGACTCCAAGAACCCGAAAAGAAGGTTGTTCAAGAACCCGAAAAAAAGGTGGTTCAAGAACCTGATAAAAAAGTTGGATGAAGAACCTTCGTTCTGGTGGAAGCCCAAGGGATTAGAAAAGGGCTCGATAACCCGAGAACCTTCATTCATTGACGCAAGCGGTGAAAGGTTGACTGCTCTATATATGTTCCTGACGAAACTTGGACATGAGAGTTGGTGGAAATCTGGTCTAGATACTCTCCGGGGGCCAGGGTTTTAGGAGATTATATTAAAGCTCGACGTATGGCTTGAAGATGATGTAAGTTTTTTATACCCGAAGTCAAAGAGGTCATTTTGTGTCATATGTATTCATGTGTGTTAATTTTTTTAATTTTTTGCAGCAATTGGAGGAGGAATTGTTGATGTTGTATTATCGCATGAAGACATTCCCCGCGATATTTAAAAACTTTACGTTTGTCCCTTTCTTTTCATGCAGATCCTCAAGTTGTGGTCGTACGAGAATATGGACACTTTGCCGGAAATTTTTAGTGATTGTTTGAATGGCAAGTATCCATTTAGAAGTATGGAACCAATGAGTGATTTCGAAGGGTTTGTCTCCTTTCTAAACATTCCATCGTGCGAGAGTATATATAGGATGTCATTGGGTAGCCATCAAAGTGGATTTCAAAACCTGATGCATCATGGTATACGACTGCCAGATGAGGCTTAAGAAAAATCATATCGATCCGGTGATTGAGAATCTAACAAAACTATGCCGAAGATGTTCATTCTCGGAGGGTTTCCTTCTTTGGCTTTTGGAGAAGATGAATGGAAATATGAGTGTTATGAAGGTCTGACACAGAACAAAAGCGGGAATGACTGTGGTGTTTACTCCTACAAATTCGTAGAAGCCTCGGTAATGAAATCACGTAATGATTTGCACTGTATTTGCGACGAAAATGTATCCCTCCACCCTGAGATTAACTTGATATTTGATACATTGTTATTTTTAAAATATTTGGTACATTGTTATTTTTAAATATTTGGTACATTGTTATTTTTTAATATTTGGTACATTGTTATTTTTTAATATTTGGTACATTGTTATTTGTTTAAAATTTCTTCATAATAATAAAAGGAGTCGCAGGGGTAAAAGGGTCGCAGGGATCCGAGGGTTGTAGGGATCCGAGGGTCGCAGAGGTACAAGGATTGTAGAGGTACAAGGGTCGCAGAGGTTCAAGGGTCGTTCGACGATTTTACTCGTTCGACCCTTGACCCTGCAAACCCTCGGACCCCTGCGACCCTCAGACCCCTGCGACCCTTGTATCTCTACGACCCTCGGATCCCTGTGTCCCTCGGACCATTGTACCCGTTCGACCCTTGACCCTGCAACCCTTTTACCCTTGCGACCCTCAGACCTCTGCGACCTTTTTACCCTTGCGACCCTCAGACCTCTGTGACCCTTTTATCTCTGCGACTCTTGTATCTCTGCGACCCTTGTACCTCTCCGATCCTTGTATCTCTGCGACCCTCGGATCCCTGCGACCCTCGAACCATTGTACCCGTTCGACCCTTGACCCTGCGACCCTTTTACCCCTGTGACCATTTTATCTCTATGACCCGTGTATCTCTGTGACCCTTGACAAATACAATTATTTATAAATAATATGAATAATTTATCATTTCTTATTTACAAATAATATGAATAATTTGTTATTTATTATTTACAAATAATATGAATAATTTATTATTTACCAATACAATTATTTACAAATAAATGCCTCAAATCTCTGCCACCTGTGTCCATCTGCGAATCTCGAATTTGTGTGGCCCACGTCCCTCTGCGACCCTTGCCCATCTGCGACCCTTGTCCCCCTGCGACCTTTGTCCCCCTGCGCCCCTTGGACCCCTACGACCCTTGTCCTCTTTCGAACCTTGTCCATCCGTGATCCTTGTTACAATAATAGTAAATCCACACAAAAGAGAGATACTAACAATAATACTTATTATCGAATAATTGTAAAAAAAACCAAATGAATACAAACATGAAGTTCAAGTTCAAAAGAATGTTATTGTTCAAAGGAGGTTCAAAGTAATCAAAATACAACTGAAATCAAACTCTATTATTGTTAGGCCCTCGTTGAGGGAAAAACTGAAGCATTGACGTTGGTCCATCAGAATACAGTTCGACTTCGAGGGTACCACCCTGGGTTAGTCCATGGTCTTGACAAAACTTTCTCCAACCCCTTGTAATGGTAGCGTCACCACGTGCCACGTGCCTTAGATATGCAGTCCACAACAGTCTGTATCCTTTCATCAGATATATCTTATATCGTATATCTTATATCGTATATGGCAAGACCTTTCGACCTTGCAAACCCTATCGGAAGTGTCTACGACATCCGTAGAAAGGAATAAAAATCGTGAAAATCCTTACCCAAGTCGCGAAATCACCTAAGTCCGTATTGAGGTCACTTACCAATGCGTCTACGGGCAGATTCGAACGAGTGACTGGTACCACAGTGACCATCCTCTGAGCAGGAGTGGCGAAGGTGACGTGAAAGACCATGTCACCTTCGTGACGGAAAAGTAAGTAATCCCAAACACGTAAGTGTAGGCCGTTGGAGAAATCTTTCTACCCATCAGTGAATCTGGAGCCATCCAACTTGACTTCCCATGTTCTGTTAGACCCATTCCATTTAAGCGTTGTCGTGTTGTTGTCCCTTGTTATCCCGTAAATATAATTATCGAAGAAGATCTTCGGAATGTCCTGTAACAAAAAACGAACAACAAAGTCAAATATGTACATTCTGTACATGTAACATACCGACAGATGAAGAAGATTACAATGTAGTTCTCCATATAGCAATCTCTCTAAAAAAATGAAGGAAATGTGGCATTTTCGGGAAAATTTGATGGAAGATGTCGAGAGTTAGAGAGAAGTAGTATGTCGTTATTATAAAAAAGGAAATTGATGGAACACGACCCTGATATCGAATCGTCGTCAGAGGGTATTCAAAAAGACATGACTGCAGAAGTACAAGGGTCGCAGATGTTACGTTTTTTCAAATTTTTTCAAATTTGATGAAAAGTTCGGCGGGAATTTTGGTGACGCAATTTTCGGCGGGTCGCATGGGTCGCATATATGCAAACTTGACGAATTTACGTGTTAACAATGATAGAATGTCAAAAACCAATCAAAACAATACATTTACAATGTTAAACTAATTAATGCCAGTTGAGGGTCGCATGGGTCGTATGGGTCGCATGGGTCGCACGGTCACATATAAGGATCAATAAATGCGAAATCGACGAATTTACGGGTTTATATTGATAAAATGTCAAAAACCAATAACAAAATACATTTATAACGTCAAACTAATTAATGCGAATTGAGGTTGCATGGTCACATATAAGGATCAATAAATGCGAACTCGGCGAATTTACGACTTTATAATGATAAAATGTCAAAAACCAATCAAAACAATACATTTAAAACGTCAAACTAATTAATGCCAATTGAGGGTCGCATGGGTCGCACTGTCACATATAAGGATCAATAAATGCGAAGTCAACGAATTTACGGCTTTATAATGATAAATGTAAAAAACCAATAAAAACAATACATTTACAACGTCAATCAATGGTTAAAACAGATTATGACCTATATGTCCCTAGTTGAGTTGTGTATAACCAATGCATGTGCTTCAAAAGCGATAGTAGTGTAGAACGCGTCGGATGAGTTTGACAAAATTTCAAAAAATACATTCAACATTTTTTCAAATGTTGATATTATATTATTGTCTATATTGATTCTAAATTAGACGTATACAACTCAAATATATTGATAATGTCATATTGATAATGGCATGGGTCGCATGATCGCATATAAGGATCAATACATACAAAATCGACGAATTTTACGGGTTAACAACGATAAAATGTCAAAAACCAATCAAAACAATATATTTACAACTTCAAACTAATTAATACCAATTGAGGGTTGCATGGGTCGCATGGTCACATATAAGGATCAATAATGCGAAATCGACGAATTTATGGGTTTATAATGATGAAATGTAAAAAACCAATCAAAAGCGATAGTAGTGTTTTATCGTCTATATTGATTCTAAATTAGACATGGGTCGGAAGGGTCACATGGAGCGGAAGGGTCACATTTGTCGCATGAGTCATATTTGTTCGCATGAGGTCGCATGTGTCGGATGAGTTCTAATTTAATCCAATCGAGGATCGCATGGGTCGAATTATAATGAAGAATTTATCGAATTATAAAGATGAAAGTCACCAAAGATTTAATCAAAATAATACAAATAATATAGTATTACACAATAAGTAACTATCAAACCTTTTTTTTTTTGAAGTCGGCGTTGTCTCGGTTGTCACGTTCCAAACACTGTCAGTGATGTTGGCTTTTGAAGATGGGGTTTGTCTCGACGAAGAAGATAGGGTTTGTCTCAACAAAAATGGGGTTTCTATAGACGAAGAAGACAGGGTTTGTCTTGACAAAAATGGGGTTTGCATAGACGAAGAAGACGGGGTTTGTCTCGATAAAGATGGGATTTGTCTCGACGAAACAGACGGGGTTTGTCTCGACGAAGATGGGGTACTTCTCCGATCCTCACCGGGTCCAGGATAACGATTCTCTTTAGGCCTCCCGCTTTGCCTTTTCTTATCTAGTATAGGAGGTAGAACCGTAACTTCAGTCAACTGAAGAGGAATGTCCCAATCACTGCAATCAGGAACCGGATACACGGTTTCTTGGTAAGCCGAACGCCATGTCTCCCGAAGGTAGTAGTTTGAACATAGATATGATATCATGTGACCTTTACCAACCTTATGTACTGCCGCAATTGCGTGACTGCATGGATACTTATCCACATCAAACATTTTGCAGTCGCACGTTCTTTTTTGAAGACTCACTACAAATCTTCTACCCATCTCATTTCTCACCTCATACTCATCACTCAGATTGTTTAATTCAATAACATCATACTTGGATGCCAGTCCAAACCGTTCATGTAATGTTTTTTCACCGTAAGGTGTTAACTTTTGAGAATCATCACCGGTAGCTGCTTCCAACCTATACCTATTGAACCATTCCACTGTCTTTCCCAAACAAATATCTAAAAGCCCTAGGATCGTAAATTTTTTTGACTTCTTCAACGTTGAATTTATTGACTCGGGGCCATTAGTGGTTAATAAGTTGTACCTTTCCCCTTAAATTTGCATCTTGTCCACTTAACGGGATCAAGTTCCTCTTTCTCCAAATACTTTGCAACATTAGGATACCTGCACAAAGGTCACAAAGGTAAAAAATGACCTCAAAGGTCACAACAGTCACAAAGATGGCAGAGGAACAAGGGTCACAGAGATACAAGGGTCGCGGGGGGTTAAAGGGTTGCAGGGGTACAAGGGTCGCAGGGGTACAAGGGTCGCAGGGTACGAGGGTCTCAAGGGTACGAGGGTCGCAGGGGTACAAGGGTCACGAGGGTCAAAGGGTCGCAAAAGGTACAAGGGTGGCAGAGGTGCAAGGGTCGCAAAGGGTGCAAGGTTCGCAAAAGGTACAAGGGTCGCAAAGGGTGCAAGGTTCGCAAAAGGTACAAGGGTCGCAAAGGGTGCAAGGTTCGCAAAAGGTACAAGGGTCACAGAGGTCACAAAAGTCACAAAAGTCATTTTTGTATTTGGCTTTCAAATCATTCAATAGCACTTCAAATTCGTTCTCCGTGTATGCTGCTGCACATTTGAAGAACATTTCCGCCACAGTATCACCCTTTGAAGTCTTTCTACCAAGGCCTTTATTGACGTAGCTCTTTATATTTTGCGATATATGATGCGCACAAAAACCATGATCAGCTTCTTTATACACTTGTTTGACTGATTTCATCAAGCTTTTATGGCAATCAGATATCACAACGACATCATGTTAATCTGGTATCACCTCTTTCAATCTTGACATAAATCACGTCCATGATTCGTCCTTCTCTCTGTCGATTATTCCCCATGCAAGAGGATATTGGTGATGTTCACCATCTTGCGTGGTCGCCACAATCAATGCTCTCTTGTACACTCCTGTCAGAAATGTTGCATCCATAGCAACCACTTTACGCATGTATTTCCATCCCTTTATAACTGCTCCGACAGCCATAAAAAGGTATTTGAAGCTTTTCCCATCAATGTCGAGCTGAAGATTTGCGACAGATGTGGGATTTATTTGTGTAAGCATGTGCAACCACCCTTAAAGCCTCCTATAATGTTCAAAGTCATCACCACGAATCTCCTTTTGAGCACCACATCTGCCTCTTAATGCCATCAAATACGATACATTGGCACCGCATTTTGCTTTTACACGAGTCGTCAATTCTTTTGCTGGAGGTGTTTCATAATTTCCGACATATTCCTCTTTCAAATAATCCTTAACCATTTGCGTTGTACCCTTTGTAGCTTCGGTCCATTTAGATACAGGTGAACAGTTATGAATGGGATGGTGTGTTCTCACACTAAACCGTTTGGAATTCGGGATTGCTGCCACGCGTAATTTTCATTTAAAACCACTTCAGGCAAACTTGAATCGTACTTTCCACAGCTTCGTATCAGATCTCAATGTTGTATATCTAAATGAAGCTTTGATTGAACCCTTCCTTACAAATACTTATACATCCTTCTTGCTATCAAACTCTTGCCCAATTTTAAGATCCAATCCATCTTCGAACTCGAAGATATTATTTTCGCTATCGTGAACTATCATTTCCGAGTTTTTCTCACCGTCACCATATTTATGCTCTGTTGGCACATCAGAATCAACATTATTACTGCCACAAACAACTCCATCAACTACCACATTCATGGCACACCCACCATCTTCTCTTAACCCGTTTGTAAGTTCACTATCAGAATTATCCGAATCCAAAATATTTATTGTTTCCGCATTACTCTCAACTCTACTTTTGTTATTTCGACCTACAATAACACAGTCATAATAATCTATAATACCTCGATCCTCATCTTCTTTAGCAATGCTTCCAAAAGCAGGAATTAGAGGCTCAATTTCCCTCTCAATTTCGATTTCACACTTCACACTTGTCGAGTCTATCTCCACATACAACAGTGGTCGAATTCCTTTTATGCTATTGAACAGATAACAAATAAGATGCTTGTCATTCATTATATATATCGACTTCCTATTTTCACAAATATTGGGCAAATAGCTTAAATTCAATTTCGTTGTATTATTTCCCACCATCATCTTTGCGCATAACTCATCAATCAGTTGTTGGTATATCAGACTAACCGGAGGACATAAGAAAAATACTCTCTGGTTTTCCTGAACTCTACCAACCCATTCATATTCTCCATTTGGGGTTTTCCCATTTACCATCATACAAAACATAAATCAGTGTGATTTTCTCATCCACCGTATCCATTATACCTGTAAAAACATAAAAAGAGGGGTAAATTTTGTGACCCACTACGACTGTGCGACTCGATGAGACTCTGTGACCCAGTGCGACCATGCGACCCTTGTACCTCTGCGACCCTTGTACCTCTACGACCCTTGGACCCCTCTGCGACCCTTGTACCTCTGCGACCCTTTGACCCCTCTGCGATCCTTGTAACCCTTTGCGACCCTTGTACCCCTCTACCACCCTTTGTACCTCTGCGAGCCTTGTACCCCTTTGCGACCCTTGTACCTCTCGAGCCTTGTACCTCTGCGACCCTTGTACCCTGCGACCCTTTGGCCCCTCTACGACCCTTGTACCCCTTTTCGGCCCTTGTACCCCTCTACCCCCCTTGTACCTCTACGACCCTTGTACCCCTTTGCGACCCTTGTACCCCTTTGACCCTTGTACCCATGCAACCCTTGGACCCCTGCGACCCTTAGAACCCTTTGCGAACCCTTTCCCATGTGACCCTTGGACCCTTGCAACGCTTTGACCCCTTTGCGACCCCTTTACCTCTACGACCCTTGGACCCCTGCGACGACCTTTGATCCCTTTGACCCCTCAATGGGACTCTGTGACCCAGTGCGACCGTACGACTCTGTGACCTAATCTCTAATTGCGATTATTTGACATTTCAATAAATATGACTCGCTTAGACTCGTTTTCAATAAACGAGTCTTATATTGACCCAATGCTTCATAACTTAAAAAAGAAACAAGAAAAACACAAGTGAAAAACGAAAAACTCACAATACATACCTGGTTTTTCTGCGGTACGCGCCACAGGAGAGAGAGAAATAGAGGTGCTCTGAAGGAGAGAGAAAAAATGTCGACAAGGGTAACATGAGATTATCAATATTTTAAATACCCATGCAACCCTTGGACCCCTGCGACCCTTTGAACCCTTTGCGAACCCTTTCCCATGCGACCCTTGGACCCTTGCAACGCTTTGACCCCTTTGCGACCCCTTTACCTCTACGACCCTTGGACCCCTGCGACGACCTTTGATCCCTTTGACCCCTCAATGGGACTCTGTGACCCAGTGCGAACGTACGACTCTGTGACCTAATCTCTAATTGCGATTATTTGACATTTCAATAAATATGACTCGTTTAGACTCGTTTTCAATAAACGAGTCTTATATTGACCCAATGCTTCATAACTTAAAAAAGAAACAAGAAAAACACAAGTGAAAAACGAAAAACTCACAATACATACCTGGTTTTTCTGCGGTACGCGCCACAGGAGAGAGAGAAATAGAGGTGCTCTGAAGGAGAGAGAAAAAATGTCGACAAGGGTAACATGAGATTATCAATATTTTAAAGGTAGATTTGAAGTTGAAACTTTTTTTTTCAAGGAAGGGTATTTTTGAAGCACTTTAGCCCTACGAAGATATTTTTGAAGTTCCCCCTGAGGACACTGTGGATCATACACAAATCATACGAAGACTGATCACGAGAGTGAGAGAAAAGAAGATTCGGAATGTGTTCGCTCACATGAACCAAGAATAAGTAACCATGGATCCACGAGGACGTCAAGAGGTGTCGAGTTAAGCTCGCATGACCAGGCTACAAGAAGAGTACGCAGAGAAGAGAACGAGCTAAAGGCGCTCGGCTCGAGCATAGAACCACTTATATATCAAGCACAGAACCACTTATCACTCAGTCTGAACGATGGAGCACTTGACCTGAGCAGAGAAGTTGAGCAATCAAGCATATATATCTAGATGGATGTTAGGTTAAAAGCTTATGCAATACTCGACCGAGCAGTCACCCCACTCAACCAAGCTCTCCAGTATTTTTATTTAATTTACTTATTTTACCTATTTTTTAATTAAATTTTGGTTCTTTAAATAGTGCAACTATTGTAGAACATTTTGACTAAGTTTTTTTTATATTAAAAGTGATTCTTTTCCTTTCTAATTCTTTAGAGATTTTGCTAAACAATTCTTAAAGCAATTCCAAATTATTCAGTGACTTATCAATATTAGATCACATGTGTTATGGCATCATTCATCGTGTCTGAATTTACGAGGTTAATATAAAAATTTAAATACAATATGGTAGTAACGAAACTAGTAAATACATCATGAAATTTTGTCTTGTAGATCTAAACATGTCTTCTAAAAAACTTAAGCAAGACATCTGAAAGAAGTTGAACAACTATTGCAAATAAATGGTTGATTTTTTAATTAGTATCCCTCACTGCAACATCTCGAATATGAAAAAGCAAAATCTATATTGAGAAAACTCATATATGAATAACAAACATATTATATTGTTTAATACAAGAAGAACACGAAAACCTAAAAAAACGTGCATAAAAAATATATTTGACGCCATTATAAAAGTTGCTTATGAAATAATGGACGAATTTTCTTTGATAACGAATACGGTGGCACCAAAAAGACATTCATTTGGTATAAATTCTTAATATTACAAAGAGTACATATTGCACGTTCAATGTTTGCAATTCTAACAAATATTAATGAAGATTTCATTTTCTGCATAAAACTAGGTATGTACCTCGTAGAATTGATAAAAGTACAAAGCTTAGTATATATGATGAAGCCCAATAATGCACAAAATTATCTCAAAGCTTTGAATAGATTCATGAAAGATAAAATGGGATAAAATTAGAAATCTCTAAAACAAATAATTCAGAGGCAAAACTGTTATGTCCGGAGAGGACTCTATACAATTTTTACTAATAATTGCAAAGGACAGTAAACATGATATTGTAAGAGATTTTCAGAATCCATCATACATTTAAAATTACTGTCATGTGTTGAGATTAACAAAAAATATACGAGTATCAACCAATAAAAACAATGATAACATTGAAAGTATTTATAATTTTTCAATCTAGGTGATAAAGTTAGGAGACTTATATTCTATGAACCAAATGATGGAGAATGTATCATTGATATTTCATCTGAGTTGTTGATCTTTTACAACGTAATTCCTATTCAATCTATCATACACCATGTATATGATGACTTATCAAAACATTACATACAATTGCCATTTTTTTATGAAAAAGTTATATTGTGACTGACAAGTGAAATTGTTGATGAAATCAATGACATATAGCTTGAAACTACACCAAGATCAACTAATGAATATTTAAGGTAAGATATACTATGTTCTTCTGATTGGAACATCGAATATGAAAATGAGTTATAGAACACTTCAATTTTAAATTCAATGAAATGTTTTAGTATTTTATATCGTTAGTATTTTATGTTGCAAAATCTAGACCAACTCTTAATTTGTACAACGATACTAGACTACAAATAATACATTGAAAGACAACATTATTAAAGAAGAATCAGCACTAAAATAAATGCATGAATAAAAGTTTCATACATCGGTTGCCTTTAATATCAACAAACATGATTTTACCTCTTTGCTTTCAAAGAAAACAAGTCTCTCATATTTTTCAATAATAATTAACAAAAATCAATAACAAAGCTTAAGTAAAATTTGACTTTACTTACCACTTTACTCATAATCAACTATATGTTATAATTTCTAGAGTAAAAAGAAAGAATATTTAAATATCCTTATACTAGATGAAAATGGAAAATCGAGCAAAGAAACTATAAATATTTATTCAATGAGATATTTCACAACCTGTAAATGTTCGAAGCAATAAAAGCAATAATTCTAGTTATGCCATTGTTTGATTTAAATGTTTCTTTCAATATTTCACATCACATTCTCAACATTCTCATTTGTAAATAAATATAAATTAGTGGGTAAAATTGAAAGATTAAAGTTATTCATAATTATTATGTTATTTATTTTTTTTAATTTATTTTGATTATTTATAATAATACGTGTTGCTGAAATCGTTATTAGATAAAATTGAAAAGAAAAAAAATACTAATGAAGAAAAGTATATAATCTTAATGACATGAAGTTAAGATGTTGTCTCATATAAACCCTTAAAAAAACTAAGTTATAAAAACTTTTGTGAAAGAAAATAGTACAATATATATCATCATTCTTCTTCAAAAATTAATTGTTTAGTATTTTATTTTTGTTTCTACAATCTCGAATGATTAAAAACAACATGAAAATCGAAAATAAATATTTTTAATTTTCACTTGATGTGTTCATATTTATAAATTAATGTTGTGATACAATAATAATTTGTATTTAAGAAAATAAAATCATAACAATATCAAAATCATCAAAACAAGTTATTGCGACTTAATTCATAATAAAAAAATTTAAATTTTTATATTACATGATTTCTATAATAAATACTATTAATTATAATAAAATAAATTTCATTTTATTTATTAAAAAATTATTTAAATAAGTTAATATTTCATATACATGCTTCTCACATTGATACTATAAATCATAATATAACATTTTGTGATCACATTCACGAGACATTACTAAAAGATTTAATAATTAATTATTAAATTCAACATGATATATCATATCATTTAAGTATAACTTTCTTCCACCATTCATATTTTATATATAATAAATTATCATTACATTCATTATTTTTTGGGTAAATATCTACTTTATAAATCACCAATATAAATATACAAATTTTATTTAAATATAATTGTCTCTTATATTTGGAATTTGTTGATGATTATATAGTTTTCTATTAAGATTTGTAATCCTTATTTTTATTATATTGTGTTTTATTTAATTTTAATCATCCATTATTTATCATTTCATAGTTTTTTTATAATGATAATTTCAAACTTTTTACCATGGTCAATCGAGCATGTTCCTTTAGAATGATCTATTAGTATTTTAATGTCATTCTCAGAAAATTATGTGATCGATTTCTAGTATTGTATTATAATATATAGATATATTTGGATATAAATAGTCTTTGATATAACTATCAACTTTTAGAATCAATCATCACATAATTTATTTCAATTTCTTCTCAATTCTCATCTTTCTTTTTTCTTGTCGAGTGGAATGAACGGAGGAGAGGAAGAATAACTCATGAAGGGAAGCGTGGGTTGTAAAATTGTTTCACTGCTAAAAAACACGAATTTTGGACGACCAAATCCGTCCAAAATCTGTTTGCAGATGAGTCTACAGACAATTTTTGGACAAACCACATTCATCTGTACATGAGCATCTATCAATGCAATATGTCCACACACGATATATGTGTACACAAAATCCGAATGTGTACAAAAAACTCGAATTAGAACCCAAAAATTTCATAATTTTGCTATCTGACTTTGAACCTCAACCAATGGGTGTTTCAATTTCAAAACGGATTTTGGACAAATTTTGAGTTTTACAGGTAAATTGTCTTCTTCTAATTGTCATCTATAACCTTATATTTTTCACGTGATACGCTCACCTCACATTTCTTTTTATCTATCACAAAGTTTTCATCCCCACACAAGCACTACAACCTCAACCTTGACCCTTTTGGTCCACTTTCTCAAAGCCCACCTAACAATTGATTAATGCTTGCAAACAAACCACCAACCGGGTTGTAATTTCTGCTGTATAGACTCCTTTGATATAAAAATTGAAACGGAGAACAAACTAGAAAACTTCAATTCGGGAGAGATTATTGAAGTTCAAAATGATGGAGTTACCTTCACAGCCAGCTCCATCCTTGAAACCTAAATCATATCAAATTCCACCATGAATACCATAACAGTCGGCTCCGTCCTCATTAGTTGGTAAGGACTTGTAGTGGTTTGGACACCGTAGATTGAATGATACATAGAAAGCTCATTATATGAATGAGATGGAAGATGATTTTTCCTTCTCTAGTGATGTGGTAGCACCAGAAGAGAGGAAAAAAATCTATCTTATATATATATAATTATGCATCAAAATAGAGTTAAACTAACATTGAAAATGATTTTTTTATATTAATTTTTGTTACTATTTCCATTTCTTTCATGGTAAAATTTTGTGTTTCAATAATTAAGTAGAAGTAGGGTTTGTTGATATATATTTAAAAAATAATTTAGGTCAAGATACCTTGCTTCGCTCTATATGTATTATCCGATTAGATGTGTCAATGTCTCACTAAATAGTGTATTCAACTTGGTTGTTCACTTCCTTTTTAGAAGACTAAGAAAAAATCTAATTATATTGTGTTCATTCTCCAATGTTGAATATCTGCAATGCCTTTGTGTTCGAAATCAATCTCATCTTCTACGTCTGATTAGAATATATACTATTAAGTGTGAAACTAAAATTTTTTGTTATTCATCATGTTACAAGACATTTACAACTAGTTGATATTTTTATTAGGCATCACGACAAACACATGTTTGATCAGTTTGTGGCCAAGTTTAGTATGAATGATCTTCAGACTTCATACATGATTATAAGAACAATTATATGAATCTTAATTTTTTAATTGGATATAACTTTTTAGACTTTAGAGATATTATATTTATATATATATAATGCAGATTTTGAGTGTACTTAGTCAAATAATATTAGGATAATATCTTATCATTTATCTTTTAGAGAATTTTATCATTCGTCTTTTAGATTATGTTTTGGATTACGAAATATATATATATATATATTATCAATAAATAATTTATATTGATATTTGTAATTCGTATATAAATCTGAACAAATGTCTTCGAAAGAAAAACAAGATAATGAAACCCTAGCGCAACATCATCAATCTTTCTTCTTATAGCTTCACGCTTTTAATTTTTCGTATGACATGCCAGCCACAATCGATAAATTGCTACCGATCGATCGCTTACCTTCATGCCTCCATCGACCATTGTTTGATATGTTTTCTACATGTTTTCGGTCTCTTGCTTTGCCATCTATTTATCACTAAATGATTTCAACTCTTTCTTGTCATCCATTCAACTCCTCCATTCAATATATAGGTTTCACTACGTCATCCCTTGACGTATTTCTCACTTCATTTTGTTTGGAGGTTGTTTGGAATTCCTTTCTAACCAATTATGTCTATGCACCAAGTCTTGATGTGATTGGTAACGAAGGTTTTACCAAATTAGCCGTAATCGTTATTCTAGAAAACATGATATTATTTCTCTGTTATTTTTTCATGCGATAGATCATCCAGTGATGGTCTTGTTAACCGTCGAGCTAACCGAAGAGAATTAAAATTGATGAGCTCAGTCGATGCGTGTTGTTTTTGTTAAACAAAAAATTATTTTTCTTTGACTATGAGATGACCCTACTAGATTCGAAATTGCCAAATTTTGATGATTGGCGAACATGTAACTCTATGTTGAAGACATGGATCATAAATACCATCTTTTCGACTTTCGTCTTGTTTGTGATAAGTGGATGTTGGCCGTATATAATTTCTCGTATTTAAACACCACAAAACAACTAGTTGATATCTTACCAAGACCATTTTGAACAAACTAGTTTTGATCATTTACTTGACAAATTGGATGTTCGTGTATTCAAAATCTTTAAACTCCAATCTGAGAGTTATTACGAATATATATTTATCTTATGCGTATTTAATTGTATCTAGTCAAATATTATTAAAAAAATTGTTATAACTTATCTTTTAGAATTCTTTTAGATGAATTTCTTATTACAAAACTTTTTATTTATACGTAAGATTACTGAAAAATTTATATCGACTTTTGCAAATCTTATATAGTTGGTTTGTTATATATATACTCTTGTACAGGAACCGCATAAAAGACAAAATTTCTTTTGGATATTCTTCCTCGCTAATCTCACAATAAATAATGATTTTAGAATGATATAAAAAGGGGTTTATGTGCATAAAAGTTTTTTGAAAAAAGGAAACATTTTTGGGGTCTCCAACTTTATTTAGAAGTCACGGTAATTGATATTTGATGGATTAACCACACCAGGGTCCACGGGAAGAATGTGTATAACTATGAAAAAGGAAATGACAATTGCGATAACACCAAATAAAAGTTTTACCAAGAAATTTCATTATTTAAGACCTCGTATAGAAAAAACTGAATTTTTTAGCATATTCTATGAATCAATTATAATAGTTACCAAATATTTTTTCTATTTAAATATATAGAAGTAAAAATATGATTTAATATTTTTAATAAATCTTTTTATTTATCTTGTTATCAAAAAGAAAATTAAAGATGAAAATATACTAAGCAAAAGAAAAAACAAGAAATGTAGAGAAAAATAATGCAAAAAGAAAAAGAAAAGTGAGCATGTGACGGGGAAGCTAAGAAGAAACCGAGCGAGAGGGATGACAACGTGGCTCTAAGAGAAGTGGTCGGTGCCTGACCTAAACAATCCTTCATTTTGCTTCTTATCATTTTATTTTTATTTTTAATGCTCTTTGTTTTTGTACGCTAAGCTTGTACTGAACATGCATTACCACGCGCCTTCCTTTGGCGCGTGTATGCATATGCTAAAAACGTCTACGTTTTCTCTCCTGCTGGCGCGAAGTGTCAGATTGTTCCTGCCTCATGAAAAGGCTTTGGGGCCCAGTTCTATTCAATGTACAACTTCGCTTTTGTGTCTGTGAAACTACATTTCATTTTTATTTCTAATTTGATTTGGAAAATAAGAAATTAGAAAAGATAAATATATTTTTCAACTCACAAAATCTCATATTAAAATCCCAAATAGCTAAATAAGTGGAATCTATTTTATAAGAAATTTATTTATTATTTCTTCCATTGATTATCTCATATCAATACATATTATTCATTTGATGGAGACTCTAATTTGATGGAGTCTAATACTCAACTCTATGTGTTTATGAGACTATGGTTTCCTTTGTTATCTCATGGGGGAAGCAATGATAGAATTCATGAATAAGGGTTGATTTGGTTGTGGAATATAGAAAAGAGGTTGGTTGGTCCAAAAATATTTTCTCGTGAGGATCTTGATATGCAGCTAAATTGAGTTAATGCCCATTCCATTACTACTTGTGGGGTTGAAGTTTGTACGAATAATGGGCCTTTTTGAATCAACCACAGTGGTCAAACTGAAGTCTGATTTTCGTTCTCGTTTAACGAAAATTTTGAATGAATTTGGGTTCGTTGGCCTTATTTAATGGGTTAGATTAGTTCGACCGAATCCTTTTGATTAAGTCTTATTAACCTCAATTATCTCAATTACCACTTTTAATCATATTCATCTTATTCAACCTTCAATCTATAATTTTATTCTATTCTCCTAAAATATCAATAATAATCAGTCAATTTGACCATCTTTTAAAAATCGGTTAATCTTTTTTGTTGAATCTTTTGAGTACTGTTTATTTCACCGAAAATTTGACATATATATATATATACATACATATATAATTAATGAAATACATAAATATTAAGAGAAAAATATATTACATTTATAAATTTAGAGGAAAATAATAATAAATTTTCAATACGTAAATATTAAAAGAAAATATATAATGTAGATAAATTTTAAGAAAAAATATGATGAATTTATAAATTTGCCAAAATATAATGAATTCGTGTGTCTATTATTAGGGTTAAAGTCATGTTTAAATAGAAATTACAAACCCTAATACTACTGTGGTTAATTACAAAAATACCCAATACATAAGTAACCCTAATACGCCCCCTCAAGTTGGAGCATGAAGATCTCGAATGCCCAACTTGGAACGCAAATAAAGAAAGGGATTCTGTCCCAACGCCTTGGTGAAGATATCAGCAACCTGTTCGGACGAACGGACATGAGATGTCTGAATGGTGCCGTCTTGAATTGCGTCTCGAATGAAATGACAATCTATCTCGATGTGTTTCGTACGCTCATGAAACACAGAATTTGCAGCAATGTGCAAAGCAGCCTGATTGTCACAGAAAAGTCGTATAGGAGTCGAAGGAACAATGCCAAAATCTCGAAGTAGAGCTCGCAACCATATGAGCTCACTCGTAAGATGTGCCATAGATCGATATTCTGCCTCAGCCGAAGAACGTGAAACAGTAGCTTGTTTCTTGGTTTTCCACGCGATAGGTGAATGACCAAGAAACACAATATATCTTCCAACCGATCGTCAAGTAAGTCGACAAGAGGCCCAATCAGAGTCACAAAAACCTGAGAGTAGGAGATCACAATCAGAGCGTAACCAAATACCTTGCCCAAGAGAACCCTTCAAATAACGAACCACTCGCAATGCAGCAAGCCAATGCTCCTCACGTGGTTGCTGCATGAATTGAGAAAGAGTATGAACCACGAAACTGATATCTGGGCGTGTGGTTGTCAAATAGAGAAGACGCCCCACAAGACGACGATACTGCTCAGGATCCGAGTGAAATGACCCAGAAGCATCGGACAAACGATGATTCTGCTCGAGAGGGAAGGTAACAGGGCGACATGCAAGAAGACCGCACTCGGAAACAATGTCAGTGGCATACTTACGCTGCGACAAGTAGATCCCATCAGAAGTTCTGGCAACCTCAATACCCAAAAAATATTTGAGAACCCCAAGATCCTTCATACGAAAATAGTGCCGAAGATATGTCTTGAAGACCTCCATCATGTCAACATCATTCCCACCAATCAGAAGATCATCAACATAAACAAGGACATGAAGATGTCGCGTACCTCGAACCAAAGTAAACAAGGATGAGTCTGACCGTGATTGAAGGAAACCATATGCAAGAAGTGCGGTAGCAAGCTTGTCAAACCAACAACGAGGAGCTTGTCGCAAACCATAGAGAGACTTCTTTAGTTTGCAAACAAGAGTCGGGTCGTCACATGATAAACCAGGAGGAACCTTCATGTAGATATCTTCATGTAGATCACCATGTAAGAAGGCGTTGTGAACGTCCATCTGATGAACCACCCATTGTTTTACGGAAGCAATGGCCAAGAATGTGCGAATAGTCGTCATCTTCACAACAGGAGCAAAGGTCTCCTCGAAATCAACGCCTTCAGTTTGCCGATTGCCAAGAACAACTAGTCGAGCTTTGTAGCGTTCGATACTCCCATCAGATTTGTATTTGATCTTGTAAACCCATCGACATCCAATGGTTTTCTTCCCCGGTGGCAAAGTAGTCAAACTCCAAGTGTCATTGTCCGCCAAAGCACTAAGTTCCTGTTGCATAGCCTCATTCCAATGAGGGGTTGCGGCAGCCTCGGAGTAAAAACGAGGCTCGGTTCCAGTGTCAATAGCTGCAAGGAAAGCTCGATGTCTCGAAGTAAAGTTAGCACTAGTAACATAATTCGCTATGGGATACGAGACAATACCTGAGGACAATGAAGAGGGCGGAGAAGAAATGCGAATGGGGTCTTCAAGACAACGAGTAGAGTAAGTGACATTAGCTCGAAGCTTAACTGAAGAAACCTTGGTACGATGACCACGGCCAAGTACCTCAACAGTGGATAACCCTGAACCATCATCTGGAGGAGAACCGGATGTAGAATCATCATGAGATGAAGACGGCTCAGGCGATGATTCCTCAGATGGAGGATCACCATGGGGCAAATCATCGATGGCAAAATCAGACCGTCCCCTGTCAGAAGAACCGGAAATCTGTGGTAGATGGAACATATCCGGTGAATCATAAAAAACTGAAGGATGAAGAGTCGGATGTGTGGAAGATAATACTGGTGATGAGCCCGCAGAACCCTCCGCATATGGAAAAATATGCTAAAAAACACCACGTCACGAGAGATAAAAAACTCACGAGTCACAAGGTCAAACACCTTCCATCCTTTCTGTCCAAACGGAAATCCAATCAAGATACACTTGTGACCACGAGAAGCAAACTTATCCGCCTCTTTCTTTTCTCTATGTGCATAACAGAGACATCCAAAGGTGCGAAGACGATCATAAGATGGTGGAGAACCATACAAAACCTTATACGGAGTCTTCCCATGAAGCAACATAGACGGAGTCCGATTTATCAAGTATGATACGGCTAAAATACACTCACCCCAAAAAGTTGCAGGCAGATGAGCTTGAAACATAATGGCGCGGGCAATATTAAGAATGTGGCGATGTTTGCACTCAACACGACCATTCTGCTGAGGAATGTACACGCACGAAGTTTGGTGAAGTATGCCATGCGTTTGGCGTCGAAGACCAATGAATTCGGTCCCATTGTCTGTCCGTACAACCTTAACACAACTTTCAAATTGACGTTTCACCATTTCACAAAAATTAAGAATAAGATCCTTGACTTCGGATTTAGAACTCATCAAATAAACCCAAAGAGCTCGAGAGTGATCATCCACTAATGTAAGAAAATAAACAGCACCAGTTGTAGCATGCACATTATACGGTCCCCAAATATCGGAATGAATCAAATCAAAACAAAGTGTAGCATTGGACTCACTAGAAGAAAACACAGCACGAGTTTGTTTGACTCGAAAACAAATATCGCAAGGAGTCTTATTCTTGGTCTGTTTAGAAATGCCAAAAACTGTAGGCAGAAAATCTAAAACCTTATCAGATGGATGTCCAAGCCGATGATGCAACAAATCTCGAGAAACCACTGAGCTAGCATGGAAGGTTGTAGGTCCAACGGTACCCCGAAGCTTGTAAACCCCATCGTATTCTTCACCCGCTCCAATCAGGGTCCTCGCGATACGGTCCTGAATCACACAAAAGCGATTAGTAAATGTCACAATGCAATCATTACTTTGTAGCAAATGTGATATGGAGATCAAGTTGCATGTAAGCGAAGGCACATAAAGCACATGATGAAGATAAAACGAGCTTCCAAGCAATAAATCACCCGTATGCGTAGCCATAGTGCAATCACCATTAGGCAAACCAATAGGACACAGAGTAATCGGTGAAACATTGACTAAGGAATGTAAATTTCCCGTCAAATGATGAGATGCGCCTGAATCCAAAATATATTCAGTGTAATCTGTCTTACCGGATTGAGTGTCATCAGACCCATGTGGTTTCAGCTTGAGCAATGACAGCAAAATAGACCACTGCTAATCATTGAAATTTGGCATAGCACCGCGATCAAGATCGTGGTTGGACTTCGAATCCGGAGCTGCGTCCACGACACGAGCTGCATTTGCACGGAAAGGAGGAGGACGTGCACTACGGTGAGAACGCTCGGGCTACCGGGATCGAGCATTCCTCCTAGTGCGATCTGGAAATTCGATGATGAGATAGCAAGTGGAGACATCATGACCAGTTTTGTGGCAATGAGAACAAACAATGGTCTTGTCACGCACTGCAAACGAAGGAACGGAAGAGGGAACCGGCAAAGAGGACATTGCAGATAACCCTACAACCTATCCACGATCATCGCGGCCGCGGGTAATCAAACAATGACGTTTTTCATGCACAACTTTGTAATGAACTTGATTGAGGCTCGGAAGTGGGTCAGATCTAATAACTTGAGACCTAACGGTTCCGAAGACACCATCATCAAGTCCCATAAGAAATTGATGAATCTTCTCCTCTACACGATCGCGCATGAGCTCAGCATTGAGAACGACAGCATGTGACATACCACATCCACAAGTACGAATAGGCTGGTATGTATCCAATTCCTCCCAAAGTTTCTTCAACTTACCAAGGAAAACTTGAACACTCTGATTTTGCTGCGAGCAACGAGCAAGCTCTGCACGGATCTGATGTACTCGTGCGGCATTCCCTGCGGAGAATTGTTGTCGAAGATCCTCCCAAAGCGTCCGCACATCATCAACAATGGAAATATTGGTCCGTAGTTGCGGATCAATAGTATTGAACAACCACTCGATCAACATCGAGTTGACAAGATCCCATTCTTCACGATCAGGAGAATCGGGCAACGGCGCAACAACTGTACCGTTGAGAAACCCTAGTTTCCTTTTCGTGCGAAGGGCGTGTCTGATGTGTTTGGCCCATTCCTCGTAGTTAGAATCACCACGAAGTTGAACCGATGTGATCACAGTTCCCGGCCCCTCCGACGGATGCAAATAATATGGAGATCCGAAAGTGCAAGTTGCACGAACTAAAAACTACTACGGATTACGTGTTATCAAGGACTGCTGCGGTCGTGCGGCGACTCGGCAGACGTGCGGCGGCGCGACAGAGAAGCGGGCGCAGCGGAAGAGGGCGCGGCGGTAGAGGGCGCTGCAGAGAAGCTCGCGCGGCAGAGGTGCGGCGCGCGAAGGATCCGGGCTACAAAAGGCGCGACAGAGGCGCGAACGGCGCAACAGGCGCGATAGAGGGCGCACGGCGGTAGACTCGTACGACGGTGTACGGGGACGGCGGAGGCGGCGGCAGGGAACAGCTGCGGCGGCAAGGAAAACAGAACGACGGCGGCGGCGGATAATCGCGGCGGCGGTCGGAAAAGTGAAACGACGGCGGCGGCTAAAAGCGGCGGCGGTCAGAAAAATTTAAAATGTTTTGACGGCTACGGCTCTGATCTCATGCCAAAATAAAATGAATTTGTGTGTCTATATTAGGGCTAAAGCCATGTTTAAATAGAAATTACAAACCCTAATACTACTTTGGTTAATTACAAAAATACCCAATACATAAGTAACCCTAATAAAATTTAAGAGATTTTATATAATATTTACAAACTTTAGGAAATATATGATGAATTAATAAATTTGAAAAATGGATGGAAAGTCAAATATTCGAAAGAAAATAGTTTGTATGAAAGTATTTAATAAAAAGTTTAATAGATGAAAACTATGAATTGAAAGAAACAAGACGAGACAAATAATTCGCCAAGGAGGAGGATTAAAAGAGGTGAAATAGATCTTTGTTGTTTTATTTGCTTTCAAAATTATAGAATTTGGTAGATTTCATTATAATAAATTTCAAAGGTATAGAAACAAATTCTTTCGTTTTATTTAATATTTCAATTTTCAATTTAGTTCTAATATCTTAAAAGAAATTATAAATTAGAAAACTAAAGCTATATTTTGAGAGATTGAAAGATAAAGTTTACGGTGGAAGACAAACATGACTACTGAAGAAGACTAATTTTCATGTCTAGGTGTTTCTTCGTTCTATGTAATATTGAAAGTTGTACATGATTAGTTTATGGTCAATTTTATAGACTTTCTTCCATTACTCTACTTTAAAACAACCTCACTGATCCAAAATATTAAATCCTAAATCCTAATGTCGTTGTTTTGATCAACCTTCTTTGTATGTTGTATTCCTTTTCCCAATATGTACTCAAGGAGTCGTTATAATACTTTCACTTTTTAGTTTTATTAGGTTTTAAATAACACGAGTACTACGGTAGATTATTGAATTTTTAATGAGATAATTAATTTTTTTATTTAAAATTATATCTATTAATTTTTTTATCAACAAAATCAAAATGAAAATAAAAAGTAACATATATGACATACAATAACATGGATATTTTTTTTGGTTACTCAAGTTCTTTTTTCTGTTAAATAGATTTAAAATATATACTAATTATAATTTTTTGGAAATGCTAATTTATCCCATGATATATATATATAGATTATTAATTTGATAAAAGTTAATAGTGGTTATTGATACGACGAGTCATTTTGTAAAAAAGGTTTCTCATGTGTAGGAAATAGAATGATACAAGCGTTTATATAGATGAGAATTGCGGTAGAACGAGGAGACTTAAAAAGAATCAAACTAGAAGAATGTAAAACGTGATTACGAGGAAACTATAATGACGAGAAGTGTAATCACGAGGTGTTTGGAGACAAAGAGTCATTATATTTCCCAATAGTTATAAAATTCAACATTATATAATATTAATAATTAATTTTCACATTTAACTTAAAATAAAAACGTGTCAATAATACGAGATAGCTAATGAGATTTGTCTTTTTTATTTATATATTTTTATATATATATGTTATTCATTAACTTTCATTTTGTCCAATCACAATGATGCCATACTAAAAATAAAGAAACCTTAAAGTGAGTCATAACGAAAAACATTATATCTAAGATTTTAGGTCTCATGAAACATAACATTATCAATATGCACATGAATAGCTGCATATTTATAAGTTCCAATATATATAGTGAAAGATTGCTTCCAAAGAAAAACCTCATAAAACCATTACAAATGAATATAAATTTGTTGTAGTCAACAATCTATCTATATATATATATATATATTAACCACTATCTCCAATGGACATCATTAGATTCTCAATCTAAAAAAATCTAATCAAATACCATTAAAATGAGTTTTTTTCATAACTATCAAATCGATGTATCAAATGTTAGTAAGCAACTATCGAAAATAAAGAGATTATCTGTAGTCATAATGGTGCAACTTTTGTCCATGTAATATACAATTCTTTTGGAGATTACATATATATATATATCAATCCATTCCAGTTCCCTCCTTATCTTGCTTGGGGCTTTCACACTTTCTCCAACTCATATTGAAGTTCTTACAACTCTATTCTAAATGCTTATGTAGTTCAACTTCTCCAAATTTCGCTTCAAGCTCTGCAATCTTAATTTTTCTACATCAAAGATATTACCTCTATCTTCTTGAACTATAAAGATGAACAATTATAAAAAATAAATATAAATCTAATAGTTGAAAAAGACATCCCAACTTTAGGAATCTACGTGCTTTATTAGAATATTTAGAACTTACTGATACATAAGTTCAATATCAAGTTGTTTAACATTATAACTCTGTTTTCCGAGATGCATGAGTAAACCAAATTATTCTTTTTGATCAATGAGCAGAACCATATATAAGGGATTTAGACAAAAGTTAACATAAACAAAGAAAATTCCATAAATAAAATATTTTTTACTATTTATATATTAAATAAAAGTATTTTTAAAATAATATCATTTACTTTATTTTAAAAATTTATATTTTTATAAGAATTTTTACACAAACATTATTGTGGTATATATTATTTTGGTTTAAGATTTCAGCAAAAACCCTTCGACCACTAGAAATAATTTTAAAAAATAACACTAAATTTACTCGTATAATTTCAATATTATTTGTCTTCACGGTGAATTTCAACTTTACACAAAATATTATATTGACACATTTTTTTTATGATATTATAACCATATTGTTTTTAATACAATTCCTCGTATTACTAAAAATAATAAAAACAAATTTTAATATGGTTTAATGCATGATTTTTCTTTCAATTTTTAATGAACCCTTAAGTTCATTGTCACATGGAATAAATTAGATAGAGATGTCGAATTAATCTATATCATATCCATTAAATGAACTTTGAGTGTTCATATCGAGAGGTAGGTTAGTCGGTTAGAGAATGGTGGTATTGATCCATAATACATTCAATATGTAAGTCATTAGATAGAAACATGAATGATTGAAGTGCTTCAATATGATCTAGACTTCAAGATAAGGTTGATTGATCGATAATGTATTCGACATGTAAGTCATTAGATGGAGACATGACTGATTGAAATGTTTGAATATGGATCTAGACTTCGAGAGACGGTAAATTGATAGAAGATGACTGAATTCCCTAATAGAAACCAAGTAACATTTTCCAATATCCTTAATAAGTTCATATTCTTGAGAACAATTCTCGAACCTAAAAAGTGTAGGTAAACCGAGAGGAAGAACACACAGCGGAAACAAAAAGTTTTCTCGGTTTTCCCGTAGGACAGATCTGATTATGGTTTCTTAGGACATACCTTGGTGTAACGTAAAGCTCGGATCTGTGAGTCACGATCAGTAGTGAATCGCCCCTACCTCTGTTAGTATCCACACAGACAGAGGAGATCTGGACAAGGTCGAAAACCCTAGTTGCTAGATTAAGGTTTCGGCCTCTAGGTTACTTTGGGCGAAGTGCTTTTCTTTTTGTATGTTTTTGAGAATATAAATTAAGCATTCTATTTATAGGGAAAAAGGTTTTAACACTAACTTAAAACACTAATTAGGGTTTCTCCCAATTAATCCAAATGGGCCGAATTAGGCCCAATTGAAATGAATTCACAATTCAATTAGAATTGGCCCTAATAACTCGAATTATTCTCAATCCTATCTATAATAGGATTGACCTATTTACATGTCCAACTCCATTCGTCTTTGTGTGCGACCGAATAGGTTCTCATTGCGTTGATCATAAATAATGAGCGGTGTCTAGCAACACATCATTATTTCCTAAGGTGTGTGACTCGACATTACCAATCTCATGATTTATGTATATTCGTCCTTTTGTCCTTGATGTCTAGATTGAACATGAGTCATGGAATGTATCATACTCATCTAGTTCAATATGTGAGCTCGTGACATCAATCCTGTTATATAGGAGGGACAAATCCTTATCTCGATCAACCAAAATCTTACTACATAAGCAAATTGCATACTCAATCACTATCTTGTTTTTCCACCCATTTACGAGTGACGTTTGATAGTGTCAAAGCATGGAAATGCTTATGTTAAGATCTCTAGCGATCTTAAGTCATAGGATAACATATACGATAATCACTATAAGAATTGGTATGATACTCATATAGCAATCCATGTAGCAATCTCATGGCGGATCGATCCAGTACATTGTTCTCTAGCATGTACCTATTTGTTAAATTGATATCTCATATCAATTTACACATACTAGTCTTATTGCAACCTTGATATCCTTATTCTCAATGATGCTCGGCTAGGGATATTTTAAGACTATATTAAATTAGATTTTTAAGGATATTATTTCACCTATTTATATACGCAGACAATAAATCATCATGAACACGTTTTGCTCTAGCATTTACCCACGAACAATCATACTTCTTAATATGCGCACATTCCATCAATTTTACATATGATGGTTCAAATCCCTTCTCTTTCGTCTAATACAAATTACAAATATATATTTTTAAACATTATTTAAATTTCAATTTTATATATTCTTAAACAATCTTGAAATCTTACCAAGTCTTCGTAAACTTCCGCAAAGGAATGAGATCATACTGTATGCGTGGACATCCCCTATTCTTCTCTATCAGATTAACGAGATAGATTTGTTCGGTCGCTTCTTTGCTTAAATCTAGGATCATCCCAATAAGCGCATATTTGCTTCTAGACATTTTCCACCATCCAAATGGGTTTTCATTTCTTCTCTCGATCTTTTTTTACATCGTTTATGAGAGCTTTCAACGGAATTCCCGTAACCCGTTCAAATTAAGACATTAGTAGTATGGTAATCTCAGGATTTCAATAAAATTTTTGCTTAAAAAGAAATGATTAATTTATTAAATGTTTATTTGAAATTTAATAACATTAAATATTATTACTTAAGATGTCTACCACCGTTCCTTAATATTAGGGTTGGTCCGCGTCCAATTGTAACATGGACGATCGTAATCACCTTTCATCGTCTTTGTTATATGACGAGAAAGCTGATCATAACCAAACTTATTAATCAAAATTACGTTAAATTAACATTTATTTAACCATTTACAAATTTACATTTGAATTTAGTGATACGTACCACTGTACGCCATTTTCACGATTCAGTTCTAAACGAGGAAGTTTACGCTTTTCCTCATCCATTGATAATATTTCTTCCTCCGTTGGTTTGTGATGCATCTGAGACATCGTTGGCTCCTGATGCATCATTGGCTCAACGGTGGTGCCATCTGTTGATAAAATGGAAACGACATATATTTTGTTTGCTCGGACACATGTGTTTTTATTGACGTGACCCCCTAACCTTAATTTTTTTTTGTATTTTACATATAAGAGTTGTTTCTAATTGACGATCAATTTGAATCTTCTAAATTTGAAATGCTTACTGATTTGTGATGATCTATGTTATTGATTTCAAATCCTTTTTTTTTTGTTGGTAATTCAATGTATAGTTTAGGATATCCATCATTATTGTGGATTGCCTAATTGATGTGAATCTTCTAAATTCGCATTGCTTATTGATTGGTGTTGAGTTCATCGGTTATCTTGAGAACACCCTCAAGTTCAAGGTTAGTAAAAGAGTTCACCTTCAAAGAGTTTACTTTTCGTGACTATTGTATTCATATATGTATACATGGTTTTTTCATCTCATAATGGCTTGGGGTCGATAAGATAAAAATTCGAAAACATGTTAATTACACGTAAACCATAGCTCATCCGTCAACGTTAGAATTGATATGGTTAGGTAATATAGAATCAAACAATTTTCCGCGGTTCTTAGTTAGTGACTATATAATACAAAAGATGAATTACATGTTTTGGTGCCATTATATGTAACTCAAAGCTTATGAGGGACAATGGCAACTAAAAAGCTTCAAAAGCAGTTTTTATGAGTTATGTCAATCTCCGAAACTTTCTTTCTTTATCTTTATTCTTGGGACGAGTTGAGGTTTACGCCTTTGAAAGTAAACCAGTTTGTAACTGAAAAGAGGATAAAGAATTTGCAAACACTGAGGATATCATGAAACAACATGATGAAATGATAGGCTCTTTAGATCATTCCCTGAAGGAGATGTACAAGTACATAAAACTACCATAATCTTGAACCAAAATTTGGATTTTGTTTGATCTTTTAGTTCACATGTCACATTTACCTGTTGGTTTGAAGTAATTATTTAGTCTTCTACTTTCTCAATATTTAGTATTGCCTATGCTTAGGACATCACTTGTCTATTAAGGAGGTGATTACTGAGTTTTCTAAGCCTTAGTGATTTGTTTTTATGCTTTTAACCTGTTATTTAGACACTTCAATTCACTTTTTTTTTTACTACATGATTTGGTGCTTTATCTTGTTGTTCTCTCAAAGGGCAAGGTCAGGATTAGTAAAAAAGAGAAATGGTTTTCTAACCTAAATAAGATTTTTTATCCAATTTTCAAAGGTATTCACATTTTGATATCATCTACCTTAATGTTGTTTGGAAACTGTATGTCGTCCTCTAGAAATTCTTGACATCTTAATAACCGATTTTTTTCCGGAAATTTGAAAACAAAGTGTCAAAGATAATTTTTGTTACTGCTTGTAGTGGAGGTTTCATTACTCTTTCTCCATATCCAGATGTATAATAGGAAATTAGGCTACTATAATGACAAGATTTATGTGTAAATGTTTTTACTAATAAATATGTGATGATATTTCAAACATGAATTTTGAAACACTACAATATAAAATATATTATGAAAATCAAGTCTAATATATATAGTAATTTTGAATCTGTATGTACAGAAAAATTTGTGTTTCAATATTTTTAATGAAACTTATTAACATCATTAAATACTAATTTATATATATCAAAAAATAAATATTTATAAATATTAAATGGTTACATAAATAAATGAGCAAAAATTTATCATTAAATGGTTACATAAATAAATGAGCAAAAATTTATTTTATTATAGTCTCCATCTTCTTCTTCCCAGCATCTCCTTCTGTCGTATTCATCCATAGTCTCCATCAACCATCTCCTTCTATCGCAACCTTTCTTCGCTTTTTTCCATTCGGATCCATGATTCAAATGAATCTTTCTTCATTGTTTATTTTATTTTTATTTTTTTCTTGAAACATGTGCTAAAGTACAGCTGAGAAAATGATCTTTCTCTGAACACAAGTAAAACATTGATCCAAAATTGATCCAACAGTTCAACATGATGTCAACATATTAAAAAAATATATGATGGTTTAAAAATAATATATTGTCGGTGACACTGTTAGTTTAGCTTGTGTTTTTAGTTAGTATTAATATATATATATAAATATAAATATAAATATAAATAATAGTTACTGTTCATGTAAGGCCGCGTTCTCAACGGTTGGATTATTATTTCTAGATCTGTCTGATTTATTCGTCGACAAATTTCTATTGTTGGATCTTTTAAAAAAATCTCAAACTAGCGTAGTGCGACAACAAAAAAAAAACAGAGGCGTAAGTCTCGCACATAAAATATGTTTATATTGCAAGTTGTAACGATTCCAAAGTGTAAATAAAAGTGAAAAGTATTTTTTTTAATATTATAATATTAATCACCTATAAACTAATCGAGGGAACCAAAGCTTTTTAATTCCTAAAACTATATAGCATTTTAGTTAACTAAATAATTGAAGCATTTATTGAAGACAATGTGACTGTGTTTCCACCATAGATTATGTGCAGACCGATCACGAGGATAAAAGCAAAGAAATTGAACGATGCACACACTTAAATGAACGTGAATGACAACACATGGGTAGATGAGGACGTCAAGAGGAGTTGAGTGAAGAGGATTTGAGTCAAGAAGCTGAGGAAAAGACAGTTGAGTGAGCGAAAGAAATTAAGTGCAACACTTCTCTGAGAGATTGTGAGGTTTGTTCATATTCTTTTACTTTAATCCTTTATGTTTTAACTTTTATTTGTCTAGTTCTGGAAGTCAACACAATGAACTATCCTAGATGCATCCACCAAGGCAATTGATGATGGACGAATTCTGACGCATGTTGCATGAATTCACCATTTTCAACCCACAATAAGGTTGGGTAGAAGCACCAGCATGTGGAGAGCCACCACACAGGAGACCACACACAGCTCGTAATCTATACCCTCTTGATATGGATGAGAACGAGTATGTTGAAGTGATTGACGAGTAGTATGGTCATCCCATGAGGAGCAATCAACGAGCAAGAGACCCACTCGATGATGATATGGGTAGCATCAAGATGGAAATCTCTATGTTTAGTATGATGAGTGATCTCGAAGAATATTTAGAATGAGAACAGAATACGAAAATGGTTTTCAAAGGTCGTTATTACTTCAAACTCGAGAAGTTGAAACTGGCATCAACCAAATTGAGTGACTATGCACTAGTGTGGTGGGATCAACTCACGTATTCTCGAAGGCATCTTGGAGAGTGTGCAATCACTACTTGGGACAAGATGTGTACCATCATGCAATATCGATTTGTACATTGTCACCAATCAATGTTTAAGACGATTGGTAAAAGATAGTATAAGCGTAGAAGACTACTACAATGAGATTGACTTTCTCATGATACGTGAAAATATCATTGAGGATCACGATGAAACCATGTATCGTTTTATAGGTGGACTTAATCTTCATATCCAAGACAGCCTGGAAATGGAGGATCTTCTTCACTTGGCTACCAAGATCGAAAGGTAACTCAAACGCAGTGGCAGAGCAAATGATGAACACGAGAGGTTATACACTAGAAAAAAAATCGATCCAAAACTAGAGGCATAAATAAAAGCAAGGTAACCATGAAACCCTACATGTAATCAAGAAAGTATATACGTTAAATACGAAGGACATGGATTTTATGTCAATGATTGTCCGAACAAGAGGACTATGGTTGTACACGTGAACAGAGGATATGAGACAGCATCGAATGAGGATGTGAAACCTAAGTGCAGAGGAGTACAAAGCTGCAAACGGTGAATTGATGTTTGTTTGACGAGTCCTTTACCTACATGTTGCAGAAGATGACGAAGCAACAGTAAAACATCTTCTATATACGGGGACTTATCAAACGAAGGTGTGTAGCATCATCATAGATGGTGGGAGTTGTCTGAATGTGACCAGTGTTGCGCTTGTTTATAAATTAGAGCTCATCACCACAAGAGAATCCAAAGCCGTACAAGCTTCAGTGGCTAACCGAATGTGGAAAAACTAAGGTGCATCATCAGGTAAACATTTCGTTTAGTATTGGAAAAAGCAAAGATAATGTTTTATATGACGTTGTATCGATGAAAGTTTACATTTATTGTTGGGAAGGACATGTAAATTTGATACAAAAGCCTAAAAAGACGGTTTCAGAAAATGTTCAAATTCAAATAGAAGCAACTTTTTGTAACATGCTTCACACCCAAGGAAGCCTACCATACCAGTTGCGCTTACGAAAGGGAGAAAGACATGAGAGAATAAGTGACCATGAGGTAGACCATCAAATTAGTGAGTTCTTGAGAAAAACCAAGGAAAATGCGTGTGAGCGTAAACCCGTGAGCAAGAATTTACTTTTAGTGGGAGCAAATGACATGGTGACAATATTCTTGTTACGTCATCCGATGAATGTGCTCGCACACAAAGAGGTGACACGTCCTAACGAAATCACTTATTTTTCTAGTGTTGATCTTAAATGGTTACAGGGTTCCAAAGATGGGGTTCTAAAGAAAGAACCATCAGATGAGGAGCTAGATGTGGAAGCAATAATGCCTTATGACCAGTAAACGAACAAAAGACTTAAATCACAACATACATTCCCCGATAACCACATTACAAGTTCCATTTTCATTATACTCACTTGGACCATTTTGATGCAGTTGAAGGACTAGATTTGAGATAAATCCTTTTAAAGGAATGGGGATGATGAGAACCACATCATGGCTTCACCATGGATCATATAAGGGTTGATCACGAGGATGAAAGCAAAGGATGTGAGGGATGCGCACACCCAAATGGATGTGAAAGGACAATCCATGGGTGGACGAGGAAGTAAAGACTAGCTGAGTCAAGACTAAAAGGTCCACCTACAAGTATAAAGGCCGAGAGAAGCGAGAAGCTGGAGGAGTTGAAGGTGCACGACCTGAGCAGGAATTCGCTCGACCCGAGCTAACTCATTGGAAAAGAGATGGCTGATTCGCTCCACTCAAGTAGAGGAACGATCGACCCAAGCGAACCCACTAGATCAATGGAGGATGCAGAAGGATTGATCGCTTGGATCGACTACTAAGGGATTCAACCGAGCGTTATAGAGCTCAACCTAGCATTGTTGTTGCTCGGCCGAACATACTTTACTTTTTTCAGATCTAGGGTTAAGAATTAAACGATACTCAATCGAGCATTTACACCACTCGGCCGAGCATTTTAGTCGGGTTTAGTTAAGTTTTTTAATTTTATTAAGTTTCCATTATTGTTTGGTCCATTGAAATAGAAGACTCTTTGTATGACATTATTACCTAAGTTTTTATCAATAAATTTGTCTTTTTCCTTGCTAATCCTAGAGATTTAGCTATGAAACTCTTGAAGAGATTCTAAGTTGTTCATTGGATTATCAACATTAGATTACAAGTGTTATGGTATCATTCGTGATATTTGAGGTTCTCTAGTCGAGTTGTAGTCTAGGTTTAGGAATTACTTTCTTCGGAAAGACAAATTCTAGGTTCACCTATCAGATTGCTAGTGGTTTTCATTACAATTACACCCCCCTAACAATATTTGATATTTAAAAATATAATTTATTATATACAGTCTTGTTTAAAAAAATTGCGTTTGAAACTCCCTTGAGGATAAATGGACAAAGAATATCAATCAAAATCGAGAGAAACTGAATACCAATCCAAATCGAAAGAAACAAAAGCACAAACAATTAAGAGTTCCATCATGATAGAAAGAAAAAAATTTTGTTTCATTACGATTGAAGTATTTTGGAGATTTGAATAATACTATGAGATTACACATCACATGAAATGCTAACTACTGATATTTTTAGTGACTCGTGATCATGTTTATAGGTTGTTCATTATCTCCAAAAACTGAAACTTGTACAAACATGAATTAAAACATATTTTTTATGTGTTTTTGTGTTGTATCTCATGTTCAATTGTTTGTAGAGAGTGGAGAAAATTTTAATCTTTCTTAGAAATGGTATTGTTCACTTCATTCATTTCATTCATAATATAAGTTCAATCCAAAACATATCATTTCAACTCTTGATCATCTCATTTTCATACACGATTCTCGTATGATTTTAGAGATGTTTATGATGATAGTTTTGATGTTTATGTGTGATTTTGTATTTGTTTTACTTGTTTCCGTGTTTTCATGTTCTTATAGGTTTTCATGCATATTTGGTTCGTTTCGGAGCTAAAGAACATAAACGGGACAAAGTACGAGAATTAGAGATCATAACAGAGCAAACAAGACAAGAAACGTGCAAAGAATGCGATATGACATGAGGAAACAAGGCCCCCGCGTGGGATGGTTTCCTACGCCCGCTCGGGCTTAACATCAAGCAAATGTTGCCCGCCTCGGACTCACCTTCAACACGTTCGGATCCAGACCTGGTGAGGAGCCCGTGCGGGGTGATGTTCCATCAGAAGTTGCTTGACTCGTGCTCATCCTTAGCACATGCAGGTCATGGAAGAGTTGGGGAGCCCGCGCGGATTGGCTACCGAGCCCGTGCGGGTCGTGTTCAGAACAACCTCCCTTGAAGTTTTCCAACAGAGAGAAAGCTTAAAAAAGGACCCCCATTTGAGTTAGGAAGGAAGAAAACATAGAGGGGAACCCTAGGATGGTAGATAGGAGCCTATCCATCATTGGAGAGAGTCCTCTTGACGGAAGACACATAAGGAGACGGAAGATCGAATCAGGACGAAGCCTCGTTTGATTTTTATGCTCCTTAGACATTCTATTTCATTCATGTTCCTTGATTTCGAACTCATGACTGCATAGTTGTCTTGCTCTAGGAGAAGGGATTAACCCATGGTTATCCCGAAACCCCTTTGGATTTATTTATGAATGCATTTCCCATTTTGCTAATCTATTCTTTGTCTGAACGTTAAATATCTTGTACTTACGAAGGCCACCTAGATGCATGTGTTAGGGATTAGGAGAAGGATTGAAAGGAGAATTCTAGTCCTAGAAGATTAGGCTTAGAACAACTAAGAATAGGTCAAGAAAATAGGGTAGTAACGATTGAGGGTTTAGTTGGGGTGTCAGCCACGAAACTAGGAGATAACTCAATGTAATCACGTTTCTATGCCTTGAGAGACGGTAGGAATTACATTAATAGCGTCCGCCTTAGATATCTTGATAGGGAATGCATGATTAGATAGATCAATAGTCGGTTTTGGAAGCTATGCGGTGAAACCGTATCTTAGAACACTTGTCTCATTTGTCAAGAACTCCTAGGTTCATTGCATTATCATTATTTGCATCTCACGACCATTATTTCACTGTAGCAAGTTTGGTTCTAGTTTGATCTTAGTCTGTGCTGCGTAGTCCTTGTGGGATCGACACCTAGAGTACTACACACATATCGTGCACTTGCAGAATAGGTTTAGGTTATATTTAACTTGAACGCGACTCTAGACAACTTTTTAATGTTTTTTTGGTCACATTATATAACATACTAATTTTGGGGTACTTAATTTGCTTTATTTGACCTTGATAACTCCTTTGACTTCTAAAAGTGTTCTTAGCCATTGCATATTATTTAACTCTTGTCTAGAATTATTCTTTGATTTTGGGCTTACTCGTGTTCGACCTTGAGCTATTGGGATTCGCTTCTTCAGCTGGGCCTCATCATCTCGAGTGTATTGCTATTGGGCTCGCACAATCTCATTTCCTTCAATGCCTTGTCCATGTCTAAGATTACAGAACACTTTATCGATTTAAACAGACTTGAATTATACTTTTCTTCTCTTGCAAACCCTAGTCTTTGATTTCCCCTTTCTAACATTCGATATCAATCTTAGACCGAAATGAATATGAATTATGAAACTCCCCCTTGATTTATTTTGGCAAAATACACAATCTTCCCCTTAGATCCTCAAAGTGTTTTATACCTAAGGGTTTATCATATCATCCAGTTGATCGTCACTTACATAGTAACTCAAGGTAAATGTCCATCTTTCTAACCTTGAACATTTTAGTGATATGGACGAGATTTTGGATGCACCCAATTTGTACGGAGAAAAAAAATTCAGGGACAAGACAAAGGAGTTTTGAGACGTGTTCGTATGAGGAAAAATAATAAGAGGCAAAGCAAAGGAGTTTTAAGACATATTCGCCCAATTGGAGATGAAAAATAGATAATGACCTCACGAGGACAATCAAGAACATTAAAAAAGACGTCAAGAGTTCCTTACAAGGAGATGAGGTCGAGAGAAGCAAGAATTAGGAGGATGAGACACTGCTCGGTCAGAGCAGAATTGTGCTCGGCCAAAGCAAAAAAATGCTTGATCCGAGCCTTTTATCTGGACCAGTATACTTTAATTTTGCAGATTTTAGCTATGAAACTCTTGGACATTTCTGAGTGTTCATGGACTTATCAACACTAGATCACAAGTGAACACAAACCAGAGCCAAAAGAACCGAATTATATGGACACACTGCGTATTTCGTGGTTTTCACGATTATTTATTCTGAGTCTGAAATTTAAACAAAGCTCCATAAGAACCATCATGAGTACGAAATTTAAACACAACTCGCACAAATTATTTGAAGGAACCAGAAAATCGAAGGGCTTCGTTGGTGATTTCAATTGATTTCAATTCAGTTGATCAGGGCGTCGGGATCTGGTAATCTCGACCCCTAAGTAATCGATATGGCTCTGAATGAGTGCGACATTTGGCTTCCAAAGCTTCACACGGATGGCGGTTATTGGAGGGAATGCTTTCAGAGTATTAGATGCGATGACTTCGGCAACAGCCTCAAGAAGGTTATTCGATGGTCCTTCAACGATTTCCTTTGCTAAACTGCCAATATCATGAATGTTTCATAAAGCGGTCAGCGGATACTTCTTTCCATGGTGAATCTAAACATCTATGTGTTTTTGTAAGTCCTCGTTTAGTTTTTTGCATATGTTCTTTGTGGGTGGACCCAACCAACGACATACTATATAGTATATAAAAAATTATTTGAAAATAAAAAAAAAATATAAAAGTGAATAATAATTCCCAACAATTACTCGTAAGATTTAATTCAACATTTACCTTATTATCCTAAGTTGGAATAGTACCACTTGACATACCAAACTATAAAAGATCCCATCTTTAGACGGGGACAAACCAACTGAATACTATAATTCGACTTGTTAAAATTGATTTGAAACAAATAAATTTCATACTCCAACATTTAAAAAGTTGTAAAGAATTGATACTAAAATTAAGAAAAATAAATTTTAAAACAAAAAGACCGATTAGTCACCCAATAATGCGTCTAAAGGTCAAACATTTGTTGTACGTCTCACTAATACCTAACGATTTTTAAAATATTGTCTATTACTTTAAATATCGACAAGAGTATCCACATATTTCTAAGGATATAAAAAATAAACCTATGCCTAGTTGATGCTCTATGAGTATCCATGTTATAAACTAAAATGACCTACATCCATCTTTTGTGGTTCATTCCCATATAAAAGCTTAGGTACCAATCATTCTATAAGTGTTCTAAACAAAACATCGTTTATGTTATAACCCAATGGTTACTATTTAATGAGATTTTGATATACCGAATTCATTGTGAAGGAACTGAACTCTAGTCGTTCAATCCTAGTTATTATGTCATCTATTTTTATATTCATGGGGATTATGTGAAATTTATAAAATATGTGGATAGTCGATTGAGTTTAAATAAGAATAAAAAAATGAAATCAACTCAAAGTAATTCAAAAAAGAATATCAATATTTAGGACTAATATGATTTAAGGGTTAATTTCACATAATTCTAATGGATGAAAATAAACAGAATTTATGCGGTACAAAGTTCAGATAATAAGAATAGAGCTGAAAGTTGAAGGAGGGAACGGATGAGCCCAATTCATTATAGGAAATACTTTGTCCCAAGAATTTATGATTAGAGTATTTATTTGAATGCAAATTTAAGGTCACGGCATAGCTAGTCGTCAACATATAGAGAAATATAATCAGTGATGATTATGTATAACCTGTATATATCGGCATAACTGATTGTATCAGCCAAGTTGTTAGATTCTCCGGACTTTCTGAGACTCATCCATGCATCTATGTCAAGCATAAACATCTGGCCTAATGCCCTCTCCTCAGGAATTACACCGTGCAAACCATAGAACTTCAACCCTCTCAATATGAGTTTGTCTTCACTCATCGTTATATTATCTGCTGCAAATCATGTTCAGTGGTAGGCTATGAGTTAGATGGAAACAACTATAAAGGATATGTACTTAGAATAAAAATCTAATCGACTGGACATATTTCTTCTAAACATAATTCAACAAAAAAATGAGTACTTTTGTTAATAATTTCATCTATGAATCAAGAATTTAGCGGTAGGCTTTAAGCAAGCATGCAACAAATTAAAACAAAACACAAAAGTGGTCAGCGGTACTGACCAAGCTCCAGTTAGTACATGTATACAAGAATGGGGAAGAGCAGAGTAAGAGAGAAGTGTAAGGCATAAACATAATTGATCATCCGGCCATTTACATAGTTAAAGGGTACAATGAGAACTAAAATAAGAATCAACCAAAGCTCCTGAAAAACACCATATGAGTTACAAAAAGGCAAAATCCAAATGATGATATCTTCGAGTCGTTCTTCTTATAAAAGGCGATCGCCATCACTAGGCACACAGAGTTAGAGAGTCACAACGAATCCCTACTACAATAAGAAGAGTATAACAGCTTCGGAAACTAAAATTTCCCACATTGTTACAATTTTTTTCCCTTCCTCATTGAAAACCGTACTTAAAATTTGTTTAGCAACTATAAAATTTGTCTAATTTACCCTTAGAAAGTTTTTTCAACAACAAGGAAACTATTACAGATGGGTTGTTGTAACATTCATATGACATATCAAACTGGTTGAATTAACAAATTACTAATCAATTGTGTGAATGCAGTAAAAATCAGATCGGAGTTATTTGTTTGTTTCAGGTAGTTGAGAAATCTAAGGGAAGTGATTTCAAATTAAAGGAGATTGGAGCAAGTCAACGAGAAGATCGAGGAGAAGATCGAGGAGAAGATTGAGGAACCAAGAGAATCGACCGGATTCAAAACTGAAAAGATTTCAGCATGACGGCGCGGCGGAATAACCGGTGGTGGTTGCTGAGGAGAGAGAAAGTGCAGATAAGTTGATCTGAAGTGAAGAATAATGATCAACGAATCTGGAGAGTTTAATGGAGTACACAAAAAACACAGAACAAGGTGGTTTGGGTTTTAGGTGTACTTAATTAGTCAGTATTGTTGAGGTACAGAAAACAGTGAATAGGGGAATTCAAGGTTTTTAGGTGTACCTAATTGAATACTGGGTGGTGAGTGAAAACAGTGTTGATTGTATTTACACGTCTAACTCAGGGGGAGTTATCCGTGGAGGTCTTTAGTACATTGTAGAAACCAACAAGTGTACCTAAAGATTGACAAGTAAATAGCATAATTGTTTTTTGATATCGTCTAGTTCTTTTATTGATTCAATAGTCTATCTTCTACAAGATTTCAAATTGACTGATTTAGCAAATGTCTAATCAATTGTCCGATTTAGCAAATTACTAATCAATGGACTGATTTAGCAAATCTCTAATCAATTTACCGATTTAGCAAATTACTAACCAGCACTAGAAAATCCATTGAAACTGACTAGAAACCTTCAAGTATATAAATTCTCTAATAGAAGTCATGTCAAATGAAAGAAAGAAAAAGACTCTGGATTCGGATGCATGTGTTGTTCGTCTTTTTTTTTATTTGGAATTAGATTTCAGAATCAGAGTTAATAGTGGGGTCGAGATTGCTTTGTTTCATGATTTTTTTTTTCAAACTATCTAGTACTAAATATACATTCCCAATAAAAAAACTCCAAACAAAATAGATGCAAGAAGCGGAAAACTCTAAGACAAATTTCAGGCCTTCGGGTTTAACAAAAAAGTACAAAACCTAGAACCCTACCCAATTTCGAAGATATCATATGGAAGGACGAAAAATCAAAGGAATTAATCACTATTTTCTATTAGAAAAAAAAAATGCAAGAACCGGTGAAGATGAGGAACCAATATATTTCAGCATCGTAAATACAGACGTCAGATCAGGAAACAGATGCTCAAGTTATAAATACACTAAAGTTCAGACATATGAATGTCTTGAAGTCATATATGCCTTTAATTCTCAAGGATCAATCAGACAAGCTCCCGAACCTAACAAACCAAACCAGTTTGAGATCTCTTTAGCCATCTGTATTCATTTCAAGAAACAAGACTGAAATCCAACCATGTGAGCGCTTAAACATGTGAATCCACGGACATTCATCCCCGAACACTGACAGTAAACAAAGCAAAGGACAGCCAAAACAGCATGATTTACAACAGCCAAAGCAGCAGAGTTTAACAAAGCACCCAAATCTTAAAAATGTGGTCAAAAGGGAAAGCATGATTTCATGATCGCTACAGTACCATAGTGCCATACTCTTTGAGAAAATATTGTTTGCAGAAATCGTAACAATCAAACATCAATAGAAGAAACACCACGAACAAACAAATTCTCGATTTCCTTTTACAAAAGGGGAAAAACAAGATTCCTAAAATTTAACAGAATACGAGACATACACCAAGTGCCAAAAAACGCAGAGGCTGTTATTTTACGTTGTCAGAGCTACCGACGGAGAAGCTCGAAAACGACGATTCATACGTGTAAGAACATGACTTACCTTGCCGTTCTGCTTTGGCCGGTGATACTTCTGAGTCCACGGAGAGAGGGAGAGGAGATCGAATTTAAAGTGAATGAATTGAGCTCAAGGAGAGGACGAAACCTCAAATGAACATGGTTGGTGGGAAGTCACATTCCTAGAGTAACATGTTTTCCACGATCCTGAATTCTAGCTCAGAATTTTGTCAGTTTGTAAGGTGGCATGGTACACGCTAGGAAGGTGGGCATGGTACACGCTAACAAGGCCAAAGAAATCAACACTTAGATATAGAAAGAATATGCTTCATTGGTTCTGATAATTTTCTTCAATAGTATTCTCCATTCCTAATAGGATGAGCAAGTATGCGAGTACCTTAAGGATCTCTATTGAAATATCCTAATGGGAGTATCAGAGGTACACTCATTGGGTTAAATGCTTCACGGCTACCCACATGAAAATAATTATTAAATAGGAAAAAACTGAAGAAAAGAAAATTTTGCCTTTAATTTTCGAACGTGAAAAAGCAAACGTTTTACAGTTTTTCGACATGAAAAACTGTCAACCGTGTCAAAAGCAAGAAAGCCAAACAATTTTTCGACGTGAAAACCCATTTCAAAGTATAGAGCAAGAAAGAAGAAGTGATTTCAAACTTAAGAGGGATCAATTTGAAGTTAGCAAGTAGGAAATGGTTAGAATCAGCAGCAACAATGAAGAAGAGAGCACGAGTCAATCTTCAATGGCGTCAATAAGTGTAAGTAGATCGATTTCTAGGGTTTTGCAGGCTGTCGAGTCGCAAAATGGTGTATTTATTTGAAATGGGTGTAAGTGTTAGTGAGTCGGTTGAGTCTCATTGAGTCGGTTGAATCTCAGTGAGTCGGTTGAGTCGCAAGGTCGCTTGTGTCATTTAGTCGTAAGGGTCGTTTCAGTCACATGGGTCGCTTGTGTCACTGAGTCGCAAGGGTCATTTCAGTCGCATGGGTCGCTTGTGTCATTGAGTCGCAACGGTCGTTTGAGTCGCATGGGTCGCTTGAGTCTCAGTGAGTCGGTTGAGTGTCGTAGAGGGTCCAAGGGTCGTTTGAGTCGTATAGGTCGCAAGGGTCGGTTGATACGGCGGATCGGGGATTCTAAAGAAACAATTACATAAGGGTTACAACGGAAACAAGGGTCACTGAGGGTATTCTTTGTGCTGAACACGAAGAGGAATCTTTACTTTTTGATCTGGAGGATTACGAGGGATGCCACGAGCCCCATGTCTAATATGGATGGAACATCTTCGTAGAAATCCGAAAGGTATTTGTTGGGAGGACATCCGTAAGCAAGAACTGCTGACGCGAAAAGCATCTCTTGGTGATCAAAAGAAGGGGAAAGAAAAGGGAACTAAGAGGAAGAAGAGCCTGAGTGAAAAAATAATAGAGGCTGAAGATGACGAAGACGAAGGAAGGGTAGGTGTTGCTTAAGCTGATGAAGAAAGAGAAGGTGATGCTGAAGGTGATGCTGAAGCTGAAGCTGAAAGAGAAGGTGATGATGAAGCTGAAGGAGAAGGTAATGATGAAGCTGCAGCTGAAGGAGAAGAAGCTGCAATCCCTCTCACACAGGAGACGAAATTAATAGAGTAAATAAAGAAGTCGGAGAAAATAATCATCAACGCCGTAAGAGATCTTCTAAGGGATGTCGGGTTTCATTTGTCCAATCCAAAATCAAAGGCGACAAATCCCTAAGGCACTGAAAAAGCAAAATCAAAATTTGTCGAGAAAGATGCGGGCACTGGAAACCAATCTTCTCTCACTATTAGAGATGATGATTTTTAATTCCTCTGACGTCCATATCCTGTGTCAAGAAAAGTGCCAAGCGAAGAGCCAGTTGAGTTAGAGGCCGAAAATGACTCTGGAGATGGCTTAGAAAAGGATTTGGCAAATATTTTAAAATTAGTAGAGAATCTCACATATGTCGTCACCATTCCGCTAATTGAATATATTTCCGGAGAGGTTATTACAGTCATTGCTCCTGATGAAGTTCCACCAAGTAAGTAATATTTAGTGAAAAAGTTCATTTGATTCAATTTCCATCGAGAGTCGGCATGTGTCTCAAGAGTTGCATGGGTCGCAAGAGACATATAAGTCATACGATCATTTAAGTCGCAGGGTCGCATAAGTCGCTGGGTCGTTAGAGTCGCATGGGTCGCATGGGTTGCACATATCCCATGGGTCGCATGGGTAGCATCAAGTAATGAACGATGAGTCTAATGAATGAAGTAATTTTATGCAGAGGCTCTAGTGGATACTGTCGATGAAGTCGGCGATGAGGAGGTTCGTGACGAGGATATTCCAGTGCGTCCTGTTGAAGAGGTCACCGCTAAGGAGGATCTTGTGGAGTATACTCTAGTGGGTCCTGTGGAAGAGGTCCACTCTAAGGAGTTTCCTTCCGAGGATACTATAGTGGATCCTATCAAAGAGGTCCCCTCTAAGGGTAAGGAGGTTCCTTCTGAGGATACTACAATGAATCTTGTCCAATACGTCTCCTACTGAGGATATTCCAGTGGGTCCTATCAAGAGGTCGCCGATAAGGAGGTTCATGTAGAGTATACTCAAGTGAGTCCTGTGGAAGATGTCCCCTCTAAGGAGGTTCCTTCTGAGGATATTACAGTGGATCTTGTCGAAGAGGTCCCTTCTAAGGGTAAGGAGTTTAATTCCGAGGATACTCTAGTGGATCTTGTCGAAGAGGTGGGAACTCCAAAACGTATTATCATTGATGCCGAATTACGACCAAATAAGTACGGTCATTCGAGTCACAAAGGTCGCATTTGTCTTATGGGTGAAATGGGTCACAAAAGGTCGCATAGGTCGCGTCGATAAGGTCGCATTGGTCGCATGGGTTACAAAAGAACGCATGTTTGCATGGGTCGCAGGGTCACATTGGTCGCCATATGTTTAGTGAAGTAAATTTTATGCAGGTGCTGGATCTTTATCGAAGGAGTCTGAGCCATATGTTTAATCTTCGCTTGTAACTAAACGTGTTTTAAGACCACAGAAGGCATAGTTGAACTTCCGCCGGCGAAAAAAGCAAGAACAGGGCGAGGGAGAGGGCAAGGGAAAGATTTTGATGCAGAACCCGCATAAAATGTAGTTCAAGAACTCGTAAAGAAGGTGATTTAAAAACATGAAAAAGGTGGTTCAAGAACCTGCACGGAAACATAATTTTGTGTGGAAGGCCAATGGATTAGGAGAGGGTGGGATAACACAAAGTCATTCGTTCGTTGACACTAGCGGTGAAAAGTTAACTGCTCTATATATGTTCCTGATGACACCTCGACATGAGGGTTGGTGGAAATCTCATCTAGGTATTCCCCGGGGACCAGAGTTTGCGGAGACCATATTAAAGCCCAATGTCTGGCTTGAAGATGATGTAAGTTTTTAAACCCTTAGTCACATAGGTCATTTTGTGTCATATGTATTCATGTGCGTTACTTTTTGCAGTAATTAGATGAGGTGTTGTTGGTGTTGTATTATCGCTTGCAGATATTCCCCATGATATTTCAGAAACATTACGTTTGTTCTCTTGCTTTCATGCAGATGCTCACGCTGTGTGATGTGTTCTCAAAGTTAAATAAATAACCTAAACTAGCCGCAAGTGCACGTCACGTGTGTAGTCTTCAGGTGTCGATCCCACAGAGACTACGCAACACAACCTAAACTCTAACTATGAATCAAACTTGCTAACGAACGAAATATGGTTTGAAAAATGAAATACTAAAAGCAAATAAATAAACTAGTTCTTATGAATGAGACCAACGTTCAAGGAAACCGGTTTCTCCACAAGACTACTGAAACCAACAATCAATCTATCTATCATGCAATCCCAGTCAAGTTATCTAAGATAGACGATCCTAATATGATATCTACCCTCTCTCGAGGCATAGACACGTGATCTAGTCAAGTTGCCCCCTACTTTCGCGGCTGACACCCTAAACTAAACCCATAAGATTTGTGATTCATCCGTTTTACCCTCAACCGCTGCTATCCTACTTTCGTGGCCTAACCTCGGTTGTTCTAAACCTAATCTTCTAGGACTAGAATTCTCCTTTAGGTCCTTCTCCTAACCCCTAACACATGAATCTATGTGGCCTTTGTAAACACAAGTCATTTAAGCACTCAGATAAAGAATAGATAAACGAAAACGTTCCCCTTTTTTCCATCTTTCTCCTCTTTCCTTTCCTCTAATCTTTCCTCTTTGACCGTCCCCTTTCTTTTCTCTCTAGTGGCTGTAATTTTCTATTTCTTACAGCAGCTGCAGTTTTCCTTTTCCGACTTTTTCCATCTCTTGTATTTCCATTCTTGTGTAATTGTCAACGTTTTCTCTTTATTTTCCAGCCATGTAGCTCCTCTTCCTATTCTTTAAACATATTTCCATTTGGTTTTAGTAGCCAACACGTTCCTTTTCTTGTTTTGCTAAATTTCCTTTTTCACTAGTTTCCATTTTTTCGGTTTCTATTTTATTCATCAGCTTGTATTTCCTTTTCCTCTTGTGCAGCATTGATTTCCTTTTCCTTTTTCCTTCTTTTCCTCTTTGTTTTTCTGCCTTCTTTCTTGTTCTTGCATTTACATTAATTTTTCTATCAGCCATTTCCATTTTCTATCTTTGACAGTTGGTGTTTCCAATTCTAGTGTACGCGGCAATCTTTCCATTTTTGTGTAAGCGGTTAGAAGTTTACATTTTGTTCTAGCAACTTGCTCTTATTTTATATAAAACATGTTTCCTTTTCATGTTCCAACCCTGATATTCTTACTTTTGTTCTATCAACCGAAATTTTCCATTTTTGCTCCAACCACCGAAAGTTTCCATTTTTGTAAGCGACCATTGTTTCCATTTTTTTGTAAGCGGCCATTGCTTCCATTTCTCTTCTCCGGTTTATGATTCTTTGGATGCTGACCGTGAATAGCTGATAGGAGAGTGGTTTTTTCTAGTTTTGCTTCATTTACTTTTTTTTTGTATCCCGATATCTCCATTCACCGTGCGGGTAGTGGCTATTCCTTGCCAATTCTGTCCCGTTTGTCTCGTGATGATCCTCAATGTTGGTACTTTGTCTCGTGCACGTCCTTTAGCTCCAAAATGAACCGAATACACATAAAAACCTATAAGAACATGAAAACACGAAAACAAGTAAAACGGATACGGAATCATACGTAAAGCAACACATATATATCATAAACATCTCTAAAATCGTGCAAGAAATACGTATGAAAACGAGATGATCAAAATCCCCCAGACTTGAATGTTTGCTTGTCCCTAAGCAAATATAAACGTGGAACACGTGGGGTGTACAAAATCGAGAATTCCCTTTTCTCCTAAAAACACCGCTAATGCGAACCTAACAGATCAAGTAGTAAGTCAAGAGGAAATTCGGCCTAATGATATTCAGTCTTCATCCTAGGTTCACCATGGCACCTAACCGATCAACTAGCACGTCGAGAGCAAATTCGGCCTAATTAAGTTTTCGGTTTTCATCCTAGGTTCACCAAGGCTACCCATGAGAAAGTAAATAAAAGGAAAACTAAACAAGCCACCGTAACTCTCTCCACCAAACAAGACTTCAGACAATGCTAAACCTAGAACAACCGAGGATACTTGTTTCTTTTCCGAGCTTCTTTCTTTCTTTATTCCTTTTTTTTCTTTTTCTTTCTCTTTTTTCATTCTCTTTTTTTTCTCTTTTTATTTTCTTTTTATGAATTCTCTTTTCGTTTCCCTTTTTTATTTTTTTTATATAAGCTCGATCTCATACGATATAGTAATCCTCATAGAAAAGTGAAGTAAAGCATCGTCTACACGAAGTGTGGCCATTTGGATAGAGAGAATAAACGTAAACTAGCCTAGCAACCTCGTCTAAAACCCCCCACAAGCAACACTAGGATTCCCAAAGAACTACGACCTATTGTTTTTCAGCCGACTAATAAGCTCTAACGCTTAGGGAAAACCTAGCTCAAACATGCAAAATCTCACGGAAAAGGCCAACTTCTTAAGCATCCTAGGTTCAGGGTTCATCTTAAAACGTGGCACCGGACAAGTGCCTGGGACGACTCTGACTCATGAAAACAAAAACAAACTAAAAACCACAAAATAACCTAAAAACTACAAAGTCAAAGGGAACATGAAATAAAATGAAACGAAATCACCTGACAAACGTGAGCTGCTCCCCTAAACTTGAATTGAACGGCGTCCTCGACGTGAAGCTCCGATGGAGGGTAAGGGAAGAAAAGCACATTTGCTGTGGTATTTTTGTGTTTTTATGGTTTTTTTAAACGAAAACGAATAACCGAGTCTCAACCTATAAACTAAGAAAAATAAAAGCAAACAGCTGGGTTGCCTCCCAGAAAGCGCTTATTTAATGTCTTTAAGCTTTGACGTCTCCATTCCTCATGCGTGTGTGACGGGTGGACCGGAAAGGGAGATGGAGTTTCCACTTTCGATCGGGTGAGCGGCTTGGTAGAGCTTTAGCTGCTGTCCATTAGCTATGAATGTGTCACCCGTTTTGCTCCATAGTTCCACGTCTCCATGGGTGAAGACTTCTCGTACCTGAAAAGGACCAGATCAACGAAAAGTAGGTTTGAATGTGTCACCCGTCTCGCTCCATAGTTTCACGTCTCCATGTGTGAAGACTTCTCGTACCTAAAAAGGACCAAACCAACGCGGTCGTAGGTTTCCCGAGAAAGACTTTGGACGAGAATTGAAAAGTAGAACGAAATCACCTGATTGGAAGTCATGAGGTATAAGCTTTTTGTCGTGCCATCCCTTAGTCATTGCATCGTTCTTTGGCACATCATGCACGGGATTCACTCGTTCGCTGCCCGATGTTGGATTAATGATACCTGCATTGTAACGTTTTATGACGTCTTTTTCCATTACCTCGTGCAAGTGCAGGTGCAGCCTCTTCTGAGTTTCGATGGAAGGTTCGTGGCTGTCTTTCGTATAATTTCCGTGCATACACATTGAAGAGCTGACTCTCCTACGTTTCTTTACGTGAGTGGGTGACTTTCTCATCTCATCTGCACTCAAGTTAGCATTCATAACAGCAGGATACATTTTATCGCAATCTATGTACTCATACCGAAAAGAAGACGAAGGTGGGTGATCATCTCGTTTTCATACGTATTTCTTGCACGATTTAGGAGACGTTTTTGATACATATGTGATGTTTTACGTATGATTCCGTATCCGTTTTACTTGCTTTCGTGCTTTTCATGTTCTTACAGGTTTTTACGCGTATTTGGACCATTTTGGAGCTAAAGGAACATGCACGGAGCTAAGCACGACTCGGGCAAGCATTCCCGAGCATTTTGCCTTGTGCCCGAGCGGGCACACATGCCATGCCCGCTCGGGCATCATTCCAGCCCACACAATCTGCGCGAGTTGCCCTAGCCGCACCCGAGCGGGCACACTCACTACCCGAGCGGGTCGCGGCCCGAAACTTCTCAAAACTTAAGTAAACTTAACTTAAAACATAAGGGAACTCGTGGGGCAATTTAGGCAACAATTGGACTGACTTAGGAGGCTTAAAAGGAGGCAAAAAGACGTCATTACAGCAAGCTTACAGAGGAGATAAGCGAGGAGCATTGGAGATCAAGCACCACCACTTCGGTTTTGTTTGGTTTTTATGTTCCTTAGACTTTCTACTATGTTTATGTTTCTTTACAGACGCATGAGCGAGTAGTTTGTTTGTTCTAGGATAAGGGATTAGCCCTTGGCTATCCCGAGACCTCTTTTGATCTATTTTGAATGCATCTTCCCGTTTTAGTTTATCTATTCTCTGTCTGAGTGCTTAAATCTACTTGTGTTTGCGCTGATCACGTAGATGCATGTGTTAGGGATTAGGAGAAGGACCGAAAGGAGAATTCTAGTCTTAGAAAGTCAGGTTTAGAACAACCGAGGTTAGGCCACGAAAGTAGGGTAGCAACGGTTGAGGGTGAACGGGCGAATCACAGAGTTTATGGGTTTAGTTCATGGTGTCAGCCACGAAAGTAGGGGGCATCTTGTCTAGATCACGTGTCTATGCCTTGAGGGAGGGTAGATATCATGTTAGGATCGTTCGCCTTAGATAGCTTTAACAGGGATTGCATGATAGATAGGTTGGTCGTCGGTTTCGGTAGTCTTGTGGTGAGACCGGATTCCTAAGACGTTTATCTCATCGTTAGAACCCAAGTAGTTTAGTTACTTTCAGTATTTCATTCCTTATTCACCTTCTTTCGTTAGCAAGTTTGATTCGTAGTTCGGGTTTAGGTAGTGTTGCGTAGTCTCTGTGGGATCAACACCTAAAATACTACACACGTGTCGTGCACTTGCGGGTAGATTAGGTTATATTTAACTCTGATACGCATCAGTGGGTCGGGCTCAAGTTCGGACGCCTTCTCCGCTGCGAAACCAGCATGCATATCATGTGGTATCTCCTCAAGTGGGGCGTCTCCTAGTGCTGCAATAACACTCATGAATTTCGTGTACACCTCAGCTCCTTCGTCCATAAATCCTGCATTATCCCAAACTCGTGTTAAATATCGTATAAACGGATCAAAAACACTTACTTGATCATGCGTGTCTTTCTCTAACTCGTCCAGCGAATCAACTGTAAAGCAAGACTCCTTGAATGAGGATTCGTTCATGGGGCTGGACAGGTTGAATTCGATCGTCTCATCTCCGACACGTAAGGACAACTTTCCTTGTTGTACGTCTATCAAGGCACCTGCAGTGGCTAGAAATGGTCTACCAAGAATAATAGGTATTCTAGCGTCTTCCTTTATCTCAAGTACAACAAAATCAATGAGAATGCAAAGTTTACCTAACATGGTGGGAACGTTTTCAACAATTCCCACCGGATATCTTACCGTACGATCCGCGAGGAGTAGAGACATCTTCATAGGTTTAAGATTCCCGAAGTCCATCCGCTTAAAAACTGAGTGTGGCATGATGCTCACGCTTGCTCCTAAATCACACAAAGCATTATCAATATCTAGATTACCTATTGTGCACGGAATGGAGAAGCTTCCGGGGTCCTTCAACTTTGGTGGCAGCTTGTTTTGAAGGATAGCGCTGCATTCCTCGGTGAGTGCTATCGTCTCGTTCTCTTCGATATGTTTATCTTTGGAAAGTACCTCTTTGATGAGTTTGATGTGATTAGGCATCATTTGGAGGGCTTCCACGAGTGGGATGTTAATGTCAAGCTTGGGACCCTCTACAAATCTGCCAACTCGTTCTTCATTCTTACTGCTCACCAACCGCTGAGGAAACGGTATAGGAGGTTTGTATGCCGGTGGAGCAACATATGGTTTGTCTAAATCTGATTCAAATCCTTCCATAATCACAACCTTAACTTTTCCTCTATTCATGGATGTACCAGCAGCATTCCCTTGCTCTTTCGAGGGCGAATTCTCAACCACATCACCGCTGCACACAAAAAAAGCATTCACGTACTCTCTCGGGTTCAATTCGGGTTTACCTGGGAGCTGTCCGAGATTCCGAGAGGATGAGGCATCCTGCTGTGCTACAGAGTTCTCTAAACTCTTCACATGATTGCTCAAAGATTCCATCTGAATTTTGAGCTCGTTGATCGTTGTCCCCACATCCGCATTGAATTTGGTTTGAGTCGATGTTTGCTGCCTTTGCTCCTTGATAAATTCGAGCAATACCGCCTCAAGGTTCGACGAAGGGGCTTGAAGAGGTTGAGGAGCTTGCGGAACTTGCTGAGAATGCTGAATTTGTTGGTTATTTTCCTGGTATGGCTATTGTGATTGCTGAAATCCCGAATACTTCATCGGTTGAGTCGTTCGGTATGA